>CM032773.1:5353457-5953457 GCA_019155195.1 Avicennia marina
GGCGATCCTAGAGCCCAAATTGGTCCAAACCCAAGTCTGTGAGTCCAGAGCCCAAACGGGTCCAAACCCAAGCCTGTGAGTCCAGAGTCCAAACGAGTCCAAACTTGAGCCTATAAATCTAAAGCCCAAACGGGTCCAAACCCCAGTCTTGGCGAGTCTAGAGCCCAAACGGGTCCAAACCTAACGTCTAGAGTCCACAACCCAAACGGGTCTAAACTCAAGCCTGTGAGTCCAGAGCTCCAAACGGGTCCAACCCCAAGCCTGTGAGTCCAGCGCCAAAGGGTCCAAACCCTAAGCTTTGCGTCTAGAGCCCAAAACGGTCCAACTCAAGCCCTTGAGTCCAGAGCCCAAATGGGGGTCCAACCCAAGCCCCCTGGAGTTTAGGCCCAACCCGGTCCAAACCCAGTCTGTGAGCCAGAGCCTAAACAGTCCAAACCCAAGTCTGTTAATCTAGAGCCCAAACGGGTCCAAACCCAAGCCTGTGAGTCTAGAGCCCAAACGGGTCCAAACCCAAACTTGTGAGTCCAGAGCCCAAAATGGGTCCAAACCCAAGGCTGTGAATCCAGAGCCCAAACGGGTCCAAACCCAACCCTGTATGTCTAGAGCCCAAACGGGTCCAACCCAAGCCTGTGAGTTCAGAACCCAAACGGGTCCAAACCCAAGCTTGCGAGTCCAGAGCCTAAATGAGTCCAAACTCAAGCCTGTAAATTCAGAGCCCAAACGGGTCCAAACCCAAGTATGGCGAGTCCAGAGCTCAAACGTGTCCAAACCCAAGTTTGGCGACTCCAGAGCCCAAATGGGTCCAAACCCAAGTTTGTGAGTCCAGAGTCCAAACGGGTCCAAACTCAAGTCTGTGAGTCTAGAGCCCAAATAGGTTCAAACCCAAATCTGGCAAGTCCAGAGCCCAAATACATCAAAACTAAGCCTGTGAGTCCGGAGCCCAAATGGGTCTAAAATCAAATCCAAGTCTAAGAGTTTGAAGGCCTAATTACAAAGTTGTCTAGTCTAAAGGTTTTTTTTTTAAAAAAAAAAAGGGGTTTCTGCACGGCCAAATAGGGCCTTGCCCTTTTACCAAAATTGATCAGCTAAACATGGCCTTAGCTACCGAAAAGAAAAAAAAAAGGGGAAAAAACCGCCAAACACATCCTTAAAATATCAGCTAGCCTGTGTTTTCTTTTTCTCAAACACGCCGACACACCCAAACATAGTTCTCTCTCTCTCTCGTCTTCTCTCTCACCTCGGCTCCCTCTCTCTTGCCCAGAAAACACCCGACGTAGCGCCCGACGCGACACCCGCCGCACACCCGACGCGGCACCACCAGCAACCAAAACGACACAGTAAAGAATCTCCAGTAAATGTTTTCACCCTTACTTGTTAAATTGATTTGAAAGTCGAGTGATGATGGGTGCAGAAGATTTGGGGAGACGTGAAACCGCGCACAGAAATAGGAAATTGGTTGACGCAATGCTTTGGAGACAACAGACGGGACTTTGGCCTGGGTGATGGATGAAGATGACAACCGAGCGAGGCTTATTTGTAGGCTGTCCACATTGCAAGCAGTAAGGAAATTACCTGGATCCATGCGAAGGATCCCTGAAAATCAACCCAAATGATCGCCAGAAATTGGTCGACGGAGAAGAAAAGGAAAGAAAATCTCCAGCCAAAATTACTAAGGAAGAAGATCACTGTTCCGTCATAAAAAAAAGAAGAAGGGAAGAACTGGGCCAATTTATTTGGGCCTAAACAAAAAATGAGCCGATTCACTTGGGCCCAAGAAAAAAAAAGAGAAATAAATAAATAAATAAATAAATAAATAAATAAATAAATAATAATAATAATTAAGTAAATGGGAAATTCGAGACTTATCCACACCAAAATCAAATTCTCGGTAGACAAGTCTCGAGGGGGCATTTGTAGACAATTAAAATATTTGTCCAATCAAATGTTACCACGTGATATTTTATTGTAATTAAATGATTAATTTATTTAATTGTTTATATTTTAGGAGTTAAATAAACATAATTCCTAAAATTAAATAATAAATAAATTAACATTTTTATCATTCGTTTACATCACGACATGTGGGCTAATTATGTCACGCCACGTGTCAAGTCTTGTAAATTTAGAAGGGGAATATTGTTGATTTAGCAATTAATTTGCAATCATCCAATTAAAGGAAGCAATGTCAAGTCAAATATTTCTGACCAATCAGACTTCGCCACGTCGATTGCCAAATATGGCAGCTAAGCCTCTTCCACCTTTATACATAGGGTGGCATCTACAAATCAAAACGACAACAACGACGAGGACAACAAGAGCTAAAGAAAGAGCAACAAGCAACCAGGCAAGAAAGCAACAAGAAGAAGAAAAGAAGTAGTTGAAGACTCAAGTTTACTTGAAATTCTCTGGAATCCTCAAGAACATTCATGCCGTTCTTCATTAAATTCCAAAAGCTCTTCGCCAAATTGAAGGAGTTCGTCATCAAATTCAAGACGTTCTTCGCAAAAACCCATCAAATCCTGGCGTTTGATCTACACAAAGGTGCTAAACCAGTGGATTAACATTATTGAAGGCTCCGGACAACATCAAGGAAGATCAAAGCTCAAAAGCTCCCTCAATTCCAACCGAGTTCTTCAATTAAACATTCAAGTCAAGAGTTCTTGAGAGAAGAATTAGAGGATTAAGTTAGAGATTGTACCCACAAAATTCATTTGATTCAAGTTACAACTGTATTTATACAAATTCCTGTTAATAGAAATTCAATTACAAGAATTTCGTCCTACATACCTCTCTGATATATTCCTCAGTGGACTACCCATGATCTAGACCCCCGTCTTTTGGGACTAAAGAACTTGAATCACTTTTGGTCCGCTTCCAATGACGGTTAGTGGTGCTGCTACTGCTATTTTCTAAGATCTCAGTGGCCTTTTCCTCTTCGACGTGTCCGGCAGATCAGCCATAGTAGTGGGAGCAAGATGTATGTCTTAGGCATTGCTAGCAGGTGGACCAGCACAACTATCTTTTCGAGAAGCATCACCAAGTGAAGGGTCGACCAGGCGAGCAGTATGTTCCTCCAAGAAGTTGCTATAAACAACGGCCCACCATTTCTTGTAAGTAGCCGAGAAGTATCGCTGCGCAAAAGTGGGGTTGTGAGGAAAGCGCGCCTTAGCCATCGATCGAAGTAAAAGGCATAGGCGTCCATAGTGAAGGCCATCCTCCAAAGAGCATTGCCTTGCATCGTGGACAAGCGACCTAGGCACCTCTTGAAAATAACCAAACTGGCGACTGAATCGATGAGGACTGTAAGGTTCGACATCAAAACGATCACCTCGCCTCAAGGTTAGGTAGCTTAAACGAATGGCTATGAAATGATCTCATTCAAGTTCCCTGGCATCATCATTATCTATATAAATGATGTCATTGTCTTTGGTGACCATGTTGCAAGTCCAGTAAGCCTGCTCGCCTTTGTGGATTCGCCTTCGAGTCTCATTTCGATTGTAAAACTTGACGCATCCCTCTCCTGAATACGCCACCATCTTGAGGTTCGGCATGCCTTTGAAGAGTTGAAAGTGGGTCCTAAAATAGTGGGAGATCCATGCATAAACATAATGCACTGGGAATGTTGCAGGTTCGTAGGATGGGTGGCAAGAGTTGGCAATCCTATTCAGACCACTATAAATTGAGGTCAGAAATGGGACTGGGAGGCTCACATATTGCCTCGTAGCCATAATCCCGGCCATTTTAAATGCACTTGGCCGTATGAACTCAACATCCTCATTAGGGAGAAGAAAGGTACAAAGCCAATATGATAAAAAGACCGCCAAATATGTCTCCTCCCTAGCTCGCTCAATGATGCTAAGGCTCTCGAACAAGGACTCCTCTGATGCTGACCAAGGGGCATGGGGATCAATATCCCCAGATGGGTTGTATATGGATCGAGGGTGTACCGTCCTCCTTTCCTTATGAGCTGGAGGCGTCGAGTAGTTTGTGGCTTTCTTGCTTCAGAACTTCACCCACTCAATGATCGGCACTTTACGGGATCGGCCCCCGGGGACCTTGCTGCAAAGCCTGTGGAAAGCGTGGAACAAATATGTACATGAGTGGGGGACAAACTTCTCATCTATTCCATCAACGCCAACTAGCTCCTTAGCATTGGGGATGACCTCATCATAAAACTTTCCCTAACAAGGAGCCTAGCCATCGAACGTAGGTCATAAAGAGATATTGACATTTCCTCAAGTGAGGTTAGCAAGCTATTGGTGAGAGGGCACCAGGCTTCAAGAAAGGCTTTCATGACTTTTGTGCTTCGATCATATGAAAACAACAAAGCATACACCGCGTCAAAGATTCTAGCAGCATCCATCTTGGGTTTAAACCTGCTAAGAACATCCTCGGTCCATTCCTAGTATCTAGGAATGTATCAAAACTTGTTAGTCAAATCAAGTTGGCTACCCCACTTAGCCTCTCCACTGATAATACGATGGCCAAGTGTGGGTAAAGCAACAACCTCGTTAGAAGGTTGATGATGGCTGGGCTATAGGGTCCATGCTTTGCTGGACATCCCAAAGAAGCAGGCTGCAACCACTCGTCAATACGCCTAGAAATAGTTAACCTGGGCCAAGAAGCCGCAAAGCGGCTAATCAAAGGGGCATGCACAACCAAAGAGGTGCCTCGCTCCACCCATTAGTTTCTATCGTCAAGCACAATCAAACATTCCTCGCCAGATTGTGCAACATGACTCTTGAAATGTGCCATCTTCAAAACTGGCATATAGAAAAGAAAGGAATGTCAAACTCAATCGGATTGAAACAGGGCTAAAACCATACATAACAATGAAAATCGACAAGCACAAGTTCTTGGTGCAAGCCCAAGTCCAAAGGACCAGCCAAAGCCCATGTATTCAAACCCAAGTCTACGAGTCCAAAGCCTAAATGGGTCCAAACCCAAGTCTATGAGTCCAAAGTCCAATAGGTCCAAATCCAAGCCTGTGAGTCCAAAGTCCAATGAGTCCAAACCCAAGTCTGTGAGTCCAAACCCAAGCCTGTGAGTCCAAATCCCAAATGGATCCAAACGCAAGCCTGTGAATTCAAAGCCCAATAGGTTCAAACCTAAGTCTATGAGTTCACAGCCAAGCCTGTGAGACCATAGTCCAATGGGTCCAAACCCAAGTCTGTGAGTCCAAAACCCAAATGGGTCCAAACCAAGTCTGTGAGACCATAGTCCAATGGGTCCAAACCCAAGTCTGTGAGACCATAGTCCAATGGGTCCAAACCCAAGTTTGCGAGTCCAAAGCCCAAACGGGGGTCCAAACCCAAGTTTGCGAGTCCAAAGCCCAAATGGGTCCAAACCTAAGTCTGCGAGTCCAAAGTCCAAACGGATCCAAACACAAGTCTATGAGTCCAAAGCCTAAATGGGTCCAAACCCAAGTTTGCGAGTCCAAAACCCAAATGGGTCCAAACTCAAGTTTGCAAGTCCAAAGCCCAAATGGGTCCAAATTCAAATCTGGATCTAAGAGTTTGAAGGTCCAATTACAAAGTTGTCAAGTCTAAAGGTCTAAAGAAAAAAAGACCCTGGCCAAACATGGCCTTAAGTCATCCTCAGCTCTTCCACTCGTTTTTTTTGGCTTTCGCCCAAACAGCCCTCAATCCTTGGCTCCCTCTGGTTTGTTCCCTCACCCACGAAGAGGAAGAATCCACCGCGACACCCAGCAAATAGCACGCGAGGCCGCCGCCGCCGCCGACACAGCACCCGACGGAATGCCACCCCGCCCGACGCCCAGCCCAGTACCGCGCGCGTGGCACCACGGCCAACGCACAGCGCCACCACGACGCCTAGCGCACGAAGCGCGAGGCCACCGCTGCCTGATGCAGCTCCCGCCGCAGCACCGACACAGAGCCGCTCGGACCAGCACGGAGCGTTGTCAGCCTAGAAAAAGAAGGGGGGGGGGGGGGGGAAGATGGTAATATTTCCACCACACCAGTACTTCCTGATAGGATTCGTGTGATAAATTGGTTGGGAGTTATGGGAGACGGCCGAACTGCAAGTTGAGGAAGATGACAATCGATCGGCTTCTTTATAATGCAACGCTTCGCCACACGGAAGGAAAGAGGCAGAAAATCCGACTCGAAATGCAGTGCCATCCATTGGAGGATATCACGGTGGAAAGAATGCTGAAAATTCGGTGCCGAGCGAATTTGGCGCCTTCTATGGAGAAGAAAGATCAAAAAAAAAAAAAAAAAAAAAAAAAAAAAAAAAACAAAAAAAAAGAGAAAAAATATATATATATATATATATATTAAAATTAATTAAAATTTTGAAGATTCGATACTTATCCATGCCAAAACTAAATTTTTTGTAGACAAGTCTCAATGAGCATTTGGAGGCAATTAAAACATTTGTCCAATCAGATATTGCCACGTGACATTTTATTGTGATAAAATGTCAATAATTAATTATTTATATTTTAAGAATTAAAATAAAAATAATTTCTAAAATTAAATAATTAAATAATTAATATTTTTATTACAAATAATAACGCCCATTTAAATTGCAATAAGTGTCAAGATGGGCTAATCATATTACACCACATGTTAAGTCCTGTAAATTTGGAAGAAGAATATTGTTGCTTTAATAATTAATTAGCAATCATCTAATTAAAGGAAGCAATGCTAAATCAAATATTTCCAACAAAAAAGAGGACAACGAAGGATATACAACAAAAAGAGTCGAAAGACAACAACAACAAGAAGAAAGAGAGAAGGTACAACAAGTATCCAATGACAGCATCAAGAAATCTCAAAGAGAACATTCAAGTCATTCTTCACCAAGTTCCAGAAGTTTTTCGGCAAATTCCAAAAGTTCTTCGCCAAATTCCATAAGCTTTTCACCAAGTTGAAGAAGTTCGTCGTCAAATTTAAGGTGTTCTTTCTAGAAACCAAGCAAATCCTAGCGTTTGATCCACATTCAAGGTGCTAAACTAGTGGATCAATGTTGTTGAAGGCTCAAAACAACATCAAGAGGATCAAAGCTCAAAGCTTCCTCAATTTCAGTCAGATTCTTCAATAACATTCAAGTCTTGCAAGTTGGAAGAAGAATCAGATGACCAAATTAGAGAATTGTATCCACAAAGTTCATTTGATTCAAGTTAACATTATACTTATACAAATTTCTTATTAATAAAAATTCAATTACAAGAATTTTGTCCTACAATGATATTTATGTGTTGAAAGATGTTAACGCCATAACCATAACACATAACACCTATCATAAATATAAAAATGGAATAATATATAGAAAATTTATAAATACTAGTGAATGTTGCATTATTATAGATGAAAAATTGAAAAGAAAAGAAAAAAGAATGAGATATATAAAAAGACAAATGGAATATGGAGAAATATGAAAGAAAAAAAAATTGAAAAGACGCTAAAGAATAGAACGGAAACAAATATAAAGTGAAAGCAAAAAACTATATAAATATAGTTTAGTAATTCTACAATTAATAATTAAGAATAGGCCTTACTTTCAATATGACAGAAAATAAATTATAAAAGATAAAACAAATAGTAGCTTGAGTAATATTATAATAATGGGCAAAAGCATTAAACAAATAAATTGCGTAACTAAAAATTCACGGGTCACATAACATGAGCAATACGGCATTAAGTACTCGCTGGAACGCGCGAATATCTTGCTATCAAATATATTCAATGTGCGATATTTCTTTAATTGTGTGCTATCATTTTCATTTTTGAGTTTATTATTTATAAAATAATGGTATAAAGGTAATATAATAATTAAAACAACATAAAAGTTTGGATTGAAAATTAAGATGTCCTATTTGATTAAAGAATAATTAATATATTCATTTGAATAAAATAAAATAAAATTTTGGTGAAAATATAAAATATAAGTTTCCAATTTTATTAAAAACTAACTTGTTAAAAACAGATAGGTTATATTTGTTTTGATTTTTTGACGTGTGTTCTTATGTGTATTTTTTTTAAAAGTGTTTAAAAGTAAAAAAAATATATATATAAAATTTAAAAAGTATAATGATTACAGTATAATTTTTTTGTGAGCGAAAAGATGAAAAAAAACATAGCAATAGTTGTATCAAAGAAGTCACCGACTAGAAAGTTGCACACAAGTGTGAAGAATAGTTGAATAAAAAGCCAAATTCAATACACAGGTAATTAATTTTAATGTATTAGAAATAGACACTAATATATCAAATAAAAAAATACAGGTTGATGATAGCACTATTACAAAAATAAAATAAAAATTACTAATAACACGAAAGTATTTAAAAGAATATTTGATATTAAATATATACGTACAAAATGATGTTATATTATTTTATAATTGTATGTCAAGTTCATACATACAATGTGAAACAAATAGAAAATAAAGCCATGCATTAGAAATATAACAATAACAACAACAAATATTTATCTCGAAATAAAGAATACTTCACAAATGAATAAGCTAACAATTGGGGAAAAAAAGTTAACAAATAAATATTAAATAATAAACATAAATATCTCAGAAATAAAATACATTGAACCGATTGCTAATAAAAAATCATAGTGCGTATGCTCATATAAATTATTTTCAACGCAAATATTATGAAATAGAATAGATACATATGCAAAATTGAATCATAGGACAGTAAACATTCAATAGAAAATATTAACCACGTATTCATGAGATATTGGCATAAATTAAAAGTCAAAGAACAATTCGAACAATATTAATGTAAATAACTACATTTTAACATTTATGTAAGAACATGATTAGTATAACCATATGAGCTCACAATATAAAGTAAAAATTCATTTTAATTGTATAAACAATTTTTGTTTTAGTTAATTTATTATTAAAGTTATCATGAAATGCTTAGTGTAAAGGCCTACCCATTCAAAATAAAAGATGTTTGATGCTGATCAAATTAAAGGAGTTTCAATCTACTAAAATTTGATATAAATACCCAAATAGAGAACAACAATGGACAAGATAATTCATGTGGTTTAACTAGAATTAGTCTACATACATGGGGCAAGAATTTGAAGTTTAGATTATTTGTGTTCAATCTATCTCAATATAGGATTGCTTTTCCATTTATACTGCTAATATAGCCTATTCATCTCCCTACAATGACACAATGATATTATCATATTACTACTCATAACTAATCTAATGGTTGCTCCCATCATGGATTATAGATATAATTAATCCAAAAGGTTAACTTGGGTTACATCCTAATCAAGACTATCATTACCTAGCTGAGCACTCTTTAGGTCCAAATGGCCTGGCTTAAGTATCAAAATGGTCAACCATTGCCTTGCAACTAGAAGGGAATGACCTAACTATTTCCTTCTTGGTTCATCCTATTAACTATGACCGTCAGACAAGTATCATACCACATCTTCCCCATGTGACAGAGGTCATTCCTTGATTATTGGATAAGACTAATTTAATATTGCAAGATTCTACAAAACGTTCATTTCTCCTTTTACAATGTATTCCTTACCAATGCAACTTGTATTTTTTATAAATAGTAGAAGCTACCCTCACCTTTATACTCCTCATTTTACTGTCTTCTGATTGTAATTTCTTTGTTGCTCTTCATCTCCCATTATCATGTCAGCCTCTAGTAGTTCTCCGTCAAGATCTATCTACTCCAAGCTGACCAAGTCTTAGGCTAGACACGCTGAAGAATTGAAAGCCATCATGGACCATATTGAACGTTTGGAGATTGATAATATCAAACTAACAACTGAAAATATTAGGCTAAAGGAGAAAGCAGTGGATAGCAACTGCCTAAAGATGTGATGTGATCAAAGATCACATTGGAAACAATGGTGTAATCGAACCTGAATCTCAAAACCCCAGGGACGCGAACCGAGCGAAAAATGCCGACCCAACGTGGTAGGATTGGATTGAACTTGATGGAATGACCACAATCAGCACACCAAATACTGATTGATACGTTACAAATTACATGGACCACTCCAGAATGACTCGATTTGGGATAGGAATTCACGAGAAATTGAAAGGCTCAATTTCAGGGAATTGAGAAGAAACTTGGATTGATTAAAACTCTCTGTCTACATTGTCTGTATCTAAATCCCTTTCAATTGAATAACAAACTGCTATTTATACTAACTGCTATCAGACTCTAATCTAAAAGCTCATATGGCCTAATTTATTAATAAAGCCCATTTACAATAAAGCTAAAATTAATAAATATTAAAATAAATTTCGATGGATCCCTGGATCACGTCATACCCCTCCTCTTGAAGGCGAATTATCTTCAATTCGAATTTGTGTCCTCCTGGATCAAACATGAATCTCTAGACGTTTCTTAACTATTCATTGCCTCGCTGAAACTTCAGCTTCATCTTTCTATGAGTCAAGCATAGAAATATCAGCAACAAAGTATATAAAGGAGTATAAAAAGGCACTGACGACTCATCCGGATATGCATATATTGTCTCTGTAGATAAAACTATCGTCAACCCTTGTGCAGTACAATTGGACATAACATCTACTAAAGGGTCAAATGGATCAACGTACACATGACTGTAGAAATTTAATCTCCCAATCCTCGACTTATTCTTCATTCTTGTGGTTGTCCTCAACTTTCACCCTAACTTCTATGGTTTCTTCCATCTCAACTCTATCCTTTTCAATTTCTACGAATTCTAATATTTCTTTTTGTTCACTTTTCTCCTCAATTTCCAGATGTGTGTTACTACTGTCATTATCTTCATATTGTACTTCCTCTAGTGGCATTTTTTTTGCAATCCTCACTTCAGGCAAAGATGGCATCTCTATGGATGGGACTTTCTTCTCTCCCATGACTTTGCTAATCCCACTATGAGTATCAACTTCCTCATTTCGATATTCACTCATACTATGCCCATGCTGAAAGCAATTAAGACACACCCAAATTTGACTTTCAATATGAGAACCCGATATCTTAGATGTCTCATCGTACTCATCCACATTCAATCTATAGTCTTTGATATTATAATGCCTTGATGGTGTATCTTTATTTTTTGTCTCCTCGTAATCTTGTTGATCTTGCCTCATTGGCCTGACATGATGCCCATGTCCGTCCTTAGCCCAAGCCATACCTGGCATAAAACTGCCTCTGCGTCCAGGTGGCTTAGACAGTGAACTGTCTCTTTTCTAAGTCGCAACTTGGGACGCTTCTACGCGTCCTAACCAGTCTTATATATTTGTCATTCTGTCCTGCATACCTTCCATACTCCTAATAAGTTTTCTCAATTCACCATTGAGAGATTCAAATGAGAACTTAGTCTCGTCAGGGCTATTGCCCTGTCCTGAACACTAGCTGGCCATCACGATATCTGGGGTACAAGGAAACAATAATAGCAGATAATGGTTATTAATAAAAGTCCTCACCAATCTCGCTACTCTCACTTCTCTCAGGTGAAGGCTCTCTATCACTCGTTTCTTACCTCCACTCGTGTATCACACACACTCAATTTAATTCTCACAAACTCAATTTCTCGTGCCCTTCTCGTGTGATTCCAAAATGGTTTCAAAGATTCAAGCAACGTAAAACAATACAAGCACTCGGTATGAACGATATGGGGGCTACAACAAAAATGTGAGACAAACAGGTATCTCGATCTACTATAGGCCCAAACACAACCCTAAAAAATAAATAAATAAATTTCTCTCCTTTTTTATTGTTGGCTCCTCTCTTTTTTTAGCCTCCTTTTCTTTTTTGGCCTCTTTTTTTTTGCCTCTTTTTTGTTTTGGCATCTCTCTGTTTTTTTTGGCCTCTTCTTTTTTTTTTGGCCTTTTTTTTTAATTTCAGCAACCAAACAAGCCCTTAATTTGAAATAGAAATTCTACAGCCGAACAAGCCCTTAATTTGGGACAGGAATTTGCAACCAAACGCGGCCTTACCACGTCAGCACGGACAGTCCAGCCCAGCAGCAGCTTCTGGTTCAGCCTAACCTCTTTGGCCCAAAATACGCCTTTAGCCTAGTGGCAGTTTGGCCTAATGTAGTTTTCAGCCCAACTACTTCTTTTTTTTTTTTTCCTTACCGGCTCTTGGCCAAGTTTGCAATCTGGCCCAGATTCCACTCCCAGCTCAACCGTATTCCTCGGCCCAACTCCTTGCCTCGGCCAACCAATTTTTTTTTTCACAATTCGCAGTGGCTGCAGCGATGCGACTGATTAACGTTGTTTTGCTACGGCGGCGGTGGCTTGGGGCACGACAGCAAGGGGGAAACACTCCCCAGAGTCACACGGTCATTATTTGGCGGTGGCTCGGCAAATCGTGTGGCGGTCCAGCAAGAACGAAGGCGCGACAGCGACGGCGGTTTTCGGCTGAAATCCCTCTCGATTCCGGTGGCTTCAGCTTCAATTGACAGCGGGGATGGGTTGGGCTTCGGGCGGTGATACTTAGGCAGTTAGATTCTGGCCGTAGATCGGTTGGAGGTAGCAGGTTGCGGCGACAATTTTGGCCAAGTGCGGCGGCGCAGTTTTTCTCCCACGCGATCTAGGGATCCATTGAAATTTATTTTAATATTTATTAATTTTAGCTTTATTGTAAATAGGCTTTATTAATAAATTGGGTCATATGGGCATTTAGGTTAGAGTCTGATAGCATTTAGTATAAATAGCAGTTTGTTATTTAGTTGAAAGGGATTTAGATACAAATAATGTAGGCAGAGAGTTTTTAATTAATTAAGGTTTCTTTTCAATTCCCTAAAATTATGTCTTTCAATTTCTCGTGAATTTCTATCCCAAATCGAGTCATTTCAGATTGGTTCGTGTGATTCGTAACGTATCAATCGGTATTCGGTGTGCTGATTGTGGTCGTTTCTGTCGAGTTTAATCCAATCCTACCACATTAGGTCGGCATTTTTCGCTCGATTCGCGTCCTTGGGGTTTTCAGATTCGGGTTCAATTACACCGTTGTTTCCGATGCGATCTTTGATCACGTTAGTTTGGTATTAGAGCAAGCTTGTGTCGAATTCTAATTCGATACACGATCTGGAGTTTCAAAAAAAAAAAAGAAAAAAAAGAAGAAGAAGAACCGCCGTCAGCGACCACCGAAAATTGCAGCAGCACCGTCACCAAAGTCTAGGATTCCAACCAACACAACGCCACTATCAGCCAGGTCGGAACCCTCAACCAACACCACTTGCAACACTAAGCGAAAGCCAGGACGCCGAGGCACCACAATTTCTGCCCGAAAATCTGACTGCGTCATTGCTGCCGTTCTCTTCTCACTCGTCGCACAATTGAGGCACCTTGGTGCTAAGGAGATTTAGTGTGCTATGAATCTGTTGTTTTCTTCATGCCATCAGTCTCTGTCCGCAGAGTTTGCTCCAGTAACGCCGTTGTCACTCAACGCCGCCACAGTTCCGCTGTAGGAAACTCTAACGGGTTTGTCTCTCTATCTGGGCCTTAATTTCTGGGCTGGAAGTAGATTTTGGGCCAGAATTTTGATTGGGCCAGGATCCGGCAGTAAAAAAAAAATAGAGAAAGAAAAATCCAGTTGGGCTACAGTCGATTGGGCTGAAGTTTGCTTGGGGCCAAATTGCAGATGGGCCAAAAAAAATCGCGTTTAGGCCAAAGGGATTGGGCTAGACCAGGGACTGCTGTTGGGTTGGGCCGTCCGCGCTGACGTGGTAAGGCCGTGTTTGGTTATAGTTTCTGTTCCACTTAAGGGCCTGTTTGGTTGCAAAATTTCTGTTTCAAATTAAGGGCCTGTTTGGTTGCTGATCTTTTTCTAAAAAAAAAAGTGGGCCAAGAAAAAAAGAAAAGAGAGAGAAAGCAGAAACAAAAAAAGAAAGAAAGAAAGGCTAAAAAAAAGGGGAGCAAAAAAAAAAAAAAAAGAAGAGGAATTTATTTATTTATCTTTTTTTTTTTTGGGTTGTGTTAGGCCTGCATTTCAACTTTCGTCATGCTAAATGGCTAGTCAATATTCAGGCTAGGGTAATGGCCTTGACGAGACTAAGTTCTTATTCGAATCTCTCTTTGGTGAATTAAGGAAGCTCACCAAAAGTATAGAGGGTATGCAGGACAGGATGACAGATATACAAGATCGGTTAGGGCGCGTAGAAGCGTCCCAAGCTACGACCTTAGAAAGCGACAGTTTACTGTCCAAGCCACCTGGACGCAGAGGCAGTCTTGTAACAGGCATAGCTCAGGCTGGGGATAGACATGGGCATCATGTCAGACCAGTGAGGCAAGATCGACAAAACTACGAGGTGACAATAAATAAATATACACTGTAGAAGCATTATAATATCAGAGATTATGGATCGAATGTGGATGAGTACGACGAGACATCCAAGGTATTGGGTTCTCATATTGAAAGTTGAATTTGAGTGTCTTAATTGCTTTCAGCGTGGGCATAGTATGAGTGAATGTCGAAACGAGAAAGTTAATATTCATATTGGGATTAGTAACGTTACGGGAGAGAAGAAGGTCCCATTCATAGAGATGCCATCTTTGGCTGAAGTGAGGATTACAGAGAAAATGCCACTAGAGGATGGAGTTGAGGTGGAGGAAGCCATAGAAATTAAAGTGAAAGTTGAGGACAGCCACAAGAATGAAGAACAAGTAAAGGATTAGGAGATTAGACTTATACAGAGCCACGTGTACATTGATCCATTTGACCATCTAGCAGATGTCTTGTCTAATTGCACTACACCAGAGTTGAAGATATTTTTATCTGCAGAGGCTACATATGTATATCCGGACAAGTCGTCAGTGTTTTTTCTTCCATTATATGATTTGTTGCTGATATTTCTGTATTGGCTTCATAGGAAGATGAAGCTGAAGTTTCAGTGAGGCGATGAAGAGTTAAGAAACGTCCAGAGATTCGTGTTTGATCCAGGAGGATAGAAATTCGAATTGAGGACAATTCATCTTCAAGAGGAGAGGTATGACGCGATCCAGGGATCCGTCGAAATTTATTTTAATATTTATTAATTTTAGCTTTATTGTAAATGACTTTATTAATAAATTAGGCCATATGGGCTTTTAGGTTAGTGTCTGATAGCATTTAATATAAATAGCAGTTTGTTTTTTAGTTGAAAGGGATTCAGATATAGATTAATAAGGACAGAGAGTTCTTAATTAATTCAAGTTTCTTTTCAATTCCCTGAAATTGTACCTTTCAATTTCTCGTGAATTTCTATCCCAAATTGAGTCATTCCAGATTGGTCCGGTGATTCGTAACGTATCAATCAGTATTTGGTGTGTTAATTGTGGTCGTTTCTATCAAGTTCAATCCAATCCTACCATGTTAGGTCGACGTTCTTCGCTTGGTTCGCGTTCCTGGGGTTTTCAATTCGCGAGAAATTGAAAGGCACAATTTCAGGGAATTGAAAAGAAACTTGAATTAATTCTAAATCCCTTTCAACTGAATAACAAACTGTTATTTATACTAAATACTATCAGAAATGCTATCAGACTCTAATCTGAAAGCCCATATGGCCCAATTTATTAATAAAGCCCATTTACAATAAAGTTAAAATTAATAAATATTAAAATAAATTTCAACGGATCCTTGGATCACATTAAGATGATAGAGAAGGAGCTACAAAGGGCTTACAAACAAGTAGATGAATGACGTTGCCTCGAGGTCGTGATGGAGGAATAATAGCACCATTTGGAGTTGGAATACCTAGCCCTTCTAGAATGTCTATAGGGCTTTGGTGAGGGTAGAAGTCACCACTCTTATACAAGGGAACCTTCCTCTAGAACATGTTAGAGACAGACTTGGGGCGTCAAGCCCTTAAGTCTTTTTTCCAGGCACGACTTTATGATTACTTTTATTCTGACATGCATTAAACTAAACAAGCGAATGGTGCCCAAGTTGCATTTCGTTGGGGCTTCTTAGAATGTCTCAAAGCTTTGCTAGCCAAGGATGTAATCACTTGGCATATTGATTTAACAGATGTGTCTTGGAAGGCCACTTGGGATAGGCACCTCTCATAATATTGGCTGATCAAAGACCTGTCCTAGGAAGAGGATGATAATTGAGATTCTCCTTTCCATGGCCCAGTTGCCTCCCACTTTATTATGCTAAGCTATTTATGCTTCATCTCTTCCTTTTCTCTTTCATACTCGCTCATTTTGGAATGAATATAAGGATTCAGTTTCTTCTTTCATTTGTGCAACTCTTTTTTCTTTTTTCTTTTTTTTTAAGAATAATAATAACAAGAACAACTAAACATAAGTAGATGGGGTAGCATGTCACAATAATTTTCAGCATTTGGCTAGCCTCAATTTGAGCCCCTTAAACATTGTAGACCTGTGCCACCTTCAAGTTGACTAGTAATATGTCACGATAATTTTAAGCACTCGGCCAGTTGCGGATCAACTCCTTTAAACACTATAGACTTGTGCCCTCTCACCCTTCCTTCATCTCTGTTTTTAACTGCTTTAACATGAACTTGTCTCAATTTTTCCTTAACTCGTTCCAAAATACTCTGTAGCTTCAAGCTAGGCATTCAGCCTAGCACTGACTTATTCTACTATTCATTTTCAGTTCCCTCGACTCACCATGAAACTTGGATTCTACTTCCTTCAAGCTCTTCCTTCATCTAATAAGCACTGGAAGGAAGATTTTTTTTTTTTTCATTCGATGCCCTGATGGTCAATACAACTTTCCCACATCCTGGGTGAATAAGTTACCTGCCAACTTGAAGGTACACAAGGAACTTGTTTCCTCGTGCATTGACCAAGCCCTTTCCACTCTAAATAGTGTCTAAATTCAAAGTACCATACTTTCTGAAAAAAGAATTTCTTACTATTTCGGCTTAACTTCTGAATAGGAAGAATTGTTGAAAGACATAAGTTTTTTCCTTTCCATTCTCTGTTTTCTCTTTTCCACTTAATTAATGCATCTCATGTCTCCATGTCTTCATACAAACAAATTGATAATGTCACGCCTTATTGAGGGCAGACTGGCTGTTTTGGTTGCCAGGAAAAAAAAGGAAAGCTTCTGGTGCCCCTAAGTCATCCCCCGTAGCTCAAATTCACACACCTACCTTTGATAGCCCTACCTTGCCCTCCCATGCCTAGAGTGAGACTCAGCTTGAAAGGCCCGATGTCCCCCCCTCATGTAGGATTGCACTCATCCTTAGAGGCCATAACCGTCACCTAGCCTACATCCCTAAAACATGTTGCTACATCTCCAACCTTTGCCTTGAAAACATCAGCTATTTCCCAACATTCTTTGCTCCTCATCTATTGATTCCCAACTCGTCCCTGATGGTGGGGAGCTCTATCAACCAAAGCCCTACGTTAGCTCACAAATTTCTTTATGGTTTTGTTACATCTCGAGATTGCGAGGCAGTGGCTGAGATGTATAGAAATGATGTGCACAACAAACTTTCAGGGCACATGGTCAATGTAAGTTAGCTTCATTACTTATCCTCCCTCTTTACACAACCTTACAGTAACTACTTCCTTTGCATACTCTAATTTTGGTGAAAGACATCCTAGCCAAGGTAGAGACTACTGTGAGCCTTTAAGAAACTATCCTTCAAGACAAAAATGGGCAAAAGTGAGCATCCATGCTTTGGCGAAGGAAAATGATATCATTATGGGGCACTTAGAGGCCCTTACAGGCAAGCTAGAATCTATGAAAGGTTAGCAGAGGAACTTTGACATAATTTCTATGCAGGCTTGCAAGCAAAATTGTGGAAAATGGGCACGGGAAAAAATTAGATTATGGAGCTACAATTTTTGACTATGTGGTGTTGAAATAGTGAAATGGTGTTAGGTATAGGGGTAGGTTGAACAAATGTAGATATGTGATTGTTTGTTTGTATAATAATTTTGTATATAAAGTAGATATAGTGAGATATGTCTATTGACTATAATTAAAGTTGGCACTATTGATTAGCAGTTTATATTTCTTCAATTCTTTTAAATATGAGTATGCGCATATAGTTATTCACATTCACGCTCTTCCATGACATCATTTTGTTAGACATAGATCTGTGCTTGGTTGAATTTCTCAGAGTTAAGTAGTGGTTTATTTTTTCGTAATTGTGTAAAGTATGTTATATTGTGACAACTGCAACTATCTACTCAAAACAATGGGTAAGAACTGTTGTAGGTTGTTTTTTTATAAAATTTATATTTTATGTTGTTACGTTAGCTTTAAATTATTTTACATTTTTATGTGTACATTAATTTATTAATTAGTTATATGTGGTTATTGTTTATTCATGTTGATTGTAAAGCGTATTTTAATTTGTGGTTATTATTTAAAAGATTATGTTGAATGTGTTAATGGTAATTATGTTTTCGATACTTTTAGAAAATTTCATCAAGTTGGCAAATGACAATAGGTTTAATTCATGTACTGTGGTAAAAAAATTTAATAACACGAGGGTTCACTATGAAGTTAAAATTATGGTTTATTACTTAATTGAATTCACAGGATCAAACAAAATGATTAATTGATTTCATTTTAATTGTAAATTTTTTAAAAAAGTCATCCATGTTGAACACTGAAGGTAAAATTTTTGTATTTCTATTAATTAGTTTTTAGATTTAAACAAATCAAATATGTAATAATAAACAATAGCAACAAGTTAATAGTGATGAAAGTGGTAAGCAAGAACTTACCATATTACTAATTCAATTATATTAATATGTCAATAATCAAAATAAGCCAAACTTATCAATTTAATTTAATTAAATAAGTAAATTTATTAAATTCAGAAATTTATTATGGTTTAATAATTTTTTATTATTAAATTGATTAAATTAATTATTGAAATTATTTAATAAATAGATTATTTAAGTTATTAATTAAATTATGAAGCTATTTATTAAATATTTAAATTAATAATATTTAAATATTAATATTATTAACTTGTTAGTGAAATTAATTAAAAATTTGAAAATGTAAATTATTATTAATAATATTAAATATTATTTAATATTTAAATCAATCAAATATTTAAGTTAATAATTAAATTATGAAGTTATTTATTTAAAATTTAAATTAATAACACTTAAATATTAATATTATTAAATTGTTTAATATTATTACCTTGTTAGTGAAATTATTTAATAATTTGAAAATGTAAATTATGAATATTATTAATAAATATTATTTAATATTTAAATTAATAATATTTATATTTTAATATTACGTAATTATTTAATATTATTAACTTGTTTTTAAAATTAATTGATAATTTAAAATTTTAAATTAGTAATGGTATTAATAAATATTGTTAATATTTAAATTAAGTTATTAATATTAATATTAATATTATTACATTATTTAATATTATCAATTCATTAAATTATTAATTTCAATTATTACCTTATTTATTTAATATTGAAATAAATAAATTATTATTTAAGCTATTTCTATTAATATTAAAAGTTAAATTAATATTTTATTTACGATATTTTAATATTAATATTATTACATTATTTAATATAATTATAATTTTAAATTATTAATTTAAATTATTACCTAACATATTTAATATTTAAATTTTTTAATATGTTAGTATTAAATTATGAAATTTATTATAATTTTATAATTTATTCAATTAACATTAAACTTGTCAATAATTTGATTAAATTATTGAATTTATTTTTTTCCAATTTAAATTTCTTATGATATAACACAATTGTGATTATCAATTACTATTTTAATTATTAGGCAATCATAAAAGTAGTTGAAAAAAACAAACCGTAGTCTAAATTAATATTTGTGATGCAGCTAAGTTACTTGTGGTTTTGATAATAATTTTAGGTTTCAAAATATCTTCGCTATATTCACAAGCCATAAGCATGACCGGAGGGATTGATGATGCCCACTATTCAACTCAAAATACCGATATTTGTATCACTATTATGCACAATGAAGTGCTATAGGGCAACTTGAAGGGTGTTACATTCACACCCTTTAAGTGACAAGATATAAAATGAAATTGTGGGAGGCTTGCCCTGGCTTTAACTACACTACGAAACAATTAGTTGGGAAATTTAACTGGCTAAAGGCAAAATGGAAGACATATCTCCGTCTACTAGTCTCGAAGACAGGCTTTGGTTGGGATGATGTAAACGACAAGGAAATTGGCACTGAGGAAGTTTGGACATCATGGCTTACAATACGTTATTAGGCTTGTACTTTACTATTTTCTATGCACGAATTCATAACATATTTAGATTTAAGATTATAATTTGTCACATCCCTCTCCTATAGACAAACCTACAGGATAAATCATTGCGTACTAAGGGTCCTCCATGATACAAGCATCTGTGTGAGATATTCCCCCCCCACTCTGCGACTAGATATGGGGCACGTGCCCCCACACAAGCTCTACTGTCTCCCCCTGGCCACTGCCACTGTGAAAAAGATGATAAGTATGAGGTTGGGGATCAGAGGATTTAGGCATCAAGGCGTCCATGCAGTCATCGTATCCTAATTCACAATCTTCAAGCAGTTGCATGTCAATAAGCCATGCATCTGCATCCTCCTCCAGGCGCAAGAAGCCTACACATCCTCCTATTATATTGGCATTATATTCTTTGGAACAGGTAAATAATATGGTGGCCTCACAGGCAAATCCTAGCAACATCACCACTGTAGAGATGTGTATTAAGGCACTTGAGGGGATACCTGATCTACCAGAGGATGTATACTACAATTCCATAATAAAGCCGGTGGAGGACCACAGTTGTCGTCAAATCTTCCTTGCCCTACCACCCCACACGAGACGTGGCTATTTAAACAAGTTAAGGTAGTGTCTAGGACTGTTTGTTAGTATATGTGTGAAGTGATATATTATCTTGTACTATTTTGTGCTTGTCGTGATGCATCTTACTCCAATAATAATTGATCTTTATGCTCTTAATAGTTTGTGGCATACTTATTTTATCTTGCATTTTCTAGCTATATATATCTCGCAAGTTTCTATTTTTTAATGTGAACATATTGTCACTCCGAGTTTATGGATATAGGTATGGCTAGCCTAGCCAACAATCGATACAATGGCGAGTTGAATGATGATGTACAAAACGACATTGTAGATGACATTGCCAATGATGTCGATGGATCTAGCAGATGGGCAAGGGAACATCTCAATAGGGGCATGCAAAACTTCTCATTTTTTTTATCACAAGGGGGCATCTCAGTCTTTTGCCAACATGTTCAAACACCCATTTCGAGATTCTTGATTTCGTGGACTAGACTGGATAAACGAGTTGTTGCTGGGTCATGATGATCAATTTTATGACATTACGAATGACTAAGCCCACCTTCCATCTACTATGTGAGAAGATAGTTCAGATTGACTACTTGCCACAACGTGATAGGGTTCATCTAATTCCAGAGGAATCTGTTGTCATATTTTTTGAAACATTTCCATGCATCATCGGCATCGTGATGCAACTAAGTGATTTTAGCGCTCCCCTAAGATAATAAGTCGTCACGTACACATGGTGTGTCGCATTGCGCTTAATGGCAGCAAAGTACATCTGTCCTCCAAACATGATGAATGTGCCTTAGCAAATACTCAATCACCTATAGTGGTATCCATACTTTAAGGTTAGTGAATATCATGTCGTACAATTTATCTCTAAATTGTACATTCAATAGTATATTGGTGTTGCCTTGGTTGTAACATGTCCTTCATTTTGTGGTAGGATTGTATTGGTGCAATAGATGGGACCATTGTCCCTGGTTGGGAGGGAAGTGCAGCGGATGCTTGAATCCTTCAACATGTCTTACAAACTCTAGAATACAACTTCCCATGGCATTCTCTAAGTATAAATGTTGCCATAAATACATAGCCAAATGAACGAACATGTTTGGTGTGCACTTATAGGAAAGTACTATGTGGTAGATGCTAGGTACGCAAACGTCCTTGGATTTCTTGCACCATATCTCGGCGAGCGCTACCACATTGCAGAGTGGCAAGGTCCTGGTAAGAACCCACAAACAATAAGAGAGTCGGTCAATCAGTGGCATTCATCCATCCACAACCACATAGAACGTTGCTCTGGAATTTTAAAGAAACGCTTCCCAATACTAAGAGGGATTATGCTAAACTACAACTTGAAAACCCAAGCAAACATTGTAATTGTGTTGTGCGTGGTCTACAATTTTGTCATCACACATTGTAATGATGATCGTTTCTTGATTGTGGTGGCACATCTTGATTGGGTAAATGATGACCTCGAGGAACAAGTGCATCAGGAAGCACATGAAGAGCCTCCTTATCTGGATCTTTTGAATGAGAGCATAATGACTGGAAACCTCATTAGGGACCACATAGCACAACACATTTGGACAGACCAGTTGACTGAAGAAATTTAGTGAAGTACCTATGTTGTGTGTATTTTTTATGATACTAAAATATTTTGAATTTATGCTTATCGTTGTGGCACTTGTTATAATATGAATCTTGTGTGAATCTTATTCTATACTCGATCACACCTTTCGTTGTTGTGGGTCGACAATTTAGCATTATGTGTTAGCAATTTTCTTGTTCCTATTTGCGAATTGTGCACCTCACATGTAATTTAGTAATCTAATTTTCTAGATTATGTTGCAACTATACTATATGCTCTCATGTTAAATATATATGCTATTACTGTCATTGCCATTTATTACCACTATATGTTAAATTATACATATTATAGAAATGCATAAAACATCATTTCAAAAACTAACACACAAAATATAGGAACATGCCACCATGAAGGAACTCACACTATACTACATTGTGACCTCAGGCACAAGTATGGTCAGTTGATGAGGAAATTGCGATGATAGGTGCCTTAACGGATGTTCATGCAAAGTATCCACATGTATCTTGCATGAGAGAAAATGACGCATAACCTATATGTGCCGACATTGCTAGATAGATGACCCGTTAATTCGGACAAGAATACATAGTTTTTTAAGTCAGGTCAAAGCTGGCAAGCTTGCAGCGTTGTTATGTAGGATTTGCTAACTATATATCCATACCTGGGATTACGTAAAATAGGGAGACACATTGGGTCATTGTTGGGCCTAGGTATTGGGAGGAAAACTAACAAGTAAGACCTACATTCAACTAATCACTTTATCACATATTTTATATTATTTATGCATTTGTAGTGTGATATCTTATTATCATGTCTTCGTATAAATATGAAATTTTGTGTAGGAGACACCGTCTCAGAGGCATTGTAATAGTTGTTTATGAACAGATGGTGGCACAAGACTATTCATTTTTGTTATGTAAACCCATTCACTATTAGTATAATTACTAATAATATTAATAGTACCTAATAATAATACTACCAACAATAACAAGCATTATAATAACCACAAATCTAATATTGTTAATATTAATCACGGGCGTTATTATAATAAACCCAAACATTTATGATGCATCCAATTAATATTGCACATTTCATGTATCTGTGCAAATATTTATAAATTATAAAATTTATCTCACTTTTAAATGATAATATGTATAAAAATTTAAAATACAATAAAAATTTAAAATAAAACAACTTAAAGATAAGTGGCTTTTAAATAGTTACATTTAGAGTAAAAATTTAGGATACTTAATACGTTGAAAGTTAAGTAGATCTACTAATAATAATGCTAATAAAAACTCATGAAAATTAATATATTATAGAAATATTATATCAACAAGTAATTTTACTAATACTAATGAAATAATAATTACATGATTACAATAATATTAGGTTAATAAATATTATATTGACAAAGTAATAATGATGATGATATTAACAAATAAATAAACATAACAATAACAATATAAATAATAATAATGATTGCAATGATAATAATAAAAATTAAAAATAATGCAAATACTAACACTAATAATAATAATCATACCAACAATAACGATTAGTTTAATTATAAGTCTAATGTTTATAATAATATAATAATATTAACATTAATCATTACATTATTAAATAAATATTTACAACATTACCAACAATTATATAATTTTTAATCATCTCTAACATATTTGCAAAAATATATATAACTACCAGTCTCATTAATTGTACTTTTTAAAAAATAACCATTTGTTATATCAAAATAATTATTGTATTATCTTTCAAACACCATCCACTTATACAATTCCTTCTTTTCACTGCTTTATTTTTCCTAAAAAAAATTCTCATCCTTTTTTACTTTTTCTCAAGGAATTTTTTGTTTTTCTAAAACAAAGTTTCTATTCAACCGCAGCCTTCAATTCCCATGAAGAATTTCAAGTTTGACTGACCTGGAAGAAACAAACAGAACGAATTCTGATATATTTTAGAAGAAAGAAAAAAATAAAATAAACTTTGATAACAAGCTGCCGACATACAATTCTGCAGAGGAAATTGACCGAAACGCTATTTACTAAAAGTAGAAGGCGACAAGTTATTTAATTTGAATAATTAGCCGAAAAACGTAATTAAAGGCCCAAAAAATATTAAATTTCTTGGACCCAATTAGAAGATCCAAAATGCACGTATCTCTCATGAGACAATATGTAAGAAATAAATCATAGGCACAAAATCCTCTACAAGAAAAAAAAAAACTAAATTTGAGTACAAAATAAATCTAAAAGCAAAGATTGGCACTAAATTTTCTTTTTCTGCTCAATCACTTAACCAGCAACACACTTACACATCCACTTCCCGTGTCTAAAAACTGTAAATATTAGTAGACGAAATGCCTTTGATATTTGTTCACTTCTGTGTTAGTAAAATAAATGTTTCATTATAGAAAATATCATTCATCCAAATGAATGATTCCCAATCCCTCACAACCAGCAGAAGTTGCTGTGAGAACAGATTTATAACAAAATTTGAACCAGCAAAACTATTGGCAACTAATGTTGCGGTAGAACAAGAAATGTAATTAAATGTCATTTAATTTTTTGACAGGCAGATGAGTAGTTGGTAAAGGAAAATGCTTGTTAATAATTTTTTTTTAAAAAATAAAGTTGCAAGAGCAAACAGAACTTACCCACAGATTGAAGTGATGGTGGACAATTTGAGTACCCATTTGTCACCATTAACTACAAACAAAGGAGGCGATTATAAGGAAAAATCAAGAAAATCAGGACAAGAAGAGAAGTTCACTGTGCAGTTGGAGCCTTATTCAACATTCGGAGTGTGGCATTTATTAATTTAATGTCGGAGGGAGTTGACAAGGAGTCGACAAAACAGATGAGAGACGATTCAACACAATGCAAGCGCTAGAGAGATGGGTGAGAAAACCAATGTCTTAAACCCGGCCCGATCCGACCAGTCCAATCAAGTTAACTGAAAACTAGCCGGCCGGCCGATCTGGGTGGTGGGCGGGTTCGAAAAATTTTTATTTTCCGTTTTTTATTTTTTGGAAAAGAAGAAGAGAAAAGTAGAGGAAGAGGAGAAAAATAGGAGAAAAAGGAAAGAAATGAGAAAAAGGAAGGGAAGGGAAAAAGGGGAAATAGAAAAGGGATAACAAAAATACAAATGAATAATTAGATAGAAATATAACTAACAATAAATAAATAAATAAAAATTAAAATATATAAAAGAAAAAAATATTATACCATAAAAATTATTTAACAAGTATTTATTATTTTACTGTCTTTGTGTATGATTATATACTTAATTTATATATAATAAATAAGTTATTAAGAACTAATAAATCAATTATTATATATTTAATTTGTTTGACTTTTAAAATTAATTAACCAATTATATATTTTTTACTCAAATAATAATTCTACATTGATTAGAGTACAAATTAGTTATACAATTTTAAAATATTATTAACATGCTTTTAAATTTTTTTAAAAAAGAGGGATGAAAAATTATGAGGTTAAGTAGTACTTTTAGCCTATTATGTTTAGTCTGCATGCAGGTCAGGCTAAAAATTTTGATAATATTAAATGTATGTATGTGTTTTTTATTGGAGAATTGAAAATAATGTCTGATGTAATTTAAAAGATGCCTAAAATTATGAATAAAATAGATAGTCGATTGAGAAAGGTTGAGGAAACCAATGATATTTCTAGAACTTATCATGTGCCTAATAACGAAATATTATACTTCAATTGTTTTCAAATAGGATACTCAATTGGTAGGTGTTCAAATGCGGAAGTTGATGCTTACGATGGTTTCAATTGACTCAAGGATGCTGAGAAAAGCTTATGAACGAAAATGTCGCCTTTGAATGAACAGAGTAAAGAAGAGATAGAATTCAGAGACACACAACACGAGGATAATGTTAGTCCTAGCGAAGGTTTGGAAATTGCTAAAGAAAAGAGTGAACCAGAAAAAATAAAAAGAATTGTAGTAAACATTGAGGAGGAAGAAGTTGAGATGGAAGAATTCTTATAAAATGGAGTGGAGGTTGAAGACAGCACAGAAATGAAGAACTAGTAAAAGGATGAGAATTGAGCTTCTACAAAAATATGTGTATGTTGATCCGTTTGACTATCTGGAAACTTATTCGTTTGTTTGTACTACATAAGAGTTGAAGATTTTTCAATCTGTAGAGACTACATATGCATATTCGAATAAGTTATCAATGCTATTTCATATTCCTTTATATGGTTCCCTACTAATATTTATGTGTTGGACTTATGGGAAGATGAAGCTGAAATTTCAGCAGGATGACGAAGAGTTAAAAAGCTTTCAGAAATTCATGTTTAATTCACGAGGATACAAGCTCTAATTGAGGACAATTCGCCCTTAAGAGAAGGGGTATGACGCGATCCAAGAATCTGTCAAATTTTATTTAATATTTGTTATTTTTAATTTTATTTATTATTGGGTTTTATTTACAAATTAGACCACATGAGCTTTTTAAGTTAGAGTCTGATAAGACTTAATATAAATAGTTATTTTTGTTCAGTTGAAAATATAGATCTTGATATTTGAATTTGAGAGTTATGAAATCAATTAATTTTCTGTAGAGATGAGAATATTCAAATGAATTCAATAGGAGTGATTCCTGAGTGAGTTGTGACGTATCAATCGATCTCTACATATCGATTTTGACCATCTTATCATGCCGATTACTAGTTTTGGGTTTAATTTTGGTTTCAATACATTGGATCAGGCACTCTGATGCATAGTTCACATTCTTAGAATTTAATTTGAGTTCAATTAATTTTTATTCTCCCGTTGCCCCTCTAATTATGTTAGTTTTATGATGCGATCCAAGGATTCATTGAATTTTATTTAATATTTGTTATTTTTATTTTTATTTATGATTGGACTTTATTTACAAGGGCCAATTGGGCTTTTTATGTTAGGGTTTGATAGGATTTAGTATAAATAGTTATTTTTGTTTAGCTGGAAAGACAGATCTTGATACTAGAATTTGAAAGTTATAGAATCACTCAATTTCTCCAGAGATGAGAATATTTAAATCGATTCAATAAAAGTTATTCTTGAGTAAGTCATGATATATCAATTGATCTTGGCGTATCGATTGTGGCTGTCCTATCATGCTGATTATCAATTTTGGGTTCAATACGTTAGGTCAGGTACTCTGATACACGGTTTGTGTTCTTGGAATTCAATTTGGATTCAATTAATTTTTATTCTTCTGCTGCTCCCTCTGATCACCTTAGTTGGTATTAGAGCCAGTTGTATCGAAATCTAATTTGATACGCAGTCGAGATTGAAAAAAATATAAAAAAAAGGAAAAGCAGAATTCAAAAAAAAAAAAGCAACAAAAAAGGATGACTAAACACTGCTATGAAACAGCTACCAAATCCACCACCGATTCCTTCGATTTGCAGTCGAGTTTCCAGAATCAACATTACCGCCACGAGCCCACCCGATTCCACTTCAAGAAGTCACCGGAGGAAGGAGAAATTGGTTGAAAACCATCACGCGAGGTCAAGCCGTAACTTCTGTCGAAGAAAACCAACACTACTCCATTGATTATGTGTTGTCAACCACTATCGATGTAGACCTAATGATGCCTCATGCTGTCGTTCTGGTGGATTGAGAAGTAGACAGGTGAAAGTCTCCAAAACTAGCATCGCCACCATGAACTAGAAAATCATAATGGGTTTCTAAAAAAAAAAAATTTAGCTTGGCTGTGTTTTGGGCTGCAGGTGTTGGGCTTGTCTTTGTTAGGCCAGACCATTAGGTTGGGTCGAAGGAGTTATTTGGGCCAGAATTTAAAAGGGGGGGGGGGGGGGGAGGGGAACAATTCGTTGGGTCATATTGTGCTATTGGGCCAGGTCAGATATTTTTAATGATGTAGTTGTTGGGTTGATTATTTGTTGGACCAAATAAGGCTTTGTTTGGCTAATCTATTCTACTGGGAATTAAGGCCTTGTTTGATTGCTGTGTTTTGAGGAAAAAGGAGTGGTAGGGATATAAAAAACATAGTGGGAAAAAGGATTGAGAAGAAAAAAAAAATAGTGAGCAAAACAAAAAGTAGGAAAAAATAGTGGAAAAGGTGTAACAAAAAAAGAAGGAAAGGAGGAGAAAAAAAAATAGAAAGGGTTGAAAAATTGTGAGGTTAAGTTGTACTTTTACCCTATTATGGCTAGTCATCATACAGGTTAGGTTGAAAATCTTGATGATACTAAACGTATGTATGGGTCTTTTATTGGGAAATTGAAGATAATGTCTGATGTAATTCAAAAGATGTCTAAAATTATGGATAAAATAGATAGTCAATCGAGGAAGGTTGAGGAAGCCAATGACATTTCTACAACTTATCCTGTGCCTAATAATGAAATATTGTGCTTCAATTGTTTTCAAATAAGGTACTCAATTGGTAGGTGTTCTAATGGGAAAGTTGAAGCTTACGTTGGTTTTAGTTGATTTAGGGATGTTGATAAAAACCTGTGAACGAAGATGTGACCTTTGAATGAAGAGAGTAAAAAAAAAAAAAGAATTCAAAGACACAGCACGAGGATAATGTTATTACCAACGAAGGTTTGGAAATTGCTAAAGAAAAGAGTGAACTAGAAGATTTAAAAGAAATTCTAGTAAACACGGAGGATGAAGAAGTTGAGACAAAAGAATTCTTAGAAAATGGAGTGGAGGTTGAAGATGAGCATACAAATGAAGAACTAGTAAAAGGATGGGAAATTGAGCTTCTATAGAGTGATGTGTATGTTGATCCTTTTAATTATCTAGAACCTTATTCATCTGTTGGTGCCACACAAGAGTTGAAGATTTTTCTGTATGTAGAGATTACATATGCATATTCGGATAAGTCGTTAGTGCTTTTTCATATTCCTTTATATGGTTCCCTACTAATATTTCTGTGTTGGACTTATGAGAAAATGAAGCTAAAGTTTCAGCGGGATGACAAAGAATAAAGAAGCTTTCAAAAATTCATGTTTAATCTAAGAGGACACAAGCTCAAATTGAGGATAATTTATCATTAAGAGAGGGGGTATGACGTGATCCAAGGATCCGTTGAATTTTATTTAATATTTTTTATTTTTTATTTTATTTATTATTGGGCTTTATTTACAAATTGGGTCATATGAGCGTTTTAGGCTAAGGTCTGATAAGATTTAGTATAAATAGCTATTTTTGTTCAGTTGAAAAGACAGATCTTGATATTTGAATTTGAGAGTTATGAAATCACTTGATTTTATTTTGAGATGAGAATATTCAAATGAATTCAATAGGAGTAATTCTTGAGAGAGTCATAACGTATTAATCGATTTTGACATATCGATTGTGACCATCCTATTATACCAATTATCAGTTTTGGGTTTAATTTTAGTTTCAGTACGTTTGGTTGGACACTTTGATGCACGGTTCACTTTCTTGGAATTTAATTGAATTCAATTAATTTTTATTCTTCCGTTGCCCCCTCTGATTATGTTAGTTTTATGACACGATCTAGGGATCCGTTGAATTTTATTTAATATTTGTTATTTTTATTTTTCTTTATGATTAGGCTTTATTTACAAATTAGGTCATATGGGCTTTTTAGGTTAGTGTCTGATAGGATTTATTATAAAAAGTTATTTTTATTTAGTTGAAAAGATAATTCATGATATTTAAATTTGAGAGTTATAAAATCACTCAGTATTCTCTAGAGATGAGAATATTTATATATATTCAATAGGAGTGATTCCTGAATGAGTTGTGACGTATTAATCGATCTCGGCATATCGATTGTGGCTGTCCTATCACGTCGATTATCAGTTTTAGGTTCAATTTTGGTTTAATACATTGGGTTGGTTATTTTGATGCACGGTTTGTGTTTTGAAATTCAATTTTGGTTTAATTAATTTTTATTCTTCCGCTGTTTCATCTGATCATGTCAGTTGGTATTAGAGTCAATTGTATCGAATTCTAATTTGATACGCTATTGGGATTGAAGAAAAAAAATTAGAATTCGGAAAAAGGCAACAAAAAATAAAAAAGGGACAACTGAACATTGTTGTGAAACAGCTGCTAAATCCACAGCTAATTTAGTCGATTTGCGATCAAGTTTCCACCATCAGTGTTGCCGCCATGAGCCCCCCGATTCCGCCTCAGGAAGTCACCGGAGGATGAAGAAATTGGCCGAAACCGCCACACGATGTCGTGCCGTAACTTCTGTCGAAGAAAACCAACACTTCTCCGTTGATTGTGCGTCGTCAACCATTGTCGACACCAACCTAGTGCCATCTCGTGCCGGTCGTCAAACCAGCGCGGCTGCCACGAACTAGAAAACCTTGTCAGGTTTCTAAAAAAAAAATTCATTGGGTCATGTTTGGGGCCAAGGGTGTTAGGCTTATCTTTGTTCGACTAGACCATTGGCTTTGGGTGAAGGAGTTATTTGGGCCAGAATTAAGAAAAGGGAGGAGGGAACAATTCGCTAGGTCATATTGTGCTATTGGGCCATGTCAGAGTTTTTTAATGTTTTAGTTGTTGGGTTGATTATTTGTTGGATCAAATAAGGCTTTGTTTGGCTAATATATTTTGTTGGGAATTAAGGCCTTGTTTGGTTGCTGGGTTTTGAGGAAAAGAAAAGGAGTGGCAGGGATAAAAAACATAGTGGGAAAAAATTGAGAAGAAAAAAAAATAGCGAGCAAAACCCAAAAGTAGGAAAAAAAATAGTGGAAAAGGTGTGACAACAAAAAAAAAAGGGAAAAGAGGAGAAAAAAAAGAGAGGGTTGAAAATTTTTGAGATTAAGTAGTACTTTTACCCTATTATAGCTAGTCATCATGCATGTCAGGTTGAAAATTTTTATGATACTAAACGTATGTATGAGTCTTTTACTGGAGAATTGAAGATGATGTTTGATGTAATTCAAAATATATTCAAAATTATGGATAAAATTGATGGTCGATTAAGGAAGTTGAGAAAGCTAATGATATTTTTACCATTTATCATGTGCCTGATAATGATACATTGTGCTTTAACTGTTTTCAAATAGGGCACTCAATTGGTAGGAGTTCAAATGAGGAAGTTGATACTTACTTTGGTTTCAGTCGACTTAGGGATGCTTTGAAAAGCTTATAAATGAAGATGTCGTCTTTGAATGAAGGGAGTAAAGAAGAGATGGAATTCGGAGACACACAACACGAGGATAATATTAGTCTTAGTAAAGGTTTGGAAATTGCTAAAGAAAAGAGTGAACCAGAAGAAATAAAAGGAATTGTAGTAAACCCTGAGGAGGATGAAGTTGAGACGGAAGAATTCTTAGAAAATGGAGTGGAGGTTGAAGACGGCACTGAAATGAAGAACTAGTAAATGGATGGAAAATTGAGCTTCTACAGAATCATGTGTATGTTGATCCGTTTGGCTATCTGGAAACTTATTCGTTTGTTTGTACTACAAAGAAGTTGAAGATTTTTCTATCTATAGAGACTGCATATGCATATTCAGATAATTCGTTAGTGCTTTTTAATATTCCTTTTATAGTTCCTTACTAATATTTCTGTGTTGGATTTATGGAAAGATGAAGCTGAAGTTTTAGCAGAATGACAAAGAATTAAAAAGCTTTCAGAAATTCATGTTTAATCTAAGAGGATACAAGTTTGAATTGAAGACAATTCGCCCTCAAGAGGAGGGGTATGATGTGATCCAGAGATGCATCGAAGTTTGTTTAATATTTGTTATTTTTAATTTTATTTATTGGGCTTCATTTACAAATTGGGCCATATGAACTTTTTAGGCTAGGGTCTGATAAAATTTAGTATAAATACTTATCTTTGTTTAGTTGAAAAGATAGATCTTGATATATGAATTTTTGAGTTGTGAAACCACTCAATTTTATCTAGAGATGAGAATATTCAAATAGATTCAATAGGAGTAATTCTTGAGTGAGTTGTAACGTATCAATCGATCTTGACATATCGATTATGGCTGTCCTATTATGTTGATTATCAGTTTTTGGTTTAACTTTGGGTCGGACACTATGATGCACGGTTCGTGTTCTTGGAATTCAATTTGAGTTCAATTAATTTTTATTCTTTCGTTGCCCCCTTTGATTATGCCAGTTTTATGACGCGATTTAGGGATCCGTCGAATTTTATTTAATATTTGTTATTTTATTTTTATTTATGATTAGGTTTTATTTACAAATTGGGCCACATGGGCTTTTTAGGTTAGGGTTTGATAAGATTTACCATAAATAATTATTTTTATTTAGCTGAAAAGACAGATCTTGATATTTGAATTTGAGAGTTATAAAATCACTCAATTTTCTTTGGAGATGAGAATATTCATATTGATTCAATAGAAGTGATTCCTGAGTGAGTCATGACATATCAATAGATATCGACATATCGATTGTGGCTATCCTATCACGCCGATTATCAGTTTTGGATTCAATTTTGGTTCAATATGTTGGGTTGGGTATTCAAATTCACAGTTTGTGTTCTTGAAATTCGATTTGAGTTCTTGAAATTCAATTTGAGTTCAACTAATTTTTATTCTTCCACTTCTCTGTCTGATTATGTTAGTTGGTATTAGAGTCAATTGTATCGAATTCTAATTTGATACGCGATTGCGATTGAAAAAAAATTAGAATTGTGAAAAAAAGCAACAAAAAACTAAAAAAAAAGAACGACTGAATGCCTCTGTGAAACAGCTGCCAAATTTGCCGCCAATTCAATCAATTTGTGGTCGAGTTTCCTCCATTAGTGTTGCCGCCACGAGCCAACCTGATTCCGCCTTAGGAAGTCATTGGAGGACAAAGAAATTGGCCAACACCATTGCGCAACATCGAGTCGTAACTTTCGTCGAAGAAAACTGACATTGCTCCATCGATTGTGCGTCGTCAACCATTGTTGATGCCAACCTAGTGCTGGCTCGTGCTGTCAAACCAGCGCGACTGCCGAGAATTGAAAAACCCTGACAGGTTTCTGAAAAATAAAAAATTGACTAGGCCATGTTTGGGGCTAAAGGTGTTGGGCTTATCTTTATTAGGCTAGACCATTAGATTGGGCTGAAGGAGTTATTTGGGCCATAATTAAAAAAGGAAGGGGGTGGGGGGACACTTTGATAGGTCATATTGTGCTATTTGGCCAAGTCAGATTTTTTTAGTGTTTTAGTTGTTGGGTTGATTATTTGTTGGACCAAATAAGGCTTTGTTTGGCTAATCTATTTTGTTGGGAATTAAAGCCTTGTTTGGTTGTTGAGTTTTGAGGAAACAAGAAGGAGTGGCAAGGAAAAAAAAAACATAGTTGGGAAAAAATTGAGAAGAAAAAAAATAGTGAGAAAAACAAAAAAGTAGGAAAAAAATAGTGGAAAAAGGTGTGACGACAAAAAAAAGAGAGAAAGGAGGAGAAAAAAAAAGGGAGAGTTGAAAATTTTTGAGATTAAGTACTACTTTTACCCTATTCTGGCTAGTCATCATGCATGTCAGGTTGAAAATCTTGATGATACTAAATGTATGCATGAGTCTTTCATTCGAGAATTGAAGATGATGTCTAATGTAATTCAAGAGATGTTCAAAATTATGTATAAAATAGATAGTCGATTAAGGAAGGTTGAGAAAGCCAATGATATTTCTTTGTCTTATCTGTGCCTAATAATGATATATTGTGCTTCAACTGTTTTTAGATAGGGCACTCAGTTAGTAGGTGTTCGAATGATGCTTATGTTGGCTTCAGTCGACTCAGGGATGCTGAGAAAAGCTTATGAACAAAGATGTCACCTTTGAATGAAGAGAGTAAAGAAGAGATAGAATTTAGATACACACAGCACGAGGATAGTGTTATTCCCAACCAAGGTTTGGAAATTGTTAAAGAAAAGAGTGAACCAAAAGATATAAAAGGAATTGTAGTCAACATTGAGGAGGATGAAGTTGAAATAGAAGAATTCTTAGAAAATGGAGAGGAGGTTTAAGATGAGCACATAAATGAAGAACTAGTAAAAAGATGGGAAATTGAGCTTTTACAGAGTGATGTGTATGTTGATCCGTTTGACTATCTAGAAACTTATTCATCTGTTGATGCTACACAAGAGTTGAAGATTTTTCTATTTGCGAAGACTACATATATATATTCGGATAAGTTGTCAGTGCCTTTACATATTTCTTTATATGATTCTCTACTGATATTTCTGTATTGGACCTATGGGAAGATGAAGTTGATGTTTCAGCAGGATAATGAAGAGTTAAGACGCTTTTAGAGATTCGTATTTGATCTAAGAGGATACAAACTCGAATTGAGAACAATTTGCCCTCAAGAAGAGGGTATGATGTGATTCAGGGATTCATCAAATTTTATTTAATATTTATTATTTTTATTTTTATTTATTATTGAGCTTTATTTACAAATTTGAGTCATATGGGCTTTTTAGGTTAGTATCTGATAGAATTTAGTATAAATAATTATTTGTGTTTAGTTGAAAAGACAGATCTTGATATTTGAATTTGAGAATTATGAAATCACTTAATTTTCTCTTGAGATGAGAATATTCAAATCGATTCAACAGGAGTGATTCCTGAGTGAGTCGTGGTGTATCAATCGATTTCTGCGTATCGATTATGACCGTCCTATTATGCTAATTATTAGTTTTTGTTTAATTTTGACTTCAATACTTTAGGTCGGGCACTCTGATGCATGGTTCACGTTTTTAGGATTCAGTTTGTATTTAATTAATTTTTATTCTTCAACTGCTTCCCTCTGATCACGTCACTTGTACACTATTCTCTTGCAATCCTGATATTACTCAAAAATTTCCTATTGCAAACCAATTTAAAATGTGAATTAGATTTAATTAATAATGTGTTTTACATTCTAATTCACTATGGACATATCAATATATTTGCACATAATATTTATTGCTTAATCCATAAAAGTAAAATTTTATGATTATATTAAATTCGTTATTTGTATACTATATAATCACGCCTCTCGAAAGAAATTCTTCAACTTTTAGTTCCAAATATATTAATATGAATCTTAACAATTTAAATTGTGCGCGGAGCCTTTTTACAATTACATTTAAAAACATCATCATTTCAACCCCTTAAATTATAAATGCCCTTTTCACTCAACATATTTTAAGGAAGATTATACTAATAGCTATTTGATCCAACTAATAACTTTTGGTGTAGATGTGTAGTGAGAAGGAAATGTGTCGAACACATTAACTGACCGAAGCTCATTACCAATAAAATAATCCTTGCACATGGTACAATAAATAAAAATTGCTCACATTTGCAAACATATGCGAATTATGTAAAACCTAATCCAAAAGCAGCTTAAGAAAATGAAATTATAGGAACTCAACGGCCCAACTACTTGCAAATTTAAATTGCCTAAAAGTCCGTAAAATGATTTCCGCCACCCAGCCTATGTAACTTCTAGTTCATAAACAATTGATATAAATCATGGCTCAAACATTAAACAATGAAAAGATCATTTTACGTGTTCAGTTTCGTAAATGGTTTTGGGAACTTGATTTCCATCCAGAACATAATTTAATTTAATTCAATAATTTTATTCCATATTTATGTATTATCATAATTATTTAGAAAATAATAATTTAAACAAAACAACGAATCAATCAAAAAAGAGCATTTAAAAAATGAATTCACAATCTAAAAAACATAGGATTTGGTTAACATAATAAAAAATACTTCTTTGAGTAAATTGAATTCAGCCTACACATTGATCATGAGGCTTTTAATTGCATTAAGAGCAAAGGCAAGGTAAATAAGATGAACACTCAACTGGTTTTTATATATTCTTTTTCTTTATGTTATCAAATATGAAAAGGGACTGGATAATGTTGTTGATGGTACTTTGTTGTGTCATTGATATTGATCACCACTCTAAATACTAAGATATTAGGTATTGCGTTTGGTAGTCCAATCAAGCAAGTCTGTCTCGGAGATTCAAGCTTAAGAGGAGTCTAAAAGAAAGGCGAATGAACAATGGATTTACACGGTTCAACGGCAATTACCTACATCCATGGAGTATTCTTTTATTCTCAATGCATATATGCTTGGTTTTTAACAAGTTATCCTCTCATTTTTCAAGGGCGACAATTCTAAAGCCTAGGCTTTAGTAATTGACAAGTTACAATTATCATCTTGACCAATTGGGACATAACACTAATAACTATTATCTATTTGAAGATAGTTCGACCCACTCTTATTGCCGAAGTGATGATCTAGCTTAAGAGGAGTCTAAAAGAAGTGATGATCTAGTTTCCCGAGCACTTGAGCGTGAAGCCTGGGTGGTCGAGTTGTAACCCCATCCTCCACATTGTGTTTTAACTACTTATTCAATGATCTAGCTACTTGGCTAGGAGGCTCATGATAGAAAGATTACCCTCCCAAAGATCGGGATAGCATTCAAGTTTTTATAAACTTGTGTTGCGAAGAAAATCTTTTGGCACAGATTTGTGCATAGACGCCAACTATGGTTCCATTGTTCTAGGTCATAGGATGAGGCATGATTTACATTTATTGTCCCCTATAAATTTCATTCATTGCTCTATCACTTTTACCATCTCCCTTGCATGAAAATCTCTAATCTACACTTCTTCAATATTTCTTACCTTTACTTTTTGCCATGGCTAATACTCCTCCATTAAGGAGCAACCCTAAATCGCACTATACTAGGTTGATTGAATCATTGGGTCACCATATTGTGGAAATAAAAATGGCGATTGATTGCACCCAGAAGTTGAACTTGGAAAATATGTGGTTAATCCCTAAGAACCAACAATTGAAGGAAAATGCTCCCTCTTAAGAGCAATTCAAGGATATTGAGGACAAGCTCCACCAAATTTCACTCGAGCTTGAAGAATGCTGATGCTTAGGCAAAAGGATTGAAACTGCCTAATGTGCTCTTGAATAAGATAATTGCATTCTCCTTGACCACATTAAACCCTCCAAAAAGTCTGAAGAAGTTTACAATTGCTCTGGTCGTTCCAAGTGATCTCTCTTTTCACACCTCTAGAGCTCTATGGAGGGGCACAAGGTGCTTGAATCTTACTAGTCTTAGCACTTCAACAACTTTCTTCAACAACTTGGACGATTTTTCCTCAACATGATATTTTCTAGCTACCTTTACTTGGATAGGCCTCAATATAGAACTTTTTATTATTCTATAAATTGACACCAAGGCAAGCTAGGTGCAATCCTGTTTGTTGCCATTAACTACTCTTCCACTCACCACTCAGGTAGGTTGATGGGATATTTGTCATTGCAATTGATCTACCCTACCCTTAGCTAGTTGCCACTCGCCACTCAAGCAGGATAGGTACTATATTTGTTGTTGCAATTAGTCTACCCTATCCTTAGCTAGTTGCTAGTCACCACCTTGGTGGGCACAGTGGGATATTTGCCATCCCATTTGCTCTGCCCTATCCTTAGCTTGTTGGGTTTGAGCATGCAACATTTTTGTGAATCTTCAATTCACCACCTCAATGGGCTAGGTGCAATAATTTTTTGTTGCAATTACTCTGCCCTTGCCTTAGGTTGATAAGGTCTTAGCATGCAACATTTTTTCGACTTTTGCACTTAAGCAAACTAGGTGTGGTATTTGCTATTGCAATCACTCTACTTGCCCTTAGCTAGTTAGGTTTCAATATGCAACATTTTTGGCAATTTTTCCACTTGCCACTTGGCCAGGCTAGTTGTAATATTTGTTGTTGCAATTGCTTTACCGTGCCTTTGATAGGCTAGGTTTAAACATACAATATTTTTTGCAACTCTTCCACTTGCCACCCATGCTAGTTGGGTGCATATTTGTTGTTGTAATCGTTCTACCCTACCTTTGGTCAGCAAGGTTTTAGTATGCAACTCTTCCACTCACTACCCAAGCATTTTAGGTATGATATTGAGGATCCCTATGGCTTCTTTGAGAAGCTTCCTCTCTCCACCCTTAGCACCATCGCTTATGAAGGTTAATCTCAACCATAAATGAGTCATCCTAAATCTTGATATACATGATTATTTAAGGTACTCCATTTGTTTGTTCTCACCTTTAAGAACTCTTTCAGCTACTACTTTTTCTTGCTCAAAATATTCCTTTCCCCCACCAAAATCTGCAAAGTTTTCCTATGACCCCTTCTAAGTAATGGCTCCATCTTCATCCTTAATATCTAGATTTTTTGGTTATCAAAGGTTGTCTCTAGTTTGCAATACTTGAGAATCATGAGATAATAATTCCTAGAGGTGTCAGTTGCCTTAATATGTTGCCGCTAGGATGTATCATTGTTTTTGTACATCAACTTAAATTTGGGTTGTCACTTTCCTTGAAGCCCTTCTTCTCTATCATAGTCACACACCCTAAACTTGTTCTAACTCCTAACTAGGTTTCCCATCTTGTGCATCGAATTGGGTTTTGAGCTTTGTTCTAAACTCTATGCAACTCTCTTACTTTACGATGCAAATCAAGTTCTATTTTTCAAAGAGACTCGCCTTTGTCAATAAGCACTAAAAGGAAGAATTCTTCTTTCTTCATAGCTTGGGAGAGCAATATGAGTTCCCCACATCTTGGGAGGAAGAGCTTCCTTGAGCTCATCCTTTGCACCACTAAACAAACGCTCACCTTTCTTAATAAGAATGTCTTAAAATTAAATCTTCTAGATGAACCCGAGGTCTTGTCATATAATGGCCCAAGTCTAAAGAGAAAGGAATATGCCAAGTACATAGGTATCGTCCTTAAAGCTATGATTAAGTTTCTTACATGACATAATTGTTAACCTTGTTATTTTCATGAATTTTTGCAAATGACCTGCTGTTGGAACACTCATATGGCTCCACCATTGAACAAATCTTAGCTAGGAGGAAGGGAAAGACCCCAAGCCTAGCTAAGTTCTCCTTGAAAGTTATAATACCCCAAATGTCTAGTCCAAGCAGCCCTCTAGCCTTTCCATTTGATAGCGATTCCCCACCTCATGCCACCATGTTGAGGGAATGAGCTCACATTTCCCTCTGTCGACTACTTAACCCTATGCGACAAAGCACCCCATCACTTTGAGTGGGCTTAGGATATCTATATATGACTTCGAGGTTCTCAAGGCACTTGCCATTCCTCACATCTAGGTGCTAAATTCATTTTTCATGGTTGGGGCATTGGCCGGGCAGGACCTCATTAAGCTCACAAGTTCATCCACAGGTCTATCTCTTCTTGAGATCGAAAGTTGACATTGATCTCTCGGATGACAACATCATAGATAAAATGGCTAGCGACCAAGCTATGGAAAGTATTTGATGTGGGAATTTTCACACTTACTTCTTTGCCTACTACCTCTATAGACTTTGGTCCATTAGATGTAAGTGATGATCAAGGTGTAGAATCGAGGAAAATTCATTTACAAGAGAAGAAAAATGAAGCAAGCATCAACCCTATGAAGGTGGATACATTATAGCACTAGATAGCTCTAATAACCAGATCATGAGCTAAGAAGTTAAACGAAGCAATGGTAGAACTAGGTAAAGATATTCATGAAGAAGTTGGGCCTGTGGAAAGGTTTTTAAAGCCTAAGGACAAAGTTTGATTCAATGTATTACATTAGAAATTTGAAGATGGAGTGAACAAACCATCACAATTGATTGCACACTAGGTAAGATGAATTGCGCTCCAACAATCGACAATTTAAGACATCGGATCGATCACTGTGGAAGTGCACCTAACATCAAGCTATAGGAATATTAGTCATGTACGTCAAATTGTGCAATCAATAATCCAGTCCAACGTTTGATAGATTGATCACTAATTGTTGGATCGATATTTTGATCAACCACATATTTTGTAGCATATTGTTAGTTAGGGTTTTCTTGAACCTATTCTAGTATAATTACGCCCCAAATTTTTAAGGCATTAATGCCGTATAAATACTTTTGGAATGACATCATTAATGACTTCTTTATGAAGCAATAAGAATTTATTTTCTTAAATTTGTGAGTGTTTCAAAATTCTCTTAAATACCATCCTAAATCAAGTTGTTTTGGACTGTCCATCAATTGTTTCATTGCCCATCTACCAACCTAGCTTGCTGATAGTACCTATCCTTTACTTGAGTTCTTTATATTCATTGCATTCAAGCCATGTTGTTCCAAGATTCGGCATCCAAATCCACTCAAGTTTAGATTTACGACGGTATCCTTATTCAAATACTATCATATTGCTTATGTGTTTTTGTCATTCACATTCATTCAAACGTAAGCTCGTTTGTTTGCTTTTAAATCATTCTTTATATTTAATTTTAAATATAAATAATGAACTATAAAAAGACCCGTTCATATAAATATAACAATTAAAATGCATTTTTGAGCCAAAAAAAATCATGAAAGCCAACTTAATCAATTTTGTTATGCTTTCATAATTACTAGTAAAAGTGGTACATTCTATGCATGTTCAAATTAATCTATAAATTTAAAAATTATTATAATTTGAATAATAAAAATATTAAAGTCAAAATAATAAAGAATATTTAAGACAAGACAAAAGAAAGATAAAAATAATTTGAAAAAAGTTGAGAGAAAGTGAATAAAATAAGGAAAAAATGATAGAAAATAAAAATAATTAAAGACACTTGTGTAATTTTAGACATTGCAGCTAAAAAATCATCAACTAAAAATTTTTACTTATATATATATATATATATATTAAATTCATGTAATAAATTTACTTATTAAAAGTAATATTACAAACATACATTGTGTAATCAGATTAGGCCAAAATACTTAATAATTTACTATCAAGATTTAATTTGTGTTAGGTAATTAATGTCAATTATTGTTATTAATTACTAAAATTATGAGGAAAAATATATTATCAACGACTAATTATTTATACTAGCAGTCGGCCACACACAATGTGTGTGCAAAAAATTAAAATATAATAACATTGTACATTGAACCATAACGGTTTTACTTACCTTTGTGGCAATTTTTTTTAAAAAACACAAGAATGCAAAATCTGCACAAACAAATTAATAACACATCCCAGCATTAACTAAATTGATGGATAAACTATACGCAATTATAGAATTCGAGAATAATTTAACCATCTAATCACGAAAAATCATAAATTTCAACAAAATTCAATTTTCATCAACTACAACAATTTCAACTAAAAAGAAATAAACTATAAAAAAAATGAGAGTTAGCATTATCTACAATAGATGAAAAGATTAAAAAAGGAAACATTATATAAACCAGAAATTTGAAATCAAACAATGTTTGAAATGGGTGGGGAAAAGAACGTGCCAAAGGGATGGCAACTTTTTCCACGTCCTATTAATATTCGGACGAAACACTTATCCTGCATATCATGTCTCCATAAATTCTAGATTTTTTTTGTTAGTTTTCAATAGAAGTTTTTTTCCCCACATTTACGATTAGTCTTCATCCCCCACCGGTTACTTCCTTTTTTTGGTTTTTTTACTATTTAATCTTCATTTATTTCGTTCGTACACTTGATGCTTAAATATGGGAGTAGGGTATATTAGTAATTAAACTTTGAAAACCAAAGACAGTTTTTCAAAGCTCTTCATGCATTTTATATAGTAATAAATAACATTAAAACTATTTCTTATGTTTTTAATATGATTTACTTGATTTTCTAACGGTTCCGTAAACTTCAAATCCATCCAAAATGTAATTTATGTTAATTCAGTAATTTTATAAATATTAACGTATTACCATAAATTTTAATAAAAATTAATATGTTGAACAAAATAATGAAGCTACTAAAATGAGAGCATTTGAAATGACTTTACATTTAAAAACCACAAGATTAAAGTTAAAATACTTTAAAAAATACTTCATTTTTAGTAAATTGAAGTCAGTCAATTTTGTTGTGATTGTAATAATTTGCTTTCTTTTTAAAATTTTAATAATATTGAGTGAGTGATTAATTTTCAATTTTGAAAAAACATATCGTTGGGCTACAATATAAGATAATAATTTACAGGGTACTGATTTTCTACGTAAAACCTGAGACATGGTCACGGTTAAAAGTAGTGTGAATTATGTTCAAACTCTTATTATTTGCTTAAACGATATTTAGCCATTTTTGGATTGAGAAATTATCGTTACCCTCAAAACGTGAAAATTATTACAACGAGAACCCTCTTGTAGGGTTCCGGTGAGAAATTCTTGTAGAATATCAGTAGTACTCTTTCGTTAACGGATTGCAAATTTGGCGAAATTAGACAAAAATTCATGGACATTAATACCCTTTGAGGTTTTTGCAATATGATGTCAATACATGAAAATAGACTAAATTGCTATTTACGAAACTTAACAATATACGCAATAAATTTAGACCTCAACATTTATATATGTATATGTATAACATTTATTAAAATATTTATTATTATTTACAAATATCATATTTGTCGGAGGCATAAACACTAAATTGTGAGGAAAGAGTTTTCAGGGACTAACAGTGCAAATTTAATTATGACATTTCAATTGTACAAAAATGTTAATAACGGATTTTAAAATTATAGGTAATATATATGTATGTATGTATGCATGTAAAAATATATGAGATAAGTTATCTATAATATAGATATGTGTGTGTGTGTGTGTGTGTGTGTTGTCTTATATCATTTCGATTTCTCTATTATTTTACGTTACTATTGTATAATACCTCATTCGACCACTAATTTTATTTAAGAGATCAAGAATTGCCTGTAAATCTTATATGTAAACTTTTTGCTTCTAATGTTGTGACATCTTTCTCCAGTAATTTATATGAATTTCACGAAGACACATTATTTTATTAAACTGAATGCTTTCTAAAACCAAATTGGCAAACTGGGCCTACTGATTTTATATAACGGATTTAAAATCTGTAAATCTCATATGTAAGCTTTCCACCAGTTTCAATTGGATTGGTCCAATCCAAATTTTCTTTTCCCATAAACGTGAACATCCTAGTTTTTATCATTTTACAAATCCAATAAAGGCTAAAGTCCTCCATGGAACATTTTAACCACAATAATTTTATTTTTTCCTGCAAGAGAAAGAAAGAAAATAAAGAAAAAGTTTCAACATGAATTATATTCGGCTCAAAATTATATCTTTAAAATTTTTCAATCAAGAAAAACGTGTTCATAATTTGTGTTGCTTTTAAATGTTTTGAAGATAAATTTTTTTGTTCAATTAAACCCAAAATTCTACAAATATGTGTGTGTAAACCATAGGTAAAGGTGCAAATCTTAGGCAAAAGGTTATTATTCCCTAAGGTCCATTTGGATGGAAGGATTTGAATTTGAAAAAGGGATTTCAAATGACTTCAAATGAAAGGAATAGTAAATTCACTCTAATTGCTAAAATTATAATTTAAAAAGAGAACTTAAGGATTTAAAATTTATTATTATCCAAATAAGTGTAATAGATTTATTATTATGGGTTTAAAATTTATCCTTTCAATTCTATCAATTCAAATGCACTTTAAGGGTTTGTGATAATTTGGCAACTGTTGTGTGTCTAACTAAAACCACATTATATGAAGCATAGGTAATACAATTATGACAATTTTTGTATATATTATCAACACTTTGGACTTCTCCGGTTAAAAATTTTAACGCATTACCCACAGTAGCAAAAGTGTAAGCAATAATTGTTGGATTTGGTTGAGATTTGCACTTAAAAATTAAGATTTTAAAGTATAAAACATCATAGATAAGCAGGGGAAATAAATGAAACAAATTCCACCCGTTTTCATTATAAAATACGCAAGTTATCACGATAACAAGTAAAGGTAAAACCTTTTACCCTTCTGGAACATTTTCAACGAATTTGTTTGCAATCTTGGAGTTGTGGTTCTCGAACATCAGTTTCTAATTTGTGCACATAGTTGGAACAACGATGAGCTCCTTTTATATTTTGTAAAACTCCTTTTGCAAAGTTGGAATATAAATTCTTTGGTGAAGAAGAAATTTTTAAGAAGAAAAGAGTGGGAGAGGATGGCTAAGGTGTCTCTCTTTTCTTACTTAGAGGGTTGCACGAATTTTTGCTCTCAATAGTGCACCTTGAACTCTACATACACTTCTTTAAATAACTATGACACCAGGGTTCAAGACATTAGCTCCATGAGCCCTTCTGCACAGACCTTTTAATTAAAATTAGCTTATGAACTTTTATTTATTAATTACATTAATAAATCGGCTCATAACTCTTCTTACTTATTAATCCATATTAAAAATTAAGGCCCTGTAATGTCCAATTTAATTTAATTAAACCCTATTAATTCAATGAATTCTCACTGTGTTTCTAATTAATTATCTTATCATTAAACAAAACACTATAGAAATTTATTTAGTTCTATTCAATTGTAACTAAATAAATTATTTCACTAGTTTTCTTAAGCCTCTTTTGAAACCAACCAATTTGAAATTTGTCATGCATTCTTACCTTTTGTGTGTGACATTTTAGTTTCATCCTTGATTGGCAATAAGCATAACTTGAAGGATATGAATAATGTTTAGCCTATAGCCCGTATCGTAGCCCAACTAAGGTGAAATGAATTAGATTACAATGAACATTTCTAATCGTGAGTATCATATCGTATATACCTTTTGTTTTGTTTTTGTCTCAATCGAGTGAGATTTATAAATTTAGTCAAACTCACGAACTTAATTATAGGACCAATCAACGTCATCTCATGAAACGAATGCTTCTATCAGAAACTCCTTTTCGATAACATGGTATCTTGGCTAAGGGCTTTCGTCTCATTAAACCACCAACTGTATAGGACAAATGATTTGCTCACTTGAAATAAAACAAATGCTTATTAAATACACACATACCTCTATATACATTCAAACAATAGCACGTTGGGCTCATGACTTTATCCTATACTAGAATAGATATTGACCTTTAATACCCTAATAACATATTGATCATTATGCGTACAAGATAATGATGTTGTCTCCGGTCTAAGGTTCACATGCACTCAACACAATCATAAAGCAAAACATTTACAGGTAAGAGTAAACTTCATATATTTGCTTCGTTCTACAAATTATTGTCGAATACCCATTCTCCCAACGACGCATCCACACACATATATATTTTTATATTTCATACTAAATAGCATAACATTCACCATATAAATACAAGGGATGCAAGTCATACTAATTTTTTAATGTCATTTAAAGTATTTATGACTCGCGAATAGATTTTAGTGATTGAATACTAAGATAATCTTGTGTCCATTTTAATAATCCTTTATGAATAAGATTTCTTAATTCAATTATATTGGCACATGTAATACTTTATACCATTCAAAATTTATATATATAAATAAACTTGTCAAAATTTTGATATAAAAACTCAATATTTTATTAGTAATTGTAGTATATATACAATCATAATTCCTTCCACTATCCCTCATTTTTTGTTAGCGTTGGAGAGTATATTACTAGCAATAATTAACACACACACACACACACACACATATATACATATATATATGTTAACTACGGTATGACTAATGTGTAGTTAAAAGATTGCCGTATTTTTTACACTTTAGCTAAAACTTAGATATTTTTTATTTTTAATTTTTTGGATAGTTTCCTAGTGTGGCATATATATATATACACACACACACTATTTATTTTTTATTTATCTATACCTGTTCAATATGCAGATATGTGTGCGTGCGTGTGTGTGTGTGTGTGACTTGAATTTATTTCAATTAATAAAATATTCAACAATGATAAAATCATGCATCTAAACATTTAAACTTAAATAATAGTATATTCTTCAATAGCTATTACACAAATGAAAATTCATCATCTAAGAAATAATGGCAAATTTAAAACTAATTAAATACATGAATCATAATCTCACAAAACGTGGTCAATTGAAATGAAAGTCGTCTTTTCCAACATATGTTGAAGAAAATTCGCACCTTTTGTCACCCCAGCAACAAAATCAAAAAAAGGCAAAAATCAATATGTTCCCCAACAGTAATTGTCTCTAGCATGAGCAAAAACCATTTCGAAACATTTCCCAAAGAAAAGATAATTTTGGATACTGTAACCTCAACGAGTCCTGTATAATTTTGGAAATGTTGCAGCGACAGCATTTTTCGGTATTGCCTTTAAGTCTTGCCAATTTGCACTTCCAAAACCAATATTAAAGAGAAATTGATCAGTTAGAGTCATCTTACCGAACCTTGCTTGGTAAGCATTGTAGGACAAAATTCTTGAATAATAAGAAAACTTAGTTTAAGATCGAATAATTTGCATCAACTTGAATTTTTGTGGGTTCTATTTTCTAGCTTTAGTTCTCTGATTTTTTATTTGAGAATGCTTGGCTTAAAGCTCGAATAATCTCAAAAGGCATGTGTTTAATTTTTCTTGAAGGTTGTTAGTTTTTGAGCAACACTGATATTCGGGTATAGCACCACGATCTTGGATCAAATACTGAATTTGGAGACTTTGATGAAAAATGCCTTGGATTTGGTGACGAACTCCTTGAATTTGGTGAAGAACACGATGAACTTCTTTGAACTTGGCGAAGAACATGATGAATTTCTTGGAATTTGGTGAATAATACAATGTATTTCTTTGAATTTGAGGAAGAACACGATGGACTTCTTGAATTTGATGAAGAACACTTTAAATGTTCTTGGGAATTCCACAAAGAATTTGGGGAGTTTCAAGTCTTTAGCTGCTTTACTTTTTGATTTCCGTCCCTTTTTTCTATGAGATTGGACCTCTATTTATAGTTATATGAGAGATAGAGTAGTTGCATCAGCTTGTTGACGTGGCGCGATCTTATTGATCGTCAGAATTTATACTATGTCTAACAATTTAATAGAGTATTCATCCCTTGTACTTTTAACAGGACTTTACTACTTAGAATCTTTATTCGTTGGACTTCTAATGGGATTCTGCCACTTGTCGCCATTTGATTGACCGATAAAAAAATATTAATTATGTATTTATTTTAGAAATTTTATTTATTTAAATTCTTAAATAAATAAAAATTGATTTAATTAATATTTTCAATGTTGTATTTTCCATATAGCATTATTTGATTAGTAGACAAAATTTACGTGTCTACAAGTACCCCTCGAGGCTTGTTTGTAAAAATTCTATTTTGAATAAATAAATCTTGAATCCTTTTCCTTTGCTTTCTTCTGTTTCTTATTTTCTGCAGCTACCATCACTTAATTCACTAATTCACTTAAGCAGTCATTTCCAGATCTTGAATTGGTCCCAACTTCCTCGATGACTTATGGTATAAATGCTCTTCCCACTACTTCAGTAATTTAAAACATGCCGACTCTAGCATGGATATCCTTCTAAAAGAAGACTACGTTCCCTAGAATCCCACATTCTCTAGAATTCTATTTTTTTCATCTGCCAGCATGATCTTCCCTACAAATAGGTAGAAGAATCTCCCACACCATCATGCGACTCAAACACAGCAGCGATCCTGCATCCACCCCGCCATCGTCAATCGATTGGCAGAGGTGTGTTCTTTTATTTTGTTCTTTGTTTATCCCCTTTTCTGAATTCCTCCCACGCCTCTCGTTTTATCTTCTCGTGCTGTGGTTGGAGCTGCATTCGGTTTCCAGTGCCGTCACTGCGAGGCTGGCTAAATCTCCGAAAAAGTTGCAGTGGCGACAATGGCTCACGATTGTTTTGTGGTGATACAGTTTCTCCTGGAGATTGTAGCCGTGACGACGCGAGACCGGACGCGGTGGCCATCGGAGGTGCGATGGTTGAAGTAGAGACAGCGACAGGTCTACTGGGTTTCTGGGTGGAGCGGGCTATGGTTGAAGGCTCCTAGCTGGTGCACAGTCTTCCAGCGCATAGGTGACTAGTAGTGGTGTCAGGCTCGTCAGACGGCGCCCGGTCTTGGCACTGGACGTTTGTGCACAGACGATGTCGCGATGGTGATGGCAAGGAAGAAGGAGCGTCGACAGTGCCGTGTTTGGATTCAGATTTTTAAGTTTTGGAACAAGGCTTTGTTTGGATGCAGATTTTGGGCTGGGAACAACGCTATGTTTGGCTGTGAATTTCTGATTTTAGGGATAAGGCTGTGAATTTTAGTTTAAGGACAAGGTCATGTTTGGTGAGAGATTTTGTTTTAAGGATAAGGCCATGTTCAGCGGGAGATTTTGTTTCAAGGATAAGGCCATGTTCAGCAGGAGATTTTTTCCTGTCTTCGAGTACCAGGCTTGACTGAGCCTACAAGTACCATTTAGATTTGAATTTTTTTGAGTCTTTGAATACTAGACTTAATTTGACCCACGAGGACCATTTAGGCTTAAAAGTTTGGAGCCTTTGAGAGTCTTAACTTGGCCAACGAGTACCATTTAGAATTAAACTTTTGAGCCTTTGAATACCAGGTTTAATTTGACCCACGAGGACCATTTAGGCTTAAAATTTTGGAGCCTTTGAGTACTAGTTTTAACTTGGCCCACGAGTATCATTTAAACTTAAACTTTTAAACCTTTAAGTACCAGGCTTGATGTAGCCCATGCGTACCATCTAGGCTTAAACTTTTGAGCCTTTGAGTACAAAGCTTAATGTAGCCCATGCGTACCATCTAGGCTTGATCTTTTGAGCCTTTGAGTATTAGGTTTATCTTGCCCACGAGTACCATTTAGCCTTGAATTTTTGAGCCTTTCACTACTAGGCTTAGCCTGTCCATCAGTACCATTTAGGCTTGAACTTTTGAGCCTTCGAGTATCAGGCTTAATATAGCTCACGCTTACTATATGGATTTGAACTTTTGAGCCTTTGAGTACCAAGTTTAGCTTGCCCACGAGTACCATTTATGCTTGAATTTTTGAACCTTCGAGTATCAAGCTTAATAAAGCCCATGCATACTATTTAGGTTTGAACTTTTGAGCCTTTGAGTACCAGGCTCGATGTAACCCACGCGTAGCATCTAGACTTGAATTTTTGTGCCCTTTTGAGTACCAGGCTTAACTTGCCCATGAGTATCATTTACGCTTGAATTTTTAAACCTTCAAGTACTAGACTTGGCTTGACCCATGAGTACTATTTAGGCTTGAACTTTTGAGCCTTCGAGTACTAGGCTTAATATAGCCTACGCGTACCATCTAGGCTTGAACTTTTGAGCCTTTGAGTACCAGGCTCGATGTAGCCCACGCGTACCATCTAGGCTTAAATTTTTGTACCTTTGAGTATGAAACTTAACTTAGCCCACGAGTACTATTTAGGCTTGAATTTTTGACCCTTTGAGTACCAGGCTTAACTTGGCCCACGAGTACCATCTTAGTTTGAAATTTTTGAGCCTTTAAGTATCAGGTTTAATTTAGCCTACGAGTACCATCTAACCTTGAATTTTTTAGCCTTTGAGTACTAGGTTTGACTTGGCCCACGAGTACCACCTAGGCTTAAACTTTTGAGGCTTTGAGTTCCACGCTTGACTTGGCCCACGAGTACTATGTAGGCTTGAATTTTTGAGCCTTTTAAGTACTAGGCTTGACTTGGCTCCACAAATACCCCTTAGGCTTGAACTTTTGAGTCTTTGAGTACAAAGCTCGACTTGGCCTACGAGTATCATTTAGGTTTGAATCTTTTTTAAGTCTTTGGGTACCAGGCTTAGCTTGACTCACGAGTACCATTTATGCTTGATCTTTCAAGCCTTTGAGTATTAGGCTTAACTTTTAGCTCTACTTGGACTAAGGCCCGAAGCTTTGGCTTTGTTTGCCTTGATTTGTTAGCACTGCTTTATTGGCACCTTTATCCCCCTTTTGGAATTTGCTAATTTACTTGGCTCCTTTAAGGTTATTTATTTTTGTGCTTTTATAAAGCTTTTATTTATTCAAGGGTCCCTTTATTTTCTGAAATTCATTCCTAACATTCCTTACCCCCTTTTGTAGTTGATCATGATGGTGAATTTTAAGAGTAACATGTCTTCTTCTGGCATGGAATACTTGGTTATTCTCGATGAAGAAGGCCATCCTATAGAGTAAGGCATGATTCTGGTCGTTTATACCTCCCTTAATAGTCGTCCTTGACCTAAGTTGACAATCACTCATCGGATGGATAACTGGACCCGGGAAATCCCCTTTAGCAAGACTTTGAAGGCCTGGACCCTACAGTCATCTCACCATCATCATGTCGTTAGGTCAGTTTTGTTGCCGATTTTAGGTCGTAAGATTATCGAAGGAAAGGCCAAATGGGGGGATGCTCTCCCATCTGTTGGCAAGTTTCATGCTTGGGCTCCTTCAGTTTCTGTTGAGGATTGGATTAGCTTCTAGTGTAAAAGGGATGTGAAATACTCAGCACCCTAGCCTGAAAGAAGAAAAAGATAGTCCATCCTAAGTCCACGTGTAATCATTATGGTGAGAATGGCAATTATGGGCCTTGGTTATCTGCCGATGTAGAGCCCTTCACTCGTCTTAATGTTAGTGAGAATTTCAGAATAAAGACCTACTTGGTGGTGTTCCTTGCTTGCTGGCTTTGCCTCTTTGCTCTTCCCATTAAGGACGCTGGCTTCATTCATTTGAGTACTTTTAAGATGGTAAGTATTATGGTGACTGGGAGGGTAGTAAGCTTGGTGGTTCCGGTTCTTGTTAGCATTGGCGGTTCCCGTTCTTTGCCTTCCTTTTTAATTTACCAATACATTTTCTTTTCTTCTAGGTGGAGAGGCAGGCCTTTGGAAGTGATGGCGGGGCTTTTAGTGGTAGTCATAAAATTATTGTGGAGCTAACTCCACTTGTACCGGCAGCGCCTTAGGAAATTTGTGTTTTGAAGGAGAGCAAGAAAGCACCTTCTCCTGTAGCGGCTCCTGTGTTTAAAGTTGAGAAGTTCCTCCAGAGTTACGAGGAGGAGTTCCATTGCCAGCTGTGGGTGAGTCTCTGAGAGAGGTTAGCTAGCACCTCGCCTGATCTTATATTTTTTCCCACAAAGATGAAGTTATGCTTATTCTTGAGTCCATGAAACTTTTTGAGCATGTCGACGTGCTCCTCATAGAAGAGTTTTTAGAGGCACTTTTTACTAGTGCCATAGCATTTGACGAAGCAAGATCTATAGCAGCTGATATACCTACTAAAGACGTCCTTGCTAAGTAGCTAAAGGATGCCAAGCCTCGGCTTCAGGAGGCCTTAAACAAGGAAACTGAAGTAGTTAGGCAAGTTGAGGCATCTGAAACCAAATTGAAGAGCATTGAGGAGCAACTTGAACTTTTGACCAAGCGATGGGATGAGCTATTTACTTCCCTTTTGTAGTAGAGGGAATCTCTTAGAGAGGCGGCGGCGGAATTTGGTGAGCTCCATGGGGAACTGTTGCTATCTAATCTACCAAGCCTTCAGATGATGTAGCTACAAAAGCCTTACATACTGCTGAAGAGGATTTGGTAGCTACCAATGATGTGTTGGAGAGCTTGAATCCTTTCTCTTAGCTTCATTAGGATTATTGCTTAGTTTACATTATTATTCTTTTGTTAAGCACTTGCTTTCGTCAATAAAATAACTTGTTTCGATATTTTTTGCTTTCTTTGTTTGGATATGCCTCTAGCAATAATCAAGAATTAAACATAACCCATCACAAATTCATGACTGAACTTAGAAAGTATCCAAGCTGCCTACGTACCCATAAATTGGGATCAAGTTATAACGTAGTTCCAACATTTTCAACTTGTGAAAGGTAGGGCCATTCACAGTTTAAACTCTTGTGGGCCAGGAATAACATACAGTTTAAGCTCATGTGTCAAGGAGCATCTTTGAACATTTGTAAACAGTTTCAATTCGTATCAAGGAGCATTTGAACATTTATAGACAATTTCAACTCGTGTCAAGGAATCTTTGAACATTTGTAAATAATTTCAACTCATGTCAAGGAGTTTTTGAATATTTGTAGATAGTTTTAACTCGGGTCAAGGAGTATGGATTTGACTTGGGTCTGACAGTTTTAAATTCGTGTCAAGGAACTTTGATTTGGATTTGGTTTGATAGTTTATTCTCATGTCAAGGAGGAGTTGTCTTTCATCATTCTTTTCTTCTTTTTGCATCCCTAATTTGATGGAAATTTTTTTTCAATTTTTTTAACTTTTTTTGTTTTTTTTTGTTTTTTTTAAGCATAATATTTCTTTGATTCAGCCAACTCTTACGCCATCTTAGTCAACTAGCTTGTAAGTGCCATTTGTATAAGCTTCTTTGATGACATATGGTCCATATTATTTGGAGGTGAATTTGTTTCTAGTGTGGTGAGTGATGATGATAGGCCTTCTTACTGCGAGTACCAACTCGCCGACTTGGAAAGATCGAGCATGCACTCGTTTATTAAATGCCTTGGTTAAGCAAGCTTGATAGCACTCAATCTTTTGTTGTGCATTGAGCCTCTTTTTGTCAAGTGCTTCTAGTTCTTCAAGGCGCAGGCAAGCATTGTCTTCCTCAGTCAGCCCCTCTTATACGGAAATTTGTAAGGATAGAATTTGTTGTTCGAGTAGGGTGATGGCCTCAACACCAAACACTAACGGGTAAGGAGTTGTCTATATAGGAGTCCTGTGAGTGGTCTAATAAGCCCATAAAGCTTCATCAATCCTTTCATGTTAATCCCTTTTTAATTTTGACACCACTTTCTTCAACAAGTTGCACAAAGTTTTGTTGAAAGCTTCCACAAGACTATTTACTGGGGCATGGTAAATTGAGGACTTCCTTTGTTTGAAGCCAAATTTCTGACATAGTTTGTTAAATTTGCTGTTGATAAACGGTTTTCCATTATTAGTGATGATATACCGAGGGACTCTGCATCTATAAATGATGTTGACACGGATGAAGTCAACAACATTTTCCTTCTTTACTTCCCTAAGAGGAATTGCCTCTACCCATTTTGAGAAGTAATCGATTACAGTGAGAATGTAGAGATGACTAGCAGACGATTTTGTTTTGGATTCGATAACATCTAAGCCCCAAGTGTTGAAGGGCCATAAAGTAAATTGTAAGATGTAAGGGCTCAGGCAGTTAGTGAATGAAGCTAGAATGGTTGACATTTTTGGGTGTATTCCATGTAGTCTTTTACCATTGTCGGCCAGTAATACCACATTCTTTTGATACGGAAGTGAAGTTTTGGTCCAGATTGGTGGGCACTGCAAATGCCAGAGTGTGCTTCTTCCATAGCTTGTACGGCTTCATCATCGCCTAAACAGCATAGGAATATCCATCAAAGGAGCATCTATATAATGTGCCCTTGAAATAGATGAAACGAGCTGCTCGTCGTTGAACATCTGCTTTCGACGTGTATCTTTCAGTAACTTGTCATATTTTAGGTAGTCAACGAAGGCTTGGTGCCAATCTTCCTTTACCTCTATAGAATAATTTTCTTCTTCACCTTCTTCATCCTTGAGCATCGGTGGCACTGCCCATTTTTTGCACATAGGCATATGGTATTCTGCTTTGGGTAAGGACAAGGAAGAGGCGAGCTTGGCCAATGCATCTGCTTGCTTGTTTTCTCTTCTTGGTACATGTTTTATGGTGATGTCTCCAAGCCACCTTATGAGCATATTGACATAGTTATAATATGTAAATAGTTTAGGCTTTTTGACCTCATATTCCCCCAGTAACTGATTGATCATTAACCTAGAATCCTCATAGAATTTGAGGTGCAGTTGCTTGATTTCCACGGCGATTTCGAGCCCAATGATCAAAGCTTGATATTCAGCTACATTATTTGAGCATTTTTCCATAAGAGTGAATAAGTGAGGCAGGACTTGTCCTTCAAATATTATAAATACCACCCTGGCACCAGCTCTTTCTTTATGGAAAGCCTCGTCAAAATACATTTTCCATAGATGAGTGATTTCAACCATCAAGGCATCCTCATCAGGCAGGTCATCAAGAAGGTCCCACTCAGCTGGAATAGGATGGTCTGCTAAGAAGTCAGCTAATGCTTGTCTTTTTACGGCCTTTTTAGTATATATATAATTTCAAATTGTTAGAATTGAAGGTACCACCTAGCAAGTCTGTCGGAAAGAACAGGCCTTGTCATGATGAACTTCTGTGGGTTTACTTTGGACACCAAACGAACTATATGAGCTTGGAAGTAATGTCTCACCTTTTGGATGGCGAAAAAAAGTGTCAAACAAATCTTCTCAAGGGGTGAGTATTTCTCTATCAGCTTGTGAGGTTATGCGGTTGGATGAGCCCACACTTTCTCTATCATCGTCTTCCTCGACTTTTGAGTTGGTGAAGATAATAGTTTGAAATTAAGCCTTAAGGACTCTATCACAAGATATAATCAAGTTTGTTTGCTGCTGCATGCGGGAAGGGATTAGGCTTCAGAGTTTCTTCTCTTATTTTGGTGCTTCAGTGATGCCCCTTTTTGGCTTCCAACATTTCTACTTTTTGAATGGGCCAAGCCTTTTGAAGACTAATACTTGTGCTGGCCTTTTCTCAATTCTTGAAGAGCAATTTTGCTCCGTTATGGCATTGGTGGAAGCTCTTCTTATAGTGATACGGATAAGACCTTTTGGTTGCTCATACTTAAGTCCTGCTCGCGATTTTGGTTTGATGATTTCTGTGGAAGCTTTCCCAATGGTGATTGCTCCTATAGATTGTATCCAACCTTAATGAGGAGTTTATATGCCTTAGGACTGAAGCATTTCGTAGTCCTTAGCTCTTGAGCCTCCTAGTGTTCCTTTACAGCTTCTTTAGGTGGTTGGGCAAGTGCTTTACTATCAATTTGAGTCAGAGGCAGTGTCAAGCCTTTAAGAGTATCATCGATTCCTGGCTCTCTGCCCATGCAGCTTTTGGAGTGTGCCATGTCAGTTGGGGCATCTTTCTTTGCTAGGTCGTCTCGTTTCTCGTTATCTTGAGAGTCATTAGCTTCGCTTTGCTTAGATAATATTTTACATCAGTGAAATGGGACTTAGCCTCAATAAACGGTTTGCAGTCACTAAGCACTTTCTTCATGACACCATTTCAATAGTATTTGAAACATTAGTACCAGGTAGAAGGGTCTACTCCATTTTCATGGAGCCATGGCCTACCGAGGATCAGGTTGTATGATGTTTTAGCATCAATGACATGGAACAAGGCTATTGATTCCATGTCGTGTATGAGTAGCTTCATTCTTATAGTGCCCAAAGCCCTTTGCCCCCTTTGGTTGAATCCTTGGAGCACCAAACGGCTGTTTGAAAGCTCATCAGTTGGGATCCCCAACTCTTTAAGAGTTCGTAAGGACAAAATGTTGATGGTTGAGCTACCATCGATTAACATTTGATTAATCTTTTGTTCATGAGCATAGCCAATAACAAATAATGGCCTGTTGTGGGGTTGGGACCATAGCATCAAATCTTCATCCATGAAGACCATCGTGGCCATTTAGTCTTCGACGGGGAATTGGCTTTTCTTGTGGAAGCAGCTAGCTTTGTTTGGAGAGTTGTCCATTTGGTGACTTTTCTCCATTTGATTACTGAGGGTGATAGTGTTGGCATTTGCACTATCATCCTCTAGCGTAATTTTCCTTAGTGGGTGAGTTCCATGACCTTTTCTTTCAATATGAAGCAGTCGTGGATAGGGTACCTAACCAAGCAGTGGTATTTACAGTATTTGAGATCATTAGTCTTCTCGACTTTTGCAGGCCGCTTCAGTTTGGTTAATTTAATGAGGTTGGCTTTAGTAAGTTATCGAAGATCCCTGAGATGTCCGTATCTAAAAATGGGTATGTTTTGGCTTGCAACTCTTTTAGAGTTGGCCTTCTTGGCTTCTAAGCCATTTCTTTTTTCTCGTTCACCTTTCCTTCCCTTTGATTGGAATAGGTTTAGCATGGACCGCCATAGACTCTTTGGTGGCAGTTTTGGTGGAAAGCTTTCCGCCTTTCTTTATTTCCTGTTTTTCTTTCAGGTTGCTGAATTTTGAAATATGTGGTCCACTGACACTACTTGCAACTATGCTTAACTCTATGTCGTGAGCCCCCATGGCCAATTCTTCAAAAGTTTTGGACTAAATCCCTTGAAGGATGTATCGCAGCCCCCAGTGTATACCCTGTGTGCACATCTCAATGGCCGAGGCTTCAAAGAGTATGTCTTTGCAATTCAGACTCAAGTTCCTCGACCTATTAATATAGTCAATGATCGGCTTATCTTTCCACTGATGGGTATTTGTGAGCTCAATCATGCTAACAGTTGGCTCCGTGTTGTAAAAATGGTTGAGGAATTCATACTCCATTTGTTCCCAACTGTTGATGGTCCCAGGCTTGAGGTCAATGTACTAGTTGAATGTATTTCCCTTCAACGAGCAGACGAACTACTTGACTAGATGGTCCCTATATGTCCCAACATCATTACATGTCTCTATAAAGTAAGCCACATGCTATTTAAGGTTTCCCTTTCCATCAAACTATTGGAACTTGGGGGGTTGATAGCCCACCCACATTTAAGGTTGTCAATTTTTGTCGAATAAGGCTTGGCATATGTCAGAGTTGACTTGATGCCTCTATTGAATTTGCTTTTAACGGTGCCTTCAATGAAGTCTTTCAGTTGATCAATAGGGATTAGGTTGTCAAAGGAAATTTGGAGTTCTCTAATCGCGGACTTCTTTCAGTCATTAACTTGTTGTTTAGTAGATGTTTCAGCCTCATAAGGCACTTCAAGTGCTTTTTCAGCCCCCCGGCTAGTTTCAGCATCATCTATTTTATTCATCAGTCTCGAGGTTCGCGAGTCTTGCTCTTCAAAGTGTTTGGCAAGGCCCTCGATGACCTTAGTTAATGCAGTGATTTGATCCTCCAAGCTTGAAGTGTTAGTAGTCATGACTGGCACAATGTTAGAGGCAGACAAGGTATTGGAGCAAGGGCTTTAAGGTGCAGAGTTATCCTTGTAGCCTTTACTTGCAAAGAGCAGATTATCAATAGTCTCAGGGAGAGGAATTGGCTCGAAGTATGCAAAGCCTTCTTGCTACACTTCAAGTGACAACACCAGCATTTCTAATAGCAGTCTTAGCAGTAATTGAGGTAGCAGCCTTGGTAGACTTTCCCTTGTTGTTAGCCATAGTGACTTGTTTGAAACTTGAAGTTAACTTGAAATTTGACGAAGGAAGAGATGAGAGGTAGAGAAGTCCCACTAGACGTGCCAGAAATCTGTAGGACAAAATTCTTGAATAACAAGAAAACTTAGTGTAAGACTGAATAATTTAGATCAACTTGAATTTTTATGGGTTCTACTCTCTAACTTTAGTCCACTGATTCTTCATTTGAGATTGCTTTGGTTGAAGCATAAACAATCTTTAAGGAAATAGCTTGTGCTTGATCTTCCTTGAGGGTTGTTAATTTCTCAGCAACATTGATCTTTGGGCTTAGCACCACAATCTTTGATTAAATGTTGAATTTAGGGACTTTGATGAAGAACACATTGGATTTAGTGAAGAACACGATGAACTTATTGGAATTTAGCGAAAAACACAATGAACTTCTTTGACTTTGGGGAAGAACACGATGAACTTCTTGAATTTGATGAAGAACACCTTGAATATTCTTGAGAATTCTAGAGAGAATTTGGGGAGCTTCAAGTCTTCAGTTGCTTCACTTTTTGATTTCTGCCCCTTTTTTCTATGGGATTTAACCCCTATTTATAGTTGTAGGAGAGATAGAGTGGCTGCATCAACCTGCTGATATGGCGCAATCTTATTGACCATCAGAGTTTGTACTCTATCCAATAACTTAACAGAGCCTTCATCCCTTAGACTTCTAACAGGACTCTACTAAGAATCTTTATTCCTTGGATTTCTAACGGGATTTTGCAACTTGCCACCATTTGATTGGTCAATAAAAAAATATTATTTATTTATTTATTTTAGAAATTGTATTTATTTAAATTCTTAAATAAATAAAAATTAATTTAATTAATATTTTCAATGTCGTATTTTTCACATGACATTATTTGATTGGTACATAAAATTTGTATGTCTACAACATCAAAGCCTTACTTGGTAAGCCAGAGTCATCTTACCTAACATTGCTCAAGTCAGGTTATAATGTTGCTCTATAATTACACACGGCATTCCTACTTTAGTTGCAGCATGTGTCAAGGGGCTAGATAAGATATAATTATTCCAAGACATAAGAGACGTTTTCCACATGTATTACAATTGATTGCTCAAACCAAAAGAGCATACAATATTAAGCTATTAATATTAAGTAACTAATCAAAACCAAGCAATGAGATTGAGTAGGACATAATACCAACAATCTGATTTGATGTACTCGTAGAAGTCCATGTTGTTGATCAAAAATAAACATTATTGAATTGTATAGTGAGAGGATAAACTCATAACCTGCAGCTCAATAGCATAGTCTTCTACTACAAAGTGATTCTTCTTCGACATGCCTAATCTTTGCGAAGCATGAGATTTCAAATGCACAGAACAGCTAAGGAGTATAATTACAAACTACAAGACAACAGAAAGAGTGATAGAAATATCAGGCTGATTACCTAGGCAATCATCAACTGTATCGAAGAATCTGGCCTTTCCTCTTTGACATCATCTCCCACAGAGGCAATAACATGAGAAATAAATCTTTTCCAAGTCATGCCCAAATCGTACAGAATGGGTTTCACATTGAAATTGAAAGGAAGAAAACTATTCTATCCATCAATATAATATCATGATGATCTTCTAATTTGATAAATTACAAAGGGTGGGGGTGAGAAAAAGAATCACATAAAGAGAGGGACTAAGCTGCTGTCATAGCATAGTCAACATGGCAAGAAGCACCTCATCCTTCTTAAGAGTGTACACAGGATTCACAGCACCCGCAGCAGTAGATCTCTTCTCTTTTGCAATATGTTTTGCCCCAATTCCTTTTTGTAATTAGTTGAAATTAGTATCTAATTGTTTGCGCATTAGTTGAGTTTTTTTGGGGGGCATTTTTAGTTAAAAACCCTATCGGCACTCTTGGGAAAGCAATGGAACAGTAACACTACCAGATGAATTCTCTCTGTTTTCACTACAGAATTTTTTCTTCTTTCTCTGTTTTCTCTTCTGTTCTTTAATTCTCTTTCCAATATTTTACATGGTGTTAAAGTAGGTTTGGGGAAAGAAGAGAAAGTTTCAATTAGCCTTGAACAATGGATGAATGTTTCAATTAGCCTTGAACAATGGATGAATCATCTGCTTTCATTGGAAACCAACAACAGACCCCTACTCATATTTTAGACCACTTCCTTAACTTTGTTGATCCTTTTAATCCATACAGGATTGACAATGGTGATAATCTAATGGTGGCTTTGGTGACAGATCTGCTAATCACCGAGAATTATGTTCTCTAGTCTCGAAGCATGAAGAGAGCCCTCAAAGCCAAGAATAAATTAGGCTTTGTTAATGGACAGATCTGGAAACCTGCAATAAGCAACCCCACCCTACTGGAAGCTTGGGAGAGATGCAATGATATGTTAGTTTCTTGGATTTTAAACTCCATATCTCATTCTATTAAATCTATTTAACTCTTTGTTGATTATGCTTGTGAATTATGGGACGAGTTAAATCAAAGAATGTCTCAACACAATGGACCCAGAATTGATCAACCGAGGAAGTCCCTTGCAAATCTGGTTCAGGGAGATGATTTAATGATAACTTACAATGGCAAATTAAAGGTTATTTGAGATGAACTTTCAGTGTATGATACAATGCCTGAGTGTACTTGTGGCACTTACAGACTCTAGTTGAAAGAATGTAGAGGGAGGGATTGTGTGCTCCAATTTCTGATGGAATTGAATGAGAGCTACAGCCATGTTAGGGATCAGATTCTGATGCTTGATCCTATCCCTCCGGTTAACAAAGTTTTTGCTTGTTAACTTTTTTTAAAAAAAATATACTATACCCTGTACAAAATGTTTTGGATAGCTACAAGTTCCTTCCTCATTATTAAACTTTCTTGGCTACTATTTCTTCACAAGAAGAGCTAGTAACATATCATGTGGTTTTCAAGGATCCCAAATAACAACAAGCTATGGATTCTAAATTAGAAACATTGGAACAAAATCAAATATAGACCATGATAGATTTGCCAGATAGGAAGTAGGCAATTGGGTGCAAGTTTGTTTTTAAGATCAAACATAGATCGAATGGAAGCATAAAGAGATATAAAGTAAGATAGGTTGCAAAGGGCTTCACACAAAAGGAAGGGGAAGATTATCAAGAAACTTTTTTACTAGTAGCTAAGCTAACTACACTGAAGTGTTTGCTTGCAATAGCCACGACAAGGAATTGGAGGTTGCATATGTCAATAATGCCTTTTAGCATGGAGAGTCGGAGGAGGAAATCTATATGAAGAAACCTCTAGGATACAACAAAGGGATAATCAACCAGGTATGTAGATTGAACAAAAGTTTATATGGCCTAAAACAAGCATCAAGATAGTGGTTTGCAACATTGTCCACTGCTTTGCTAAAATTTGGCTTTCACCAATCTAAGGCCGACTATAGTCTTTTTACTATGCATAAAGGAGAATCGTTCATAGCATTGTTAGTGTATGTAGACAACATTGTGGTGGCAAGCAATCAAGAAGAAAACATTATTGCTGTGAAGAGCTTTTTGCATGACAGTTTTAAAATCAAAGATCTTGGGGAGTTGAGATACTTCTTGGGGTTAGAGGTTGCCCACAACAGCAAAGGCCTTTATATTAATCAAAGGAAGTATGCTTTGGATATTCTAGCAGATAGTGGTTTACTTAGAAGCAAACCATGCAAGACACTAATGGAATAGGGAATGAAACTCAGTAAAGAAAAGGGAGAACCTCTAGATGATTCTTCTATTTACAGAAGATTGGTTGGCTGATTACTCTATCTTACCTTAACTAGGCCTGGCATATCCTTTTCTGTGCAAACATTAAGCGAATATATGTAAGCACCAATAGGCATACATTTAAAGGTTGCTCATAGAGTTCTACACTACATCAAGACAGCTCCAGCACAAGGGCTATTCTTTCCCTCAGAAAATGAACTGAAGCTCACAGCTTTTTGTGATTAGGATTAGGGGTCTTGCATTCATACACGCAGGTCTATTAAGGTTATTGCATCTTCCTTGGACAGTCCATAGTGTCTTGGAGATCAAAGAAATAATCCATCATTTCTAAATCATCAGTAGAAGTAGAATATTGTGCTATGGCCACAACATGCAATGAATTAACTTGGCTGAAATTTATCTTGACAAATCTTAGCGTTGAGCAATTGGAACCAACATTGCTGCACTGTGACAATCAAGCTACTATGCACATAGCAGCTAATCTCATGTGTTATGAACGTAGCAAACACATAGAGATGGATTGCCATCTAATGAGAGACCAAGTACAAGAAGGAAAGGTCATTACTTATTATGTACGTACAAGAAACCAAATGCAGACATTATGACCAAGCCCTTAACGTATGATTTGTTTAAAAATCATCTACACAAGATGGGAATGGTAAACTACCATTCCTCATCTTGAGGGGGGCTGTTATAGCATAGTTAGCATGGCAAGAAACACCTCATCCTTCTTGAGAGTGTACACATGATTAACAGTACACGCAATAGCAGATCTCTTCTCTTTTGCAGTCTGTTTTGCCCTAATTCATTTTTGTAATTAGTTGTAAATTAGTACTTAATTGTTTGTGCATTAGTTGAGTTTTTTTTGGGGGTATTTTCAGTTAAAAACCCTATCGGCACTCTTGGGAAAGCAATGGAATAGTAACACTGCCTGATGAATTCTCTCTATTTTCACTACAGAATTTTTTCTTCTTTCTCTATTTTCTCTTCTGTTCTTTGATCCTCTTTCCAATATTTTACAGCTGCATTATCCAAAACCTTTCTAATTTCTTGAACATACCCGGTAGGAATCAATTAAGGTTTTAGAATCACTTCTGGTGACAAGTAATCTAACATCATTAAAGTTACGGTGTTACTTCGAATTCCAAAATATGAATTAGAAAAGGGCAATAGAAACCTCATACACAGATTGAATTTGAATTATTTACAAGATTTCATTTAAATATTTCACCTTCTTTTCAGCTTTACCATAATTTATGGTTTGAGTTTCCCTTTTTAAGCTACTTGTCAGTCTTAGAATGAAATTTGAAATGCCTACTCTAATTATTTTCCCATAAACATAGTTTTGCTTTCAAGATTTAGTTAGTTAAAATTCCTATTTGGCCAGCAATTCCCAGTGTTCATATATTCCAGATTCAAGATAAATTTCTGCAAATCATAGCCTAATTTTCTCGACATCCATATAAAACAAGGCATTGTCAAGAGAAAAGCTTTATAAGATAAAAATAGACCGTTGACACATGAACCCCTTCACATCGTAGAAAGAAAAAGAATACTATTCTAAAACTCTCTAAAACCCTTTTTTCTGTGTTCCTTTAATATGTAGGTAGTTAGGATTATGAGAAAAAGTGCAAAAATTAGACCAAAATATGCTTCCAAAAATAATGTAACTGTGCCTCACTACTAGTCTTGTAGCCACGAATGTTACTTTCGTGCTAAACTAAACTTTCACGTTTGTGAACCCCGAAGTGAAAATTACATAAACTTTATAATTGTTTTCCACAAAACTAATGACTTCTCCTTCAACCGCACCATCCATTCCTGTAATTGCAACCCTCAATAGTAGCTCTTGTCTAGAATATTGTGCATTCAATACCACATTCCCAACTTCATCCCTGGTTACCTCGGCTCTCAATCTTGTAGTTGTAGTCCTCAACCGCGATCATCTCTAGAATACTCTACGCTCAAGCTCACGATTGGAAATCTCTCGCCCACAATCGCAGCTCTTGCTGCGTGGAATCCTTTGCTACAAAATAGCATCAGTTGAAATCATGTCCAAAAGTCATAAATTTTCATCCAATTTCATCAAAATGCATCCTAAACACAAGATTTCCAAAGGAAAGCCCTTTCACATGGAATTTTAGCAATAAAGACATCAAATAAGTATAAAATCACTGAAGTGAAGGCCAAAATTCTCTATAGAATCAAGTATGATCACACCCCTACGCTTTGAGGTTAGCTAGTCCTCAGTAACTAAAAATTGAACGAGAATGCAAATAACACAAGTAAATGCATGCATTTTTAAGATGGACAATATTAAAATATAGTTTAGTCATTCTTCTTAATTTTAGAAAGTTTTAATCAAAAAAGTCAAGTAGTTTCAAAATCATTTAAGAACACAACCTTCTTAAACCATCATTTTCAATACAAATCTTCGTGTAAGCGTGTGTGCCTCCCCTATCCTTTGAATACTCAAGATACTTGATGATATTATTAGCGCACAAGAACAATTTGTTCATGAATAGCTTACTTCAATAATTCCACTTACCCATCTTCAAACAAACTTAAATAATGGATAGTACGAGTTTAAAAGGATTTAGGTAGGGCTAAGTGAAGAAGATAGGGTACTTGGCAACATCAATCTCTCTTGATTCTGCCCTTTTTTCCCTCCCTATTTTTTTTTCACTTATTCTTTTCCATCCTTTCATGAGAATTTTGTAAATTTTCTCAAGTTAATGGTAACCTTTTTATGCAAAAGAAAACAAGGGTTACTATGCACCCTCAGCTACTCAGTCTACAACACACTTGAAATGCCATACATACTTATAGTCAAGTGACCATTTTGTGTAAGAATGAATAGGATTTTGTGCAATCCCAATGTCACTCCAACTAGTAGAGTAAACTTGTTTCTTTCTTCTTTTTTTTTTTCAGCTCACTTTTCCACCAAACGTTTTTTATCTTTTTTTTCCAACATTTTTCTTGTCTTTCTTTCCTTTTATCTTTCACTTCTTTTTGTTGCTAACAAATATGGGTCAAAAAGGATGATTAACAAAGCTTAAGGAGTTCAAGAAATTTGCGTACCTCATTTCTCATTCCACGCTTCATTTTTATTCATAATCCAGTACTTCATGAACACAATAAGGCAAGACTCACAACCCCAGACCATGAAGGTGGATTGAGAAATGAGGAATGTAATATTGTGTTCATGAACTATTGCGTTAATGCTATAATTCATCAACTATTGTGAAATCCCTATATTTTTGCACTCCATCCCCAAACAAATGCATAGCAATAGGACTTCTAAAGTTACTAAGCAACTAAAGGGAGGGTGGAGTGCAAAAATATAGGGATTTCACTTTTGGTAAATTAGCCTAAGGAATGTTATCTAAGAATAAGTAAGGAATATCAAGACCAAAATAGCAATTTATACATTAACATCAACTTTCATCATAAATTAAGTCCAGTAGCCATGAAACCATACCTTTCACTATTGCCAACATCAGCGATTAACATGCTATCTTCAAATTTTATCAACCATAAAACATAAACCCAAGTATAACTAAAAGCATGTGAACAATATGAGGGACTACAACCAACAAAACTGCACAAAGCAATAAAGATTAAATCATCAACAAAGTACATCATCAAGGCAAGTCATAGAGAGTTTAACTATTACATCCCATCACCATCATCATTACATAACATCACTGATAAAAATTAGCAACCCTTTTACATGCCATAGCCTCCCCCAACTACAATTATCAAAAGCTGAAAAGTGAAAATAAGGAAAAAAAATACAACCTCACACTGTAGGGGAAGGCTTTAGCAACTCACTCCTCTGATGGATAGCCTATGGGTCTAGCAAGTACAGATAATTGGGATCCATCATGCAATAGCTAAGAAAGGCTAATCTATAGGCTGATGTGGCTAATAGGATTGGAAATGCTGAGTAGGGAGCAAAAGTGCCATCAGGATATGCCTATTGGACATGTCACTGTCTAGGTCTAGAAATTAGTAATGGCATGGTCCAAATGACTGAATTAATAGTCCACATGCCAGCCCAAGCAGTCAATGTTGTGCTGCAACCTATCAAATCAGGTATCGCTGTCATCCACTTAAGTTTCCCACCTTCCTAGTAGTACATAAAGATTCTATACCAATAGAATACATAATGATTCTCCACTTGGCATTGCTAAGGTGCTTAGACTTCTTATCCACCCTGACTTCCCAGGCTAACCCGAGCTTTGGCGAGATAATATGTCTTACAAGGCCATCTGGTATTGATCTAGGTCCACCCTCGCCACCTGGCAAAATTTGGTAATCACATAGGTGTGGGCCATGACTACCTTACTTTCACTAGTTGTGGTAGGCTATTGTAATGAAAAATAAAATGCTTGCCATGATCCCATTGCACTGCATCTAGGCATAACTCCTAAACGTACCTTGCTTTCTACTACGTTGTCCTCACTAAGTGCTCAAGCTTGCTCATGAGAAATGGGTTTAAAGTAAAAAGCCTATTAAGTGATTAGGGCTAAAAAGGACTATGACACCTCAAACAACAGCCGAGTCGTCCACCCAGTCTAGTACATTAGCATAAAATTCCCTCAAAAATTCCTTAGATGTCAAGGTTTTTGGGAGTGCAATGGTACTGCACCATCCCCATTGGGCCACCAACTGTGTGAACTCCAGATCAATGTTATCAGCAACAACAAATCCTTACTCAAGGACAACTTTCCTATGTACCATATCATGGCAGTAACGGCCTTAAGCCTGCTAACAAAAAAGGCAATTAGTGCCATATACCGCTATCGATAAGGGTTGCTTGAGAGGAACTCGCTCCACCAACATTCCTGCTTCTCTTATAAGCTACCACAATTTACCAACAATAACACATCAATAATCCCTAAAAACTTAACAAGCCAATCTAAGCAACACAATTTCATTGAGGCATATTATTGAACACTTGTAATGTACAATGTATAAGCCATAGATTTAAGCTAAAACTCAAGGTGAAACCAACCCATATTACAAGAATCAACTTCAACAAATCAAGTTCTCAACACATCCCCAACATATTAACAAGAACATTGCATATAAACTCCCAAAATTGTAACTTTATTAACCCCTAGATATTCAAGCAAATTTGTGTCATATACTCTTCAAATCACAAGAATAAAGCTACAAAAACCAATGACAAGGGCATTCCCACCATTACAAAGAATAATTTGGGAGGGAGGTGAGGAATCTTACCTAACATCCTTAGTGTTTTAGGGAAGGGCTTATTATGGGTGAGGAATCATAACTAACATCCTTGAGAAAATTTTCTTCTAAGGAGGGAAAGGCGTGCTAGCTGTGCAAGCGCATGTGGAGGTGCTACAAGAGTTAGGGGATTGCTAGCAATGGTGATGGGATGTGAAAGAAGTGAAGCAACACTCATGCCCTGATTTAGTTTAAAAAGAGGAATGTCTTCTATTTGCGTTGCTCATAGTTGCTAAATAGAAATACGCGCACATGGATAAGACTATGTTATCTTGCAATAGCTATAGCTCCTGGTCATGTGAGTGTGAAATGTGAGCTAGCGACCGCAATGGTATATACTGCACCCACGACACTTGAAAGCAAGCATGTGCAAAATGGGTTGCAATTAATATTATGCCCTTTAGTAGCATTCTAGCTAACATGACAAGCTTGTCCATTATCTCAAGCACGGACAACGAATGTAAATAGAACGCCTTGCATGTTACTCTGCGACTACGACAATTATTCCTACTGGAGTGATCCTTAACCTCATGGACGTGAGTGTGAAAAGTAGATATTTTCCAATGTATAGTATGGATGATGCTACAAGCGTGATCTAAGGTCCTGCAATCGCAAAATGTCTTGTTACGATTGCAAAATGCCCTGTGACACTATTCCTACACAGTAAATTTCCAAAAAATGCAATTTTGGCACAATCAATTCCTAAACATGAAGATTCAAACTAAACATAAGAAAACACCAAATAATAAAACTAAGCTAACAAAAGTAGATAAAAACTCAAGTTGCCTCACAAGAAATGTTACATTTTGTGTTGGTAGCCCAACAAAATGCTCATGGACTACAGTAGATTAACTGAAGCTTTAGGGATCCACAACCCTCCATGAGCTGCATTCTCCTTCTTTTTCCTTTCCTTCTTTCTTTTTTGCTTTCTTCTTAAACTCGACTTCTTCACTACCTCTTTGATGCCTCCCCTACACCTCGCTCTCCACCTTGTACCTAGATTTTCTTTCTTATCTAGTTGTCGCATCGCTAAAGTCATTAATTGAATCATTAATCATGTGCAGAATAAATTCATTCTCTTTAGCTTCTTGTGCATGCATAGTACAGAAGGTGTAGAATACATGAAAAATGTCACTTTATTGGGGCTTACATGCAAAGTAAGGCTACCTTTCTCTATAACTATCAATACCTTGGTGGTAGCTAAAAATGGGTGCCCTAGGATTTAAGGTGTCTTCTTTTCTCCTTCCATCTCCAACACAACAAAATCTATAGACAATACAACGTCACTTACCTTTAGTAGTATATTTTCCATCATACCTAATGGCCTCTTTGCTAATAGGTCTGCTAGTTTCACAAGCATCTTAGTAAGCCCTACTAACTCAATCCCAGAGTATCTAAAAGGTAGAATCAGACAACATTTATGCTGGTACCTAAGTCGCATGATATATTATTAAAACAAGAATTTCCTATAATGCATGGTACGGTAAAACTTCCTGGATCATTCAATTTTATGGGTAAAGCTCATCCCTTTTCCTTGGTATCTCTTATCTCTTCCAATTTTCTTTTTTTAGAGGTGACTTCTTGTAGATTCTTAACAAAGCCTAGACTTTTCTTGATTTCTGCAAACAAAGGACAAATCACATCAAACTTACCTAGGAACTTGCATACCTGCTCCTTTACTCTTGCAGAAACTAGCCTCTAATGGCATGGAACTTTAGGCTTATACGGTGGTGGTGTGCTTGTTTCCTCCTCCATAGGTTGCGTCTCTCCCTCCTTTTTTTCTTCCACTAGACGTACACTTTTGACATCTTCTACAAGATTATTCTTAGTAATGCTAGGAAGTGTACCTACAAGCCTATTCATCATCTCTTTTGCAAGTTGTCCAACTTGCACTTCCAATTTTCTGATAGAAGATTGTTCATTCTACAAAAGAGTGTCAGTACGAGTTATATAATCTTACATAGTCTTAGTTAAATTACCTATCATCTTAGTGGTAGACTTTACAAGATTTCCAAGAATGTCTTCTAAGAATTGCTTCTCATGTTGCAGTTGGTAGGGTATTTGAAATTGGCCGATTTTTTTAGTTTTTCCAAGACAAGTTAGGGTGATTCTTCTAGCTAGGGTTGTACGTATTAGAATAAGGATGATTGCCTTAAGCTCCAAGATTACCTACAAAGTTAACTTGCTCCTTTTGGTCACTGCTTATCCCTTTTCCTTTGCACTTATGTGTTGGATGTAACCCTACACACAAATCACAAATTTACACCATGGAAATTGAAAAAAGCTGAGTATTACTTACCACACCAGCATCTATCTTTTTAGACAAGAGCTTTACTTTAACTGCAAGGGCCGTCACTGTATCTATGTCATGTACACTGGCAACCCTACATATTGTAGACCTCTCAAATGGCCATTGGTAATGCTATCTCCTCTATTAGAGACCATTCATCTTTGGGTAGTTTGTTCATCAACGCACCATTTGTAGCTACATCCAAAACAATGCATAATTGACCCAAAATCCTAATGTAAAATATTTTTACCTACATCCATAGTAGGTAGCCATGTTGTGGACATTTATTGAGTATCTCTTAAAAGTGTTCCCACACTTTTGGCTAGGTTTTTGAATCAAGTTTCTTAAACGTAACTATTTCTAATCTAAGCTGTGGTATCTTGGCAAGCAAGAAGTACTTTTCTAGGAACTTGTTTTCCATATCCAACCATATGATGATGTTCCTAGGTGCTAAGAATTGCAACCATTGCCTCACCCAATCCCTAGGAGAAAATGGAAAAATCTTAGTATAATGGCATCATTTAAAATCTAATTAAATTTTACGGTATTACACAATTCCAGAAATGAAGCTAAATGAGTATTTGCATCCTTGTCTAGAGCTCCACCAAACTGGTTCATCTACACCATATTAATGAGTGTAGATTTCAACTCAAAATTGTTGGCATTAACTAGCAGTCTAACTATGCCTATCATGTAAGTGTTAATAACCGGCTGCACATAATCTCTGATGGCTTTTTAATTTGACAGAGGTGGAAGTTGTTCTTAAGTCTTTGGTGGTGGTTGGTTTTTTTCTGCCATCTTTGGCTTTTAGTCACACTAAAATAGAACTCTATGTCTTCTATGAAGTGTTTGTTCAATCTTAGGATCAAAATTAAATTCCCAAGCACTAGTCCTTTTGGCTTTGGATTCATAGACTTGGTCCTAAACCTATGTGCTTGGGCTTTAGGCTGATGAACTTGGACTCGAACCCGTGCATCTAGACTCTAGATTCATGGACTTGGGTTTGTACCCATGCACTAGGGCTTCAAACTCTTGGACATGAGTCTGAACCATGCATTCAGGCTTCATCAACGCGCCATTTGTAGCTACATCCAAAACAATGCATAATTGACCCAAAATCCTAATGTAAAATATTTGTACCTACATCCATAGTAGGTAGCCATGTTGTGGACATTTATTGAGTATCTCTTAAAAGTGTTCCCACACTTTTGGCTAGGTTTTTGAATCAAGTTTCTTAAACGTAACTATTTCTAATCTAAGCTGTGGTATCTTGGCAAGCAAGAAGTACTTTTCTAGGAACTTGTTTACCATATCCAACCATATGATGATGTTCCTAGGTGCTAAGAATTGCAACCATTGCCTCACCCAATCCCTAGGAGAAAATGGAAAAATCTTAGTATAATGGCATCATTTAAAATCTAATTAAATTTTACGGTATTACATAATTCCAGAAATGAAGCTAAATGAGTATTTGCATCCTTGTCTAGAGCTCCACCAAACTGGTTCATCTACACCATATTAGTGAGTGTAGATTTCAACTCAAAATTGTTGGCATTAACTAGCAGTCTAACTATGCCTATCATGTAAGTGTTAATAACCGGCTGCACATAATCTCTGATGGCTTTTTAATTTGACAGAGGTGGAAGTTGTTCTTAAGTCTTTGGTGGTGGTTGGTTTTTTCTGCCATCTTTGGCTTTTAGTCACACTAAAATAGAACTCTATGTCTTCTATGAAGTGTTTGTTCAATCTTAGGATCAAAATTAAATTCCCATGCACTAGTCCTTTTGGCTTTGGATTCATAGACTTGGTCCTAAACCTATGTGCTTGGGCTTTAGGCTGATGAACTTGGACTCGAACCCATGCATCTAGACTCTAGATTCATGGACTTGGGTTTGTACCCATGCACTAGGGCTTCAAACTCTTGGACATGAGTATGAACCATGCATTCAGGCTTTGGACTCTTAAACATGGGTTTGGACCCATGTATTTGGGTTCTGGACTCCTAGCTTTGGGTTTAGACCTATGCATTTGGGTGTTGCACTCATAGCTTTAGGTCTAGACCTAAGCATTTGAGCTTTGAACTCATGGCTTTGGATTTAGACTTATGCATTTAAACTTTGAACTATGGCTTTGGATTTGAACCCGTGCATTTGGACTTTAAACTCATCAACTTGGATTTAGACCCGCGCATTTGGATTCTGTGCTCATAACTTTGGGTTGGGACCCATGCATATGGGCTCTATACTCATGACTTTAGGTTGGGATCCATGCATTTTGGCTTTGAACTCATAGCTTTGGATTTGGACCTGTGCATTTGGGCTTTGAACTCAAGGCTTTAGATTTGGACTCATGCATTTAGACTTTGAACTCAAGAACTTGGGTTTGGACCCATGCATTTGGGCTCTGTACTCATGACTTTGGGTCTGGATCCATTACTTTGAACTCATGAACTTGGGTTTAGGTCTATGCGTTTGGGCTCTGTACTTATGATTTTAGGTTTGGACCCATTTTTTTGGGCTTTATATCCTCATCGCACATATTTTGCTTATACATGATTTTAACATCTCTTTAACTCGAGTGAGTCTAATACAACTTTTTCTTCTTTGTGGTAGACTAAGGCATGGAATATTTTAAAAGTAATACCTCATCATTTGGAGAAGAGCATTTGGTCATCCTTGATGATAAGAACCATCATGTGGAGTAGGATTCCTCCTTGACTATGCATGTCCGTTTGGTTAGTTGTCTTACAATTCCTTGGCCCAAGTTGACTTTCCTTATCGCATTTGATGAATAATGCCAACCCATTTCCCTTTATAATCTTACAAGGGGTGGACTTTTCAATCAAGTCATCACTAGACTTCAAGTGAAGCTATCCCATTACCAACACTTGGTTGTCGTATTATTGATGAAGAGGCTAGATGGGGCAGTCACCTTGATTTGGGCGGTGAATTTTAGTATGTCTCAAGTTATTGTGAATGGACTAGACATGTTCTCAACCAGTGCAAGCCTAAGTTGAAGGCAGCCAAAGTCTTTGACGCTGTTTATGCCTCACTTTTTACTTATGACTAAAACGTGGACATTATGAAGGCATTTTATGAGGCCTAGTGTCCTTTAAAAAACACACTGATGACTTCACTTGGAGAGATGTCTATCTCTCTTTATGATATGCACACTATAGTAGGACTTCTCATTAGAGGAAAATTTTATGACGAGGTCCTCCCAAGTGCTTGGGAGCTTACTAGAGTCAATGAGGCTATAGTGCTAAATTTGTTCCCCACTTATGTAGGTACTTGTTCCACACTTTCCATAAACTTTGTGGTGGAGTCCCTACAAGCCAACCTCAAGGAGTGTTGGTTGCCAAATGGATAAAGTTCTAAAGTAAAAAGACCATGAAATACCATGTACCTCCTACTCGTAGGGAAAAATGGTTGACTTGCCCCAGGTCGACTTCTATCCCATCCAGGGATATTGAATCACATGAACTATGGCCCATGTTAGAGGAGGCTTTATTTGCCAGTTTGAACATTAGCAGAAGTACTAGGGAGGAGGCGCATCTGGTAGCATATTTAGCGTGCTAGCTTTGTACCTTTGTTCTCCGTACTAAAGATTTCGAATTCATCCGACCTAATACATTTAAGATGGCTAGCATTATAGCTAATGGGCAAAACATAAGTTTTGCAATTCTGGTTTTGGCATCTATTTACCAAGGCCTCAAAAGGATTGCCAATTCATGCTGCCCATCTCATGAGCTTGCAACATTTGCAGTCCATTATGTCTATAGGAGGATATCACTTTATTTCAGGACCTATTTCCAAGTCTTTAAGGGTATCCCAAACCCTAAGGTGGTGGTATACTTTGAAAAGGGATGTGTCAAGTACATTGATCCTAACAAGGCTTGGAAGTGCATATATAAGAGTGAGCAAGCTTATTGGATTGGTAATGTGATTACCTGAGGCAATGATGTCCTTTATGTGGACAACAATGACCCTAGCGACCTCGAGTAAGATCATTTTATGACTATTCACTTGAGTTACCTAACTTTAAGGTGAGGTTGCCACTTTGATGTTGAATCTTATAGTTCTCATTGATTTAGCCATCAATTTAGCTATTGTCAAGAGGTACTTAGGTCACTTAAATATGACATCAAGCAGTGCTCCTTAGACGATGGCTTATGGTACTGGTGTGTATGCCTTTTATCTCGATCAATGGCTAAAGCATGCTTTCGCTATAATCCAACCTTTGTAAGGAGATTTTTCTCACCAGCTTACAAGAAATTATGGTCTCTTGCTCACGGTAGTTTCTTAGAGGTGAACGTTGCCCACCTCCTTGATTAATTACATGGCAAGGCTTCACTTGGAGATAAAAGGGTTAGCCCTTCTATGGGCAGTACTCCCAATTTACTTCCTAGCCCCAATACAACAGCTGACCTTCCTAGTGTGTCAAAGAGGAAGAACACCTTTGATATTTTGGACGATAGGAGTAGTAGCACTGCAGATCGTCATTGGAAAAGGACTAAAAGGAATTATGGCTCTTTACATTCGCAAGATGGGGGCTCAAGCCATGGGCAATCCATAGAGGAGTATGCCATAGAGGTACCCTATTGGTTTGATCCCCTACACTTGCCTTATCATAATGCTATTTTAAGTATCCCTTTTTCCTTTCTTATCAGCTGGTGAAGCATGTATTTGGGTGTGATGTCGACAAGGGTTGGCAAAGGTCAGCTTGTGAACCAAGTTCACCATCAGCTTTTATTGACAACAAGGATCCTTAACTCCGAAAGTAGCTAGTGTGGTTCCTTCTCCTACAATAGTCTTTGTGAGGCTAATAAGTTTCTCCATGATTACCAGCAAAAGTATCTCTAGAAGCTGTAGGCCGGCCTTTGCAAAAGGATTGGAAAGACCGTAGCAGAATCTATCTCCTCCATTAAAGATAATGTCTCACTAGTTTTTCAATTGATGAAAGGCTTAGGCCAGTTTGACATTTCTCACTTGGAGGCCTTGTTAAGAGCTCTATTTGCCAAAGCTATATCTTATAATGGTGCGAGATCCTAAGCATCGAAAAGACCAACCAAGGAAATTCTCACTCAACGGCTTGGTGAAGCGAAGGATTGCCTACGAAAGGCCCAGGTTGGGAAAAGCAAGGGGGTCGAGCAAATTGAGTGGGTGAAGGCAAAGCTAAAAAGTGTTGAAGTGCATCTTATTACTTTGAAGGAGAAGCAAAAGGAACTTTCTGAGTCGCTAGAGCTAAGGATCCAAACTCACCAGAATACCTTAGTTGAAGTTAGAGAGCCGGTGGAAGAAATTAATGCCATAATCAACACTCCTCCATTGGATAGTGCGGTGGCTAAAGCTTTGAAGTCCTTAAAGGCTCTCATTCAGGCTGCAAAGAGGGAATTAAGAGACTTGAAGCCATTTGACTAGATAACATTATAATCATTCTCTTATGGATTAAACATTTCTTTTATTTGCTATCAGTAGGCCACCTTTCATTATAAGAGGATTAAGTCAAAACGTAGTTCAAACAATTGCAATTGTCAAAGATTTAGCCATTCATAATTTATACTCTTACAGGCTATGAGTATAATGATTTCAAGTCTAAGTAGATAGTTTATACTCATATCAAGGAGGAGTTTTTTTTCAGTTTCACTTTTTTGGTTTTCTTTTTTTTTTTTGGCTTCTATATTTCTTTGTTTTTGGATAATACCTTTTCAAGAATTTTCCATTGATAGCACTAATACGGAGCTTGTCTTCAGCGACTAACTTGTATGCGCTGTTGGTATATACCTCTCTAACCACGTATGGTTCTTCCAATTTCAGCGCAAATTTATTTCCATGTGATGAGTGATGATGATAGGTCTTTTCATAGTAAGCACTAAGTCATCAACTTGAAAAGACTGAGAGCACACCTTTTTATTGAAAGCTTTGGACAACCGAGCCTGATAACACTTCAACTTTTGTTGCACCTCTAGCCTTTTCTCATCAAGGGCTTCCAATTCTTGAAGGCACAATCGGGTGTTATCCTCTTCTGTTAGTCCCTCTTGTATAGCTATCCTTAAAGATGGGATTTGTTGCTCAAAGGGGACAACAGCCTTAACGCCATAAACCAAAGCATATGGAATTACTTGTGTGGGAGTTCTGTAAGCGGTTCGATATGTCTATTAAGCTTCTCCAATCCATTCATGCTAGTCTCTCTTAGATTTGGAAACTACCTTCTTCAGTAGATTGCAAAGTGCTTTGTTGAATGCTTAAACTAGGTTGTTGGTTGAAGTATAGTACATTGAGGACTTCCTTTACTTGAAGCTAAACTTTTGGCACAACGTGTCGATTAGACTATTAGAGAATGACTTCCCATTATCTGTGACTATGTACCAAGGAACCCTATAACGATAAACAATGTTAAGGCAAATGAAGCTAGCCACATTCTCCTTAACTTCTTTGAGGGGAACTGCCATAGCCCACCTAGAAAAATAATTAGTGGTTGCCAAAATATAAAGATGTCCAGTAGAGGACTTTGCCATTAGTCTAACAACATCCATGGCTCAAACATCGAAAAGCCATGATGCAACAATAGGGTGCAATGGTTCATGTGGTTGATAGATGAAGTTAGCATGGAATTAGCATGCTTGGTATTTTTGGGCGAACTCCATGCAATCTTTGACCATAGTCGGCTAATAATACTCCATTCTTTTTATACAGAAATGAAGTTTCGGTCTAGACTAATAAGCACCACAGACTCCCGAATGAGCTTCTTCCATGGCTTAAGCTGCTTCATTACTGCTTAGGTAACGTAGAAGGACTCCATCAAATGACCATCTATACAGTATATGGCTAAAATAGAGGAAGTGAGTTCCATATCATCAGATGTCGACTTGGTGATGTGGATCATCTAGTAATTTCCCATATTTGAGGTAGCCCACCAAATGTTGACGCCAGTCCTCTTCTTTTAGCTCCAACACTTCAACAGCGTTGCTTTCATCACCTAGGGACTCCTCACCTTCAAAAGTAGGAGGAACACTCTATTCTGACAAATGAGTATATGGGATTCCTTCTCAGGCATAGTTAACGTAGAGGCAAGTTTAGCCAAAGCATCTACTTATCGATTGTCTTTTCTCAGCACATGCTCAAGTGACACATACCTAGCCATCCCATGAGCCTTTTCGCATAATCCAAATATGGGAGCGATTCGAGCTTCCTTACTTCATAAATCCCTAGTAGTTGGTTAATCTCTAGCTTTAAGTCACCATAAGCCTTGAGGTGCAATTGCTTAATGTCAACTGCTATTTCCAGTCCAAGAATCAAGGCTTGATACTCGGCCATATTGTTGGTGCATTTTTGAGCTAGTGCGAAGGAGTGTGGGAGAATTTCTCCATCTAACATAACAAATACTATTCCAGCACTGGCTCCACTTTTATATGTAGCTTTATTAAAGTACATCTTTCACGGTGGGAAAACTTCAACTAGGAGGACATCTTCATTTGGGAGGTCGTCTAATAGGTCCTATTTGGTAGGGATTGGTGATCAGCTAAGAAATTAGTTAAGATTTGTCCTTTTACAGCCCCTTGAGAGACATAGACTACTTCAAACTGCTTCAATTAGAGATACCACCTTGTAAGTCTATCGGAAATAACTGGCCTTGTCATGACATATTTCAATGGGTTTGCTTTCGACACCCAACAAATTATGTGTGCTTGGAAATAATACTTTAACTTTTGTACGGCAGAGATAAGCACTAAGGCACATCTTCTCAATTGGCAATGTTTCAATTCATTTGGCATCATCATCCTATTAAAGTAGTACAAGGCATTTTTTTTCTTGTTTTCATTTTCCTGAGTTAACAAAGCTCCCACTAAGGATTCCTGCGCAGTGATGTACCAAGTAAGTGGGCATCTAGGCATGGATGCATCCAATACTGAAGGCCTCATCAAGTATGACTTTATACTTTCAAATACCTTTTTGCAAGATTCGCCCTACTCAAAGGAGACACCTTACTTAATGAGTCAATTGAACGATTGACACTGCCCAGCTAAGTTTGAGATGAATCACCTTATGTACACCAACTTTTCCTAGAGACTTTTAAGTTCATGAATATTTTGAGGCTCAAGCATTTTCAAGATTGATCAATCTTCTCTTGATCAATCTCTATGCCTTAGTGGGAAATAATGAACCCTAAAAATGTCCCAGATGCAACTCCAAATGCACACTTTAATAGGTTCGTCTTCAACTGGTATCTCCGCAAACGTTCAAAGATTTTCCTCAGATTGCTTAGGTGGTTTTCTTTCTTTTTTAACTTGACCACCAAGTCGTCAACATGGCACTTAACAACCTTATGGAGCATGTCATCAAAACTCTTCTGTATGGCCCATTGGTTTGTGGCCCAGCATTCTTTAAACCAAAAGGCGTCACTTAATAACAGCATATGCTTTAGGAGTGTGGAAGGCAATTAACTCCTCATCTTTAGGCACCATACATATTTGATTGTATCCTGAAGACCCATCCATGAATAACAGTGTCTCATGCCTGGTAGTGGCGTTAATCATCAACTCTATTATCAGTAATGGAAAGTTATCTTTAGGGCAGGCCTCATTCAAGTCCCTAAAGTCAACATAAAATCAAATTTGCCCATTCTTCTTTCTCTCCAAGACTATACTAGATATCCAAGTAAGATACTTGACCTCACGGATGAAGTTGACTTTAATGAGTTTATTGATTTCAATTTCGATTAGGGGAAGCAATTCAAGCCTAAACTAGCATTGGGTTGGCTTGACCAGTGGGACCCCCTTTCTTACTGCTAGGTGGTGTACCGCTACTTTTGGATCCAGCCTAGGCATCTCTTTATATGTCTAAGCAAATACATCTTTGAATTCTTTTAACAAGTTGATATATGCTTGAACTTCCCCCTCAGTTAGTAAAATACAAACATAGGTTGGCTGTGGGTTATTTTCATCCCCTAAGTTAACCTCCGTCAACTTATCCATGGTGGCCTTAACCCTTTCTTCAAACTGGGGAGGGGCAATTTCAGCATCCTTCTCAACTAGGTCTCCTTCATTCAGCGTAATGTGATAAGATGACCCAAACCTCTCTTTTTTCATTTTCCTCATTGTCCACTTCAATGTTTGTGTGGATTATTGATGTTACCTAAAATTATAGTTAATAATTGAGGTATATTTAACAAGTTTGGTGATATATATTACGCATGATAATGTTAAATAGTGTAAAATGGTCGTTGTGTCAAACAATTCTTAGGATGGATGAAAATGCTTAAGTTGCACGTGAATTACATTAAATGTTGTCATGCATGCATCTTAGCATGAATTACATTAAATATTATGATGCTTGTGAAGATTATCATGGTTGCAAAGATTAAGCAGCAACTTTGGAAAACTTTCATGTTGAGGTGGAAGATTCAATTGACATGGAACTTTGAAGAATAGAGGAAAAATGAATTGGCTCTCTAATGGTGTAAAAATTAGGTCAATCGGACATCAGACGAAGAAATTATACACAAAAGTATAAACATCGCTGAAATAGCTAGAAACCTTGAACAAGCGTGGTCGGGGCCACGATTGTAGAAAGTGGAGCCGCAATAGCGAGGTGGATGTCTAAGGCCAAGATTGAAGATCACACAACATTAAATTTTCCACAATTGGAGGTGCCACCACAGTTGAGGAGGCTGGGATCGTGGGAGACGACGCAAGCAGATACATTGTTTCTAGAAATTGGATTTTCTTGCCATTTGCATGGATCCACCAGCTTGACCTAGTTCTTCCCTATATAAAGAAGAAGTTTAGATGAAAATAGGAGGTGGCTGTTGAGGAAAAAGCTGAAAACTTGGACTTCAAGGAGGCTACATCATTCAAAGACAATTGGAAAGAATTCTTGCGATGTTGAAGATATAATCTAGCGCAATTGTTCAAGAGTTTAGACTAAGATTTTGTTATCTTTCTCTTGTTTTCTTGAATTATAGGATTATGAATTTGAGTATTATATTTGCTTTTATTTTTATAGATTGCTAGATTTCTACCCTAGGATCCTGTGTCAGTTGAGGATTTTTAATAAATACGTATATGTGATTTATTTTCGTTGTTCTTATTATTTGTAATCGTAAGTTCATGTTTTTAAGTGCTTGACAGCTCTTTGATTTAACTGTGGCCACATGGGGAATAACAAGAGTGAATTCACGGGTTGGACATCAATTGCAAACATAAATTTTGTGAGAATAACAGAAGTGGAACTGACAAATTTACGTGAGACAAGTGTTAATATTCATATTCTCAACTTAAGTGGGATGTGGGAACATACTCGTTGGGTTGAAGCTTTAGGATAATTTGGGAGAATGTCTTGAAGATTAAAAGATTAACGCACCATAATAAGCTAGTTGAATTTGATTGCAAACACATCTATGATTCATTGAATTTCCATACTGCATAGGGGCCTAAGCCTTCTTACCACTGAATCTTCTTTAATTTACAACTAGTTTGATTGCTTTAGGAAATCAATATTTTCTTGATTTTCTCTCATTGCTCTTATTCTCTCTCTCACTTAAAATGGTTTAACTGATATATTCTCAGTCATAGCAATAGACACAATTCATACCCCCTCTGTGGACACGACACTCGTACTTAACTAGTACTAGTTATTAAAAATTTAATTTTAGTGTGTTATAATGATTCGCATTAATGATGGTTTGCATATTTTCCTTCAAGACCTTATTACATGTGATGATTAAGTTTGTACAGCGCTTCATTCTTGATGGAATCCAACTTCAAAGCTTCTGGCCCATTGTCTTTTGTTTAGGGCTAACTGTTTTGGGCACTCCGTTTTGACTTAGGCCATGCCCTTAGTGTGTAGCTAAGCCAAGTCTATCGAAGACAAACACCCATGCTGACTTCCTTTAATCTGTTGAAGAGTGGCTGTCTTCGGTGATATGATTTGTCATTACCCTATTAATGGCATTGTGGAGTGGACCTTCCTCTATGTATCCAAGGTTGGCTCATGAGTTTTTGTTTGTGGATTGCTGAGGTAGCTTCCCTAATGGTGACAGCTCCTGTGGGTCATATCCCATTTTGGTGAGAAGTTTATATGCCTTAGGGTTAAAACATTTAGATTTTTTCAACTCTTATGCCTCAACATGCTTTCCCTTGACTTCTTTTGGTGGTTGAAAAGGTGAACGCTTTTGATTTAGCTGAGTAAAATGGAGGACCAAACCCTTTAAGGTACCATTCTTCATAGGTTATTCCCTCAGGCCATGTCTAAAGGAAGAAGGATCAGTTGGGCTACCATTAGTAGGCTGGTGCTCTACCATCTTTATTTTTATTCTAGAAGGGGCCTTCTTTGTAGTGCCAGCTCAATTCAGATAGTACTTGGCATCTGCAAAATGTGACTCAACCTCAGTTATGGGCTTACTATCACCAAGAACTTTTTCACTGTGTTCTTTTTGGTGTATTTGAAGCATTGATACCAAATAGAGGGAACCACTTCATTTTCATTGAGCCATAGGCAGGCTAAGAGTGCATTATAAGATGTACAAGCATCAATCACATGAAACAAAGCTTGTGATTTCATATCATCTATCACTAGCTTTATCTGATGGTGCCTAAGGCTCTTTACCCCCCTGGGTTAAATTCCTGAATCATTAATCAACTATTCAAAAGTTCATCCATAGGGATTTCCAATTTTCTAACAGTTTGGAAGGATAACATGTTTACTATCGAGCCCCCATCAACCAAGATTTGATTGATTCTTTGCTCGTAAATGTAGCCGGTGACAAATAGAGGCCTGTTGTGTGGCTGAAATCCTAGTACTAGATCTTCTTTAGTGAAGGTGATTATGGTGATACCATCCTCAATAGGTGCGTGGCATCTCTTTTGTAAGTTGCCAAATTCAAGATGAGGACCTTCTAGTTGACTGCCCCCCTTAGCTTAGTCATTAAGGGTGATAGGATTAGCATTTGCTTTATCATATTCTAGTGTAATTTTTCCTTGTTAGAATAACTCCATGACTTTGTAGTTGAACACTAAACAATCATAGATTGAATGTCCAACCAAGTGATGATACTTGTAATACTTAGGGTCGTTGACCTTTCCAGCTTCCGTGAGTCGATTCATCTTCGGCAACTCAATGCGCTTTACTCTGAGTAGGTCATCAAATATGCCCAAAATATTAGAGTCACGAAATGGGTATGATTTGGCTTGCATCTGTTTTAAGGTTAGCCTTTTTGACTTTGGTGGAGGAGCCTTCTTCTTTTCAACTGACTTTTCCTTTGTGGTTGGCTTGAAAAGCTTTGTCTTTACAGCCATTACCTTAAGTAACATGGACTCCTTGTTTGGGGTTCTAGTGGCAAGCTTGCTGATCGAGGGCTTGCCCCATTTTTGTTTATCTTTGGACCTTTAGGAGTTTTGCACATGTGGACCATAGACTCCACTAGCTGCCAAACTCAACTCCATATCATAGGCACAAGTGGCCAATTCCTCAAAATTTTTGGGTTGCATTCATTGCAAAATGTATTTCAACCCCCAGTGCATCCTTTGAATGCACATTTCAATACTGGAAGCCTCGGATAGTCTATGCTTGCAGTTTAAGCATTTATTTCTCCAATGATTGATGTATTCGATGACTAGGCTATCATTCCATTAACGAGAGTTAGTGAGTTCAATCATGCTAACTACTGGCCTAGTGCTATAAAAGCAGTTGATAAACTCTTGCTCCAACTAGTCCTAGATATCGATGGACCTAGGCTCTAAGTCAGTGTACAAATCAAAAACGTTTCCTCTTAGTGACTGATCAAACTATTTGACAATAAGATCACCATAGGTTCCGGCATCGTTGCCAGTTTCAATAAAATGGGCTATATGTTGCTTTGGGCTTCCCATCCTGTCGAATTATTGGAACTTAGGAGGTTAATAGCTGGCTAGCTTCTTTAGGTTATCAATTCTCAATGTATAAGGCTTAGCATAAGTGAGGGATGATTTAGTAGTCCCTTTGATCTTACTCTTGCTGGTGCCCTTGATGAAGTCTTTAAGCTAATCAAGGGGATCAAAACCATCAGTAGAAACTTAAAGGTTCTCCATAGCAAGCTTCTTACCTTTATCCAATTGTTGCCTCGCTAATGTCTCAACTTCATCATAACCTTCATGAGGCTTTTCATCCGCTTGGCTAACCTCAGCATTATCCACCTTTTCAATTAACTTTGAGATGTGAGAATCTTAGTCTTGTACATGTTTAGCAAGACCCTCAATGACTTTGGTCAGAGCTACAATTTGATCCTCTAAGCTTGAAACATCAGTCATCATAACTGGAGCAGTATTAGAACTAAGCAAGATGATTGAGCGAGGGCTAGAAAGCATCGAATCATTCTTTTTGTCTTCCCTTTCTTGGTCCATATAGAACGGGTTGTTAACAACTTCAGAGATGGAGGTTGGCTCAGAGTAAGTCAATTGCCTAGCCAAGCCCCTTGTGATAACGCCTCTTATAGGAACAACCCTTGAGGCACTAGAGGCAGCAGGTTTGGACAGCTTAGTTTTTCCTCCATCCGTTTGAGATTTCTTTGGTCTTAACGAAAGAAGAGATGAGAGGTAGAGAAGTCTCACTGGACGTTCTAGAAGCTTGTAGACAAAAATCTTGTAATTGAATTTCTATTAATACGAAATTTGCATAAGTGTAGTTACGTCCAGAAACTTATAGACAAAAATCTTGCAATTAAATTTCTATTAATAGGAAATTTGCACAAGTGTAGTTATAATTCGAATCAAATGAATTTCTATAAGTTCTATTCTCTATTTGATCTCTGTTCTCTTTTCGACTTGAAAGACTTGAATATTCTTGCTATTCATTGAAGTGTTTGTAGATTTGATCTTATTTGAAGTTCACTAAGTGTCTGGAAAACGTTAATTTCTTAGTTTGACACCATGATTCCAGATCAAATGCCAAGATTTAATGAACTTGTTGAAGAATGCTTTGAACGTCATAAGAATAGCTTGAATGTTACTTGAAGAACATGGCTTAAACTGAAGGAGTTTCGGAGCTTTGATCTTCTTTGATGTTTATTGGAGCTTTAAATAATGTTAATCTACAAGTTTAACACCTTAACCCTAGATTAAATGCTAGAATTTGGTGGCCTCCGAACAAAACGTTTTGAATGTTGTATGAACAGTTTTGAACTTATGGAGAGAGTCTGAACTTCTTCCAAAACTGCTTCTTGCTTGATGTCTGTGTTTTTTGATTTGTAAAAGCCACCTCTATATATAGGGGTGGAGAAAGCTTCACTGTCATAAATGCTTAATGATGTAGCAACATTTGATTAGTTGAGATTATTTGATATAGTATCATTTCCTTTAATTAAATGATCACGAATTAATTGCCGAATTGATAATATTCTCCTTCTAAATTTATAGAATTTGATACATTGCATGATTTGATTGGCTAGCCTTAACACGTGTTGCAATTTGATTGGACCAACATATTTGTAGTAAAACATCAACCTCCATTATTTAATTCTAAGAATTGTATTTAATTTGATTTTTAAAATATAAATAATTAATAATTAACATTTTATTACAATAAATTGCCACATGGCATGTCTGATTAGGCTAATATTTTACTTACCTACAGTTCACATCCCATTTAAAAGGTTAAGTAATCGCTTACTAGGCGATTAGTCATTCACATTTTTCAAAAAGTCATTTTGCAAAGAACCCCAATAAAGAAGAACAAGCATAGGGATGGTAGAAAGCTTAGGAAAAGAAGGATTTAGCCCTAGTTGCTTAACGAATAAGACCATGATGTAATAGCCTAGGTTTATTTACTTTCCACTAGTTTTATTTCATTTTTTGTTGTGGGAAATGTAATGGATTTTATTTTGTAATAAACACAATTCATGGGAATATGTTCTGAGATTTTAGGCTTTGATATCCATTGAGGCTATTCGTCGACACTGTCATGTCGCAACCGTGGTTTTAGAGATGTGACAGAAGTAATATCAGAGCCTAGGTTTGGTCACAAGGACATAAACAATTGAAACTTAGACTTTAACCATAAGACCTATACCGTTAAGGTTCAACGTATAAGGCTTGACTATCATAAATTTAACCATATACGAGGTGTTAATCTAAACTTAGGCATGCAAGATATGATTTAAGGTTACTACTAAATGATTTAGTTGCATAAGGCATGATTTGAACTCAATGTGAATTATGGTATGGCAACATAACTCATTAGGATAATGGGCCACTACTACGTGTACATCTGGGATATTAGTTGATTAGTCACTGACTTAGTCTAACCTTATGATGTAAATCATAGAGAGGGCATAGATTATGATCTTAAACACATAAGACAACTGAACTAAGATGCTTATCATAGGCACTTGAACTATTAGCACATAAAGCCTAAGGTTTGAAGGCTAGGATTCTATGTGCACATGGAATATTAATCAGAGAAGTAGATGAAGTATCAAGTTCTTAACCTTGAGCGAGTACGATGCCTAAGATTTAAATTAAATGTTGGCTCTCAACCGTAAGTGAGGATTTAGTCAAAACCAACAAATTTAACTCTCAAGGAATATGATGTCTAGAAGTCTGACATAGTCTGATTTCGACCTAAAGCATGAATGACATCTTAATTTTGGATTAAGTCTAAGCTTTGAATCTAGACACATAAGACATTTGAACTTAGGCTATGACTCCATTCACTAAGGTATAAATCATAAGCTCGGGAAAGTACAAGCTCATATAGACAAAAAGCATTAAGAATAGTGATATTTATTAGGCACTGACTTAAATAGCCATTTGGGCATAGATAATGAAGGGAACTACCAAGTCAAGAAGTGCACCTTGATTAAATGGACTAGAATCATTCGGGCATAAAATATGTGATATGAAGGGGGCGCTTTCATATAAGATATTAAACAAAGGGATAGTCTAAGTAGGTTTTAACTCTGAGTTATATGATGATGAACATTTAAACAAAGACAAGTTCTCAATTTCAAATATGTGCAATGCTTAAATGAATGGAATGAACCTAGATCTTTGACCTTAAGCATAGAATGAACCTAAGTCTTATAACCTTTAAGGTTTACTGTGAAGCTAGGAGGAGAGTCCACATACTCACGTTTAATGGGTCACATGACCCTTAGGAGTATAGAAATGGTTAAAAGAGTTGAAAAGTGGTCTTCAAATCATAGAGATCCTTACCAAAGTACAGCCAATGTTAATTATACCTTCCCTACATGTGAGGCAATGCTTTAGTGCGAAGGAATTTCACTGGCACCATTAAAAGAAGAACCTATAACTTAGGACAGATTTCAAAGAGTATTCTTTAAAAACACCTCTTCCTTAACGATGCTGAAGTGCTTAGAATGGTGGGGATCAATAAAATGATTCAAAGCCAAACATAATATTAAAGGAATATTTAGTATATTCTACACTTTGGAAAATGTCCATCAACAATTATAGGCAACCTCTACTAAAATGCATAAGCTATGGGACCCAAACAAGTGAATCTAAAATAGGAAGGGAATAATAGGACCATCATCAGGTAAGTATGACCTCAACAAAGGTTAAAGAACTAGGAGTACAAAAGTAGACAAATCAAAGTGGCACAAGGAAGTGTGGTGGGGCCTTGCCCTATTCAAGAAAAAAAAGAAGTGAGAAGCTTGACATTGAGTACTAGGGGATGAGAAAATTAAGTAGGATGCAATTAAGAATGAATAGTCTCTATCCAGGATAAAAGATCTACTTGACAAATCTAAAGGGATAAGATTATTCTCTAAGAAATGAAGCACCGATGATTAAAGATCAACAAGTTAAAGGTATACTTCGAAACATAGTAGAACTAGGCATTATGAATTACAAGATGCTACTAATTGTGGTTACTTGTATTTGGGACTTCTATAGATCACATGAACTACCAAAAAAAAAAACCCTTAGGTCTCAACTAGATAATGATTATTGGGTAGCTTGTAGGCAATATTTTGGATTACTTTCCTAAGCGGAGGAAAACATGAGAAAACATTGCAGATAACCCTACAAATCCTTAGGGAAAAATAACAATATGCTAAGTTCAATGAATAAAGTTTGAGTCAAGCAGGAGTAATGCTTTAAGGACATATACATGGATTGGTGAATATGGTGTGCTAGGTTACAAGAAGTTCCAGATAAGAGTGGTAGACTAAAAGGAACATGTACTATGAACTAGGACTATACCCTACGTAAAGGTCTGGATGTTAACTCACACTGACCATGGGACCATTAGGGAGTTGGAAAAAGGCATGAGAAGTAACTAACCTCATTTAAGTTCATAATAGGTTAGTTCAAGTTTGAAGGGTGAAACTTTTTAAAAGGAGAGGATGTAATATTCCAAAATTTGGAGCCATGCTAGTAATAAATATACAAATATTATTGGTATTGTTGGTGAAGGATTTAATTAGTAAATTCTTGATTTTATTTATTTATTTATTTTCGTACGAAATAAGTGGGGTAAAATTTAAGGCATGTGTGGAAGGGAATAAGGCCGTATATAAGCTAGTCAACCTTATCATAAATTGGGAGGTTGGGGGAGACTTGTTATCATGTAGACTAGGGCTAATTTAGGGAGAATTAAAGCTGAATATTGAGTTGAAAATTTTGGAAAATTCGTGTGAAATAATAATGGTAATGTTAAGTGTGTTTGTAAGGAGGTATATGCATTAAGGTGTTAGAAAATTTTGCCAAAACTTAATACATTAATGAGAGGCACTTACCATGGTAAAAAGGGGATTAAATTGGGAGGTTGAGGCTAAAAATTTGACTAAAAATTTACAAAAATCCATGTGAATTTTTATGCCAAAATTATGAGGGCCATAATTCCAAAAATTGGCCTAATTACACCCTAATACAAACATACCATCTAAAACCCCTGGTGAAAATTTATTTTCCACCGCCAAAAATCTCAAGTAGCCATCCAAAAACTAGCGAGAAGAGAGAGGGACGAAATTTGTGCCAAATGCGTAAGATTCAAGGTGAGTTCTCAAACCAAACTTAGTACAAATCATCCATCTCCTTAGGAATTTTATTTGATGCACTTTGGCATAAAAGGAGCGTGTAAATTATAGGTAACACAAGAACTGAAATCAGGATGTGATATTGAGAGCAAGCTATGCGTAAAAAATTCGATAAAAATTGCGTATAGGAAAAATATAGTAAACTTTGTGTGAACTTTTGGATTTCTCTTGGGAAATTGTGAGAACTTAACAAGATTAAAATTTTATATTTTGAATGTGCATAAAGGGTCATTAGAACCTTTAGAATATGTTTATGGATTGAGAAGAAGGATTAAAATTGCGTAGAACATGAAAAACGAGCCAAACTGCCCCAACACACAGGCAGGCAAATGATGTGTACCCGACGAGAGACCAATGCGCTCAACAGCAGACCTAACACATGGGCAAGTCCACTGTGCACACCCAACGGGCAATCAGAACTCACTACGGGGTCTTCCAGGTAGAGCATGGCACACACCTTACGAGTGAACCACATGCACTGCAGGGTCTTCAACACACAGGCAAGTGCATCGTGTGCACCTAATTGGCAACAGGCTTGCACTACAAAGGGCCTTAATTGCATGCAGGTGCACAGTGCACACCCAACAGGCAATCAGCAATGCAGTTGTGGATAGGTTGCTTGCAAGCGTGAAGCCTCGGCTCACAACTGTGAGGCCTGAATGTGCAGATGTGTCCAAAGTGTCCTGTGGCTCATCATGCAGTCACAGAACCTGTTTTCACAATTGCAAACAATGTTTTCATAAGGGCAAGACCTAAAAAGTGGCTAGAATTCAATTTTAGTGTTTTTTTTTCTATTTTATCACTTTTAACCCTAGATCACGTCAAAGTAGCTAGAGTAATGTCTCTCAAGATATAGGAAATTGCAAATATGGAATTTCAAATAAGAGACTCTTTCAGTAAATGAATTTTTATTCTAAAACTAGCAAGAGTAAGTACAAAATCTATAAAGAAGAGTTAACTCATAATTCAAGGCCTACGATTGCATTATGGAGCACGTAGGAATTGAATTTCTATTGAGTTAGTAATTAAATTGGAATGTGTTCTAACTTGCATAGAAAATTGAGAAAATCAAACCTGTGAGTTTCAAGACCACTAAGTGGAAATTAGGTAATGATTATGTGCTGGTTTTCACAACTATCTTTTTTAAATGAAATATTTTTTCCTAAAAAATTTTATGTTTTACTAAAATTATTCCTTATTATTTTTTGAAAATTTTATATTTTTTGGAAACTTATTATGAATTACTTTGGAAAATATTCCTATTTTATTTAGGCAAATTGGCTTGTTCTAGATTTAAATTGCTTTACCATTTAGTCCCTATGGGCATCACATCAATTGGGATTATAGGTTGAATATATGACCTTCTCATTTAAGTTCATAAAATGAGACAACATCAAAGGTTACACGTAACCCTCTTTAGCCAGGATTATCGATTAATTTCTAATCAATGAAATTGATATACTAACTGCTTAAGTCCCTAGGCGTGTCAAGAAATAGTACATTGGACAAATTCATGGTACATTACATATAAAATTTTTAACTATTACTTTCTTGCAAATTTTCAAATAAATGGTTTAATTTTAAAATTATTTTAGTATGTTCACATCCTATCAAAAAGGTCAGGTAATTGGTTACTAGGCTATTAATCGCTCACATTTTTTGAAAATTCTTCTTGTAGAGAACCCTAGTAAGGAAGAACAAATGTAGGGATATTAGAAGGCTCAGGAATGGAAGGATTTAGCTCTAGTTGCTTAATGAATAAGGTTGTGAAGTAATAGCTTAGGTTTGTTTGCTTTCGATTGTAATGGAATAAGCTAGTTCTATTTCATTTTTCACTATGAGAAATATAATGCATTTGATTTTGCAATAAGCGCAATTTATGACTTAATACGTTCTAATTTTCAGGGTTTGGTATCTGTTGAGGTTGTTCATGTATACTGCTACGTCGCAACCCCAATTTTAGGAGCGTGACAACAAGGATGTCTTAGTATTCGAATATTAAAACCAGTTCACAAGTTACAAGCACTTTAAAGGATATTCGAGAATTGGTATGTCTTGTACACTTTGTATTTATACAGTGAATATCATACCATTCAGGATAAGATACTGAAAAAAACATGCGTGTGGATGCATCATTAGAGAATTGGCATTTGGACAATGATCTACAAAATGAACAAACACATGGAGTTCAGTCTTGGCTGTTAATGACTTGCTTTGTTATCGTGCTACGTGCTGTAGACCAGAGACCTAAGACAACATGGTTGTTTTGTACACATGACAGTCAACATGTCATTAGGATATTAAAGGTCAATATCTATCTCAATATGAGATAGAGTTATGAGCTCAATGTGTTATTGTTCGGGTATGTATGGAAGCATGTGTGCATTCAATAAGAGACTTGTTTCCTTGTAAGTAAATAAAGTGTTATCCTATAGAGTTAGTATTCTATGAGACAGAAATCTTTAGTCAAGGTAGTATATGATCTGAAAGGAGTTTATGATAGAAATATTAGTCTCACAAGCAATATCGATTATTCATATGTCTAAGTTTATGAAATTGACTAAATCCATAACTCTCATTCGATAATGACAAAGTAAAAAAAAGTTTCATGTTGCATGGTGCTCATGATCATGAGGATTCATTGTGATCTGTTTCTCTTCGTCTTAATCTGTTTCTCTTCGTCTTAATTAGGCTAAGATATGGGCTAGAGGATAGGCATTATCCATATCCTTCAAAGTGTGCTCATAGCTAATTAAAAATGAATCTAGAGAGTCACACACAAAATGTTTTTGTATATGATGAGTGTTAAATTGGTGGGTAGTATAATTTATTTGGTTGCAACTGGATTGAATCGAGTAAATTGTCATGATGTTTGTTAATGATGAAATCATTTATTAGAAGCATAATAAGAACTTTATTTATTAATTAAATTAAAGAGACAACACATAAATGAAATTATTTAATGTTAGTTATGTTTGTTAATAATATCATTAATAACGAGAAACATGATAATTTTTTATTTAATTAATAAGATTAATTAAGTTGAAGAATATAATTCTATTAAACCTTTATTATTAATAGAGATTAATAATTATAAGGTTATGGGTCTTAATTATTAATGGAAATTAATAAATAAAAGTTGTAGGTTGCAATTATTAAAAAATTTAATAATTAAGAGGTATAAGTACTGGTAATTACTAAAGGTCACATAGTAGAAAATTTCCATCTTTGAATGCTCTGTTAAATGCGCATCTAATAAGGCGGGGAAAAGACTTACTAATAGATTGTCAGCAAACGTGTTAGAGCTCCATCCTCTATGTTCCCTTTTTTGTGCCCCTTCCTAGAGTTAAATAATTGCCCTTTAGGATTTTGGAAGGGTTAAGGAGAATTAAACTAATTATGTTTTTGAATGCTCTCTAATTCCATCTATATCATAGCTGTTTTTGCATGTTAGTTGCCATTGTTATTTGTCCTGTATAATAGCGATTTTCATTATAAAATTGTACCACACGATAGCGTTTTCCGTGTTAATTAGGCAGCGCTAATTAAAATAAGAAGCTAAACTACGCATATCTGTGGGTATTACATATATCTGTGGGTAGCCACCCACCTTTACGGGCTCAGATTGGACGCCTGCGACGAAGAAAAAATATAAACAACAGGACACGTACGATTCCTCTTATAGGTCACACTTTCCTAATTAATCACATATAATTATTCATTAACCTATGGTTTTTATATAAGGTCCTGTGTCGTGTCTAGTCGTCTATCTGCCTGCATGTGGCTTCAATTTCTTACTACGTAATGTGACATTTAAGTTAATTGAAAGTTGGAAGCAAGGATTGCAACCATTCCTCTGTAGATTCATTCTCCTAAGTACCAAAATTTGTAATCGCCTGAAGATGATGTTCCTTGTATTTGGTGATTCATTAGTATGATAATAATCAATTGATATGTTATTTTTCAGAAAATTCTAGACAGTGTTTTGATTACTGATTTTGAGAAGTCTAGAAAATAATGTGCCTTAGTGTCTTAAATATAAGTATATGTTTTAAAAGAGTTCTAAGAATGAAAATCCACAAAATTTCGTGTGCCACTTTAAAAGTACGAAGAAAAATTATTTTAGTCACCCTCTCATTTTCTTTTTGTCACCAAAAACTTTCTAATTGAAAGAAATTTGCGTTAAAGCCCTGCAGAAAGGATTTACAAGATGTAGAAAACGCTTATTTTCAAATTCTTTTGATTTTTCATATTTTCTATTTTAAATATTTTTGCATAATGCGAAATCACATAATTTTCTTATTTTTCTTTTTCTTTTTTCATTCTTAAAATTTTTTATTTATGTTTTCTATCAAGCTATCCCTTCTTTTCAAATTCTTTTATCTTTATTTTTTTATTTTAAACACTCTTTATACATTTTAATATTAAACTAATTTATTTTTATTAGTTCAAATATAATAATTTTATAATTTATAAATAAATCCACACACATAGAGTATGCAAATTTTACTTATTATATTATTATTTTAAAAACATTTTTAGTTGCACAATGTACAATTACCATAGCACCTTTTATTTTAATTTCTCTTATTTTTCATTTTTCTCCCTTCCTATTTTTCCTTTTACTAACTAATTAATTTTTTTTTCTTTATGCTAATTATCTTTCTTTTCAATTTTTTTATCTTTCTTTATTTTATTATCTATACTATATTATCTAGAAAATGTCACTTTTATGTTTTACAATTAAACAACTATCTTTACTTATATTTATTATTTTTCAACTTTTTCTCTTCCTCTCCCTTCAACTTATTATTTTAGTTGTAGTTTATCTCAAATTTTCTCTATTTCCTTATTCTCTTAATATTTCATATTTTTTATCTAGAATTTTTTATACTTGTTAAAATAATGTTTTATTTATTATTCAAAATACAATGCTTTATAATTTATATATTTTTTAATTGTGCAACTTATAATTGAGATACAAGATGAGGCCAACACGTTAATATAAGTGTTAGTGATATACCATCTAATATCAAATTGTCAATGAGGGATATTTGAGGGATATTAGTTGTAAATGTGACTATTGTTAATTAATAAAATATTGATAATTATTTTACCAATATTTTGGTAGTGTTCTCATGCATGTAAATTTTAAATTGTGTAAAATGTTATATTTACTCATGTGATTGTGCTAAGAGACTTTATTCGTATCATAAGGAGTTATGAGTATGGACGCAAGACTGTCTTAATGCACAATCAATGAAACCAGTTTACAAATCACATATACTCTAAAGAGCATTAAAGAGTTGGTACAACTTGCACACTTTGTATTGGTACAGTGAATACCATGTCATTTAGTGTAAAATATTGAGAGTACATATATGTGAATGCATTATTAGAGAATGAGCATTCAGATATGACACACAAAACGAAGCAGACACATAGAGTTCACTTTTTGCTATCAATATTTTATTTCGTAATCATGTTAAGTATATGTATAGAGACATGTGTGCGTTCAAAGACATAGTGTTAAGAATGAGACAAACATCCTTAGCCAAGATAATATGTGATTGAAAAGAGTTTACAATAGAAGTATTAGTTTCATGAGGAAAAGTTAATTGGTTATATAATCGAGTTTGTGAATTTGATTAAATTCATAACTCTCGCTCAATTGAAACAAAAAAAAAATGTCTATACTACATAGTTTTCATGATCAGGAGGGTTCATTGTGATTCACTTAGTTCACCTTTGATAGGTTACGATATAGGCTACAGACTGGGTGTTTCCTATATCCTTCAAACTATGCTTGTCGTCAGCTAAGGATAAACCTAGAGGTCACACACATAAGAACAAAATAATGGCTTGAGGCATTGCAAAGTGGTGATCATAAGATTTGAAAAGACTTATGGATGAGGCTTGAGTAGTTTGATAGTGGATTTAATTTGGTTGCAGTTGGATTGAATCAAATTTGAATAATTTATTCCTCATTATATTTGTTAGTGATGTAATCATTAATTAGAAATATAATGAACATTTAATTAAATTATAGAGACAAAACACAAAAAAATTATTTTGTATCTATTATGTTTGTTAATAATAGAAATTATTAATTGAAAAGGTAACAAACCTTTAGTTTAATTAATAGAATTAATTAAATTGGAGAAAATAATTCAAATGGGATTCAATTATTAAATAAATTAATAATTAAAGGTGGATGAATTAATTTTAAAATCCATCTAAAAGCTCATAAAGCCCATCTCACAAGCCCTAAGTATCTTAATATATAAATAAAATTGTATCTTAAGAATAAATTACTTGAAAGTGTTCCAAAAGCATTATTCACTTAGGCACTGTTCCAAACTAGTTATGAGTCTCCTTCAATTTTCTCTCAAAAAATTCTTCTAACAAAAGAATTGAAAGATTTCACGAAAGAGTTTATAGAGTTCTTTTGAAGAGTCATAGTTAATGACTTGTTAGTGTAGACAAAGTAAAGACTTAAGTTTTATTACAGCTTGTAGACCATAAATAGAAACTACATGATTTATTTTCATATAACCATCCATGCAACTATTTTGAAATTTATGTTTATGCATTTTATGCGATGAAAAGTGAAACGGATTGAGATTTTATTTATTCCGTTGTATGCTTTGATTATTTTGTGATTAAAATTTAAAAAATTTTATATTCCATACCCAGTGAAGACTAACGATTGGTCGACTCCAAGATATTAATCCCGCTAGGAATTAGCTCAAAAAGGCGCACGCATTTGTTTTTGTTATATAATATTATTCTAAAACAAAATTGTAGTGCAAGTGGAGAATGAAATTGATCTTTCACATCAACAACCCATGATACGCAACCAATGCATATACGTATACATATCTATATGTGTATATGCATCCCCATCATCGGCTCAGTCAATAATACAATTATTCACATAACAGCCCAAAATAAAACTCGTCCAGATCAACCCATCCATCTCACTGAGTTCGTTAATTGTTCACGCAGTTCGTCTAGTAATTGCTCCCTCAATTCGGGGTTTTTTAACAGTAAGTCCTACTTTTGTCATTTTTTAAAAAAATTGTCTTACTTGGTGGGGTTTTTAAAAAACTCTTAGTTCCAGAATATGGAACTCTGAAATCCAGAAAAATTAAAAAAACTGAAGGCTGCTCGATTAAATTCGGAATCGGGGACTCCGGATTTTGTCCTAGATTCTAGATTTGATTTGTACAATAAAGAAGGACAACCAATCACAGCCTCGTTCTCATTCTGTAACTCCAAACACGCCCTCCTTCCCTAGCCACACCAGATGCTCCGTCACTACAACCTTCGAGGGGTCAAAAGGATCACGAATGCAGCCTAGAGAAGTCAGCAAGAAACACTCCAAGTTAGTTGCCAAATCAAAAGAACAGGGATGACAGCAGACTTGCTTAGTGGTAGTGGCAGTTCTTCCTAGCTTTTGGTCCGTTGAACTTCTTGTTTAGAGCAGTTATCTAACTTCTTTTGCTAGCTAATAAGCTGTAATTGAAGTGTATATAACTGCTTTTTGAGGTAACCAACTGAGTGAGTGGTTAATCAATATAACAGTAACTATAAGTTCTAAGAAAGGCAGTTAGAGTAGAACATCTTTTTGCAGCAGTTTTCTTCCACTTTTTGAGTTCTGATCTCAATTTTTTTTCTCTATGTCACTTCCAAGACTAAGTTGAATGGCTTGCATGATGAATTCACCACAATTCAACATGGCATCAGAGCCGTAAATGCCATCTTCCTAGATCTCTCTCAACCTTGTGCAGCATCAATCAGTCTTGTTCTTTAGTAGAGTTCATACCAAATCTTCGTCTCCAATGGAATCATCATCAAGGTTAGTTAATCCCATCAACATATCATAGTTATTTCATTCAATGGAAGACCCCAATTCTCCATATTACATTCATCCAACTGACAATCACAACACGTTGATCAATCATCCAGAACTTAATGGAGCAAATTATGCAACCTGGAGTAGGTCATTCAAGCTGGCATTGTTAATCAAAAATAAGTTGGGCTTCATTAATGGAAGCATAGTGGAGACTTTGGTTGATCATCCTCTTCACATTGCATGGAGCCGCTGTAATGATCTAATTATTGCATGGATGCTTAAATCTATGGTTCTCTCTCTAGCAGCCACTGTATTCTACATTTAGTAGGCAAGTCAAATATGGGATGTCTTGGAAAGGAGGTTTTCTTTACCTAATGATAACTATGTATGTAGATTACTGAGTGATCTACACAATGTCACTCAAGGGACAAGGTCAGTAGACTCCTATTACACTGAGTTGATAACCCTTTGGGAGGAGCTGAGACTCTACAAGCCACCCCCCATTACACGTGTAGAAAGTGTAACACTGCATGTTTCCAGTCATTTGTGAATGCTCAAGAGAAAGACAAAATCTATAAGTTTCTCAATAGATTGAATGAGACCTACTCAGCTAATAAGTCCTAACTATTGAGGCAAAAGCCCTTTTCAACACTTGATGAGGCTTATAATGCCCTTGTAGTAGAGGAAGCACAAAAAGCCATGGGAACAAGGCAAGTGGCAAATGCCTCAGCTTGGTATCTGCATCTAACAAGAAGGAAAGAAAGCAGGACATGGTGTGTTTCCACTATAGGAAGAAGGGTCACACAAAGGACAAGTGTTACAAAATAATTGGCTTCCCATCAAATATCAAATTCACAAAAGGAGAAATAAGAATTAGCAACTAACAAACAATCAAGCAGTGACTAATGAGGAAAATTAACACATTACACACTCCAAGATAACTGATCTCAAGCTGCCAAAGGACCAATTAAGAGGTCTAATGAAGTTTATGAGCTCACAAAGCATTTCCCCATCCGGTGTGGACACTTCATAGAAATAGTAGGATTTTGGAAACTCGTCCAAGGAGGCTGAATACTTTGGTAGTCAATCAAACTTTGCAGGTACTCAACCCTCTTTTGATATGACTATTAGCTTTCAACCTTCCCTTACATTGTCTTCATTTGTCATTAAACCTGAACTTGTAAGAAATCAAATGAATGATTAGACTCTCATTCATGGATCATAGACTCAAGAGCAACAGACCATATGTACCACTCTTTAAGTCTGTTTCATTCCTATAGACTTGTTAAGAATTTGTTTGTAAACCTTCCAAACAATTCACAAATCCCTATCATCAATATAGGAGTTTTCAAGATCTCAGATTCTTTACTCATCAAAGATGTATTACGTGTTCCTTCTTTTAGATTCAATTTACTGTCAGTTAGCAGACTTGTTAGGTCGCACTAATGTTCCCTCGTGTTAAATTCAACCTCATGCTACATCTAGGGTCCCTTACAGTAGATAAGGATTAAAGTAATTTAGAAAACTCAAGGCCTGTATGAGACACTTCAAAAACCAATCAAGATAGATTCAATGAGCAATAATGCTCATAGCTACACTAGTGATCGGTCTTCTCTCCTTGATGGACTTAGAGTATGGCATTTTAGATTAGGACACCGATCACACTCTATTATTGAGAAATTGCACTCATCCTTTCCCTTTATCGATGTATCCCATGATAAAATTTGTGAAATATGTCTCAAAGCTAAACAAAAACAACTGCCCTTTCTTACACATGAGATCAATACTACCAAACCTTTTGAACTAATCCATGTGGATGTATAGGGCCCCTTTTCAATTCCTACCATTAGTGGATATCGATTCTTTTTGACAATTGTTGATGACTTTAGTCATTGCACTTGGACTTATCTAATGAAACATAAATTAGAAACCACCTGTGTGTTGCTTATTTCTGCAGAATGGAGCGAACATAATTTGACTCCAAGATTAAAACCATTAGGACAGACAATGCAACCAAACTTAAACTCCCTACCTTCTTTGATGAACCTGGTATCCTTCATCAATATTCATGTGTAGAAACCCCCCCGAAAAAATGCCATAGTAGAAAGAAAACATCAACACATTTTATGTACTACTAGAGCAATCCTCTTTCAAGCCTGTCTTCCAAAGAAATTCTAAGGTGAAGTAGTTCTATGTGCAACACATATAATCAATAGATTGCCTACTAAAGTATTAAACTTTAGGTGTCCTGATGAAATGTTGTTTAATAAAACACTGGGCTACACCTATCTTAAAACTTTTGGTTGCCTTGCATTCGCATCCACCCTATAAACTTGATTCAAGAGCAAGAAAAACCATCTTCATAGGATATCCCTCCTGTATGAAAGCATATAAGCTCCATGACCTTGAGACAAATGAGATCTTTCTGTCTAAAGATGTCACAGTTCATGAGAGTATCTTTACCTTTGCTAAGCTTTACCAAAAAACCAAAAATTCTCATAGTCCTTAATTTGATACTCATGACATTCCTATAGTCATTGAGTTTCCTCCATATAGAAAGCATAATGGTACTGAAGCCTCTGATCAAAGATCAAGAAGTGAGTCTGACATTGACTTAACCATACACAATAATGAACCATCAATCTTGCAACCAGTTGACCAAACTTTACATCAAGAACAGAATGAAACCTTGACCTCACAACCTGAACTCCAAACATAACTAGAAAACTAAAATGACCAACTTAGGAGATCCAACAGACCTAGGACACTTTCCAAATACTTGAAAGTATACCAACATAACCTCAGTAAGTGGGTAAACAAAACAAAACAAAACATGCAAGTGGAAAACATGTAATAGGATGTAAGTGGGTATACAAAACAAAATTGAATTTGGTTGGTTCAATTAAAAGATTCAAGGTGAGGTTAGTAGGAAAATGTTATAACCGAATCGAAGGCTTTGATTACCTAGAAACTTTTAGTCTGGTAGTAAAACAAGCAAAGGTGACAACATTTATGGCTTTTGTTGCAATGCATGATTAGAAGATGAGACAATTGGACCCCTTACCTGATCTTGCTATCTCGATTCTAAGGAAGTACCTTGGAGGTCTAAGATCTTTGATTTTGCATGTTGTACCCAAGTGATCCATTAATTTGTGCATCTCAACCTCATTTCTTCCTATAATTAATACATCATCGACATATACCAACAACACCAACTACCACTCTCATCTGTTTGTTTTGTGAAGAGGGAATGATTTATCTTTAATTGCTCAAATTCGAACTTGTAGAGTGCCTCTATGAGCTTCACATTCCATTGTCTAGAGGCTTGCTTCAATCTATATAGAGCTTTTCTCAATCTGTAGACTGTATTTTACTGTAGAAGTTGTGGCTCCCCTTTTATTTCATACTCCTGTGGAAGTTTCATGTAGATTTCTTCCTCCAAGTCCCTATTGAGGAAGGCAATATCCTGGGGCCAAGCTACTACCACACTTATGAAGGAGCACAAAAGACTAAGCCAGGAGGGCGAACAACCACTAGAGATGCCACATATTATAGGAGATTGGTAGGAAAGCTTATTTATCTCACTTTCACCAAACCAGATATTACATTTTTTGTGCAGACTCTTTCTTAGTTCAAGGTGCTGAGGTATTTGAAGGGCTCACCATGAATGGGAATCATAATGAGTAGGGCATGCTTAAGTACCTTGGAAGGATGGTCAGACAGGGACCTGGCTGGCTGTATAGACACTAGAAGGTCCATAACTAATTTTTACATTTGTCTTGGAGGCTCTCTAATAAGTTGGAAGTCAAAGAAGCAAAATGTGGTGGCAAGAAGCTCTACAAAGGTAGAATATAAGGCCTTAGCTTCATGCTTGTGTGAGATAATGTGTTTACAGAACCAGTTGAAGGAAATAGGAAACAAAGCTCAACAACCTGTCACAATCTACTGTGACAATGAATGTACTATCCAAATATCCAAAAACCCAACTTGTCATAAAAGAAAAATGCACTTTGACCTTGATCTTCACTTTTTAAGGGAAAAGGTTCAAGAAAAACTAGTAGAAGTGAAGTATGTGCAGACAAAAGGGCAGTCAACAGACATTTTTGCAAAAGCTTTGTTATCAAAGCACCTTAACCATCTCTTAGGAAAGATGAGTGTTGATAATATCTACACTCATCTTAGAGGGAATGTTAAAAGGATCATGAATGCAACCTAGAGAAGTCAACAAGAAACACTCCTAATCAGTTGAGCTTCTTGTTTAAAGTAGTTATTTAACTTTTTTTGCTAGCTAATTAACTGTAATTGAAGTGTATATAACTGCTTTTTTGGATAACCAATTAAGTGATTGGTTAATCAATGTAACTATAACTATAAGTTCTAAGAAATAAAGCCAGAGCAAAACATCTTTCTATAACAGTTTTCATCCACTTCTTGAGTTCTGATCTCAATTTTTTTTTCTCTATTTCACTTCCAAGACTGAGTTGAATGGCTTGCATGATGAATTCACCACAATTCAATAGTCGCCACCAACAACTCATTAGTCAGAAGGTCGCTAGACCAGTGTGTCAATCACGCCAATGGGAGAAATTTCTAGTATGTGGCATGTTTCCCCTTTGTCTCGTGCCTTTGTCACTATGCTAATTGGCTATTTGTGGTATATGAGGTTAGATTAAATGATCATAAGCCACTCAAATTAGGATTTTTCAAGTTGGGAATTCTCTTTTTGTTTGAATTTGGGTAGAAAGGTGTTTCTTGTAGTATATAATAAGCGACACAAACTATTTGGACTAACTGTTGACTCTAGGTTTACTTGGTGTAAGAAAATAAGGTTTTACATTACCCTAAATTCGATTCAAAGATAAGGTGTGTGTGTGTGTGTGTGTGTGTGTGTAAGTGTTTTCAAATGTATAATACATTTATGTTTGTATATTATTTGTACACACATTCACGCTAGTACGCTAGTGCTTTCTAAGTCCAAATTTTCATATAAGTTTACTAATTAAAGTAAAATATAAATTGTTATGAATCAAAAAAGTGTGTACAAGCCCCCTTCTCTTGGGTTTATACATTTTGAATCATAGCATTATTTCCATCGATTCAATCAATATTATTTGCAGTTTTATTCTCATTCTTACTTCATTGGTTGAAGAAGACGAAGAATACTATCTCTGGTGAAGAAATTGAACTCTTAAGAGTTAAGGTATAATTTAATTATTGGATAAAATTGAGTATTTTTTACGTTATTATGTTATATTTGTTTTATTTTTATGGTTAATATATATATATATATATTAAAGTTATTTAGGTTACATGTCATGTTTAATATCTTAAGTATATGTGTGTGTTCAGGTTTATGTTTAAATATGCTATGAATGTTAGGTTAATATAATTATGTTACCTATGTCTGTTCTCTTACATTATTTTTTTAACTTATTTATGTTTTGTTCAATTCAATTGATTTACAGTATTGTGTATTAATTGTTGTATTATTAAACTTAATTTGTCAATAGCTTTGTATTATTTTTGTATAAATAATAAATGACAGTAACAATTAATAGAAAATAAAAGAATTTTGAATTCAATAATTAATTATTAGCTATAAATAATTGTATATAAACTATAAATCAAGCATTAATATGAATGAGTAAAAATCATTTTACATAAAAAAATAATTACTATTATACATTAGCAAATAATTACTAGATATAATTAAATATCAACAGTTTTGTTATAGATTCAAATTTTTAATCATCAATTATTAATTATTAATTGATTGGTTACATGTAAGCATTAAGCATAGTTAATATTTAATGTATAACAATTGAGGCCTTGGAATTGAATGAGGGAAATCAAAGTCAATTAAATATCAAGGGTGAAAATTAAAAGGAGATGTGAAAGACTACTCACAATGACAAAAGCACTAGCAGTACTGGGGGGTAATGACAATACATTGAAATAGGAATGTAATCTAGGACCTAGCTACAATGCTCAACAAACCGCGAGAGATGAGCAAGGGCATGTAGAGGTAGAGTAATAGGCTAAGCCGACGTTGCAAATTTACTTATTAGGTATATACGGCAATAGTTTTGGACAAAATTAGAGAGCTACATTTGCCTTATCAAATAGTGATGATAAAGATGGTGATGAGGTTAAAGATACGCACTCAATTCACACAAGACTGCCAAAGCCATATACATTGAAAATGAAGCAAGTTCATCTAGTAAATCTTAGGTGCAGGGTGGTATGTTGTCATCATGATACTTGTCAGCTGAGTTCTTATAACATGTACATGACAACTATAACCAAGATACTATGAATATTCCATTACATGCACAGGGCAATTTCTACAAGGAGGATAGTAGGGAGTTACTTGCAAGGATGAACTTTAAGAACAAAAACCATGTTATTACAACTATTAAAGCATATTGGAGTGGCCATTTAGGATAGCTTAACGTGAATATAAAGTTGCGAAAAGCAAGAGATAAGGAAAGTGAAGTACAAGCATAGCACGAATAACGAGCAGTGCAAGTGGAGATTAAGGGCTATGTTGAAGCTAAGATTGGGTTATTGTAACACAATTGCACAGCTGCTCATGGAAATGGTCTGGTCAAACCCATCATGAGATAAAATTTATAATGCAAATAGTGAAAGATAGATATAAGTTTGAGATTTCAAATGCTAAGGCTGGGCACAAGTTAAGGTGAGCTTTAGATTGGACACATTGTCTAATGTGTACAGTGGACTCACGCTCAATGTGTACTTAACTTGTCCTTCCTTCTCCTTCCCACGAGCTGCACATAGACAAGCAGTGGCTTGAAAGCAAGTGCGTTGCGTATGCAAAAGCATTTTATGGTTTTCTTCTCATATTCGATTTAGAGTTAGCGTCTTATCGACAAGAGTGTCTCATGACATATTTATAACCTTTTGATAAGGGCAACAAATTCCAACTTTTTGAATTTCTACCAAAAGTTCATGCTACTTGTATAATCAATATTGTCATTATGCCTCCGTTGTAGTAAAATATATAGGTGAGTATTTCTTATTTGGATTTAAATTATATTGAAATGGTCATCAAGTCTTCCCATTGCTTACAAGATATCTCCGCTAATGTAGGACATTTTGGCAGAAAGGCACAATTGATGAACTTTGGCCAACAGTAACAAGTGCATTTATAATCATAAACCCTAAACTTCGTTGCAGCATTGTTATAGTGGCCAACGACTCTATGTGCATGACTAACCCTATAATGTATAGTCACATCAACTAGATTACTATGTTTTCTTTTCATTAGCACAAGTCCAAAGCTATGATGTCTTGTCAAATTAATCGATAATAGACAACAAACATGGACTGATCACTGCTGGTCATATTCATTTATTAGCGTACCATCTTGGTCAGTTTAATTGTAGTGATCCATGTGACATCATGGCAATGGTCCATCTAACTCATCACTATAATAGAACAATCATATCAATCACATAGGCTATGCTTTTTTACATTCATTGTTACTGGATGCATTAATTAAAAATGCCTATATGAATAAGCCCCTCACATCCAACCATATTTTCCCACAAAATATAATCTCTTACCAAAAACTACTTCACATTTAGTGCTACATATGACTAACTATCCAAATCATAAAAAGAAATGACTATTACACTTAGTTGAAACGAGATGATCCGATAGAATACTGTTGTGATTTAAGGAGAAAGTAGACACACAAACTCGAAGAGTTTAAGGCATTAGTCCATGATCTTCGAACCCTAGGTTTGAAGGTTCTAAAGCAACGATTTTTGTACATGTGTTAGAACTCTAAGGTACACATGCAGTTGTTCAACAGATAAGACCAAAACACAATCGTATGCTAGCCAGTTGATCCAAGTATCAAATGCTACGCTTAACTAAAGAACTTACTTTCACCTAGGGTCAGAGACTAACATACCAAGAAATTTTCATTGTAATCAATCACTTGAGATACAAATCAAACTACTATATGACTAATAAAGATGAAGAATACTCTATTTCTAACTAGCATTATGTAAGAAAGAAGCATATCCACCACTCTACCACTTAGTCAATTCTGTTCCACTTAATCCTCCTTTCATAGCCACATATCTTTCCGGCAAAGGAATGGGAAATCTTTCTCCTGTTACATGAATCCAATTTTCATTTCAACTAAGAAAAGCCATTTTTTTTCTTAACAATATCTTTGTCATTTAATCCAATAGTGTTCCTTCTTTGTTGTGTGCAGTCTTTTGCAATATCACGATCTGTCTTCGATGTGCTCTCTAATTACACTCCCAGAATTTCCACCATTACGCAACTTAAAAGACATCTCCGAAATAAACAATTGCAATATGATCGTGCATACTTCACAAAATTAAAAATAATTCTAATCATTAAAATAATACAAACCTCGCTTACTATTTTAAAATCTCTTTCTACAAATAAATATTTGTATTAATTCCTCTCTACCAATCTATTAACCATTTTCAATGTATCAAAAATGTTACATCCATCACCACTTTGAAACAATTGTCATGTCATGGGATAATATATCATTACATATCATAAGTGATCACCGTAATTACAACAAATAAGACTAAAGACAAAATCTTAACACACACACACACACACACACACACACAATAACCTAACTCTTAGCAACTCAAAATCCTAACAATGCTTTTTTGATCTTTTTTTCTTATTGAAAAAACGTCTACTTTGTGCACCCAACATAATATGTACCATTATGATTTTTCACTATTACGTTAAATATCAAAAACATAATTTTTTTTGTAGAGAAATATTATGTTATACAACTAACCCTGAACTAGTATATACAATAGTCTAAATTAAACTTTAAAAACTTTATACCACTGTATATAATCACTACAATTATAATAACACTAAATCAAAAAGTACTCTCAAAACCCTAACACACAGTCACACACACACACACAGAACTGTAACCCAACTTCTTCTGGGCTTTGTTTGTTTTGAAATTAGAATGAGGGAGAGAATTTTTATGGATTTAAGCGAAAATAAAAATTATATTTATTTCATAAAATTTGAGTGGTTAAAAAATTTATTTTTTATATATTTATTACATAATAAAAATTATGTTTATAAAATTTGAATAGATAAAAATTTATTTTTGTATATATTTAATATATAATAATAATTGAATAATATTACAATATATAAATTTATAAAGTAATAAAAAAATTATATGAACAAAAAAATTTATAAGAATAAATGTCAATATAATTGTGAATAAATATAATAATTAAAAAATTATTAATTAAATATTAAAAATAAAAAAAATTAAATTTAAATTTAAATAAAATTTATATAATAAAATATTTAATGAGTGACATGTGAAAATGAGGGGAAAGAAGGAAACAAACGTAGCCTTGAAAAAGGAAAACACTTTTGAAGAAGGGCCAACACTTACCCCAAGTACAGAATCCGTGCACTCCTCCCTCAAGGACACAGCGAACTTAGCCTCAAAAACTAGTTTTACATTCTCTCAAAGATATTTCTCCCCATACAATGTGACCTCTTCAGTTAATTGTATTTATACAGTAAGTACCATGTTTAACCAACAATCAATGATTTATATCATTTATCAAATTTAGTCAAAAACCAAAGTCCTAACACAACATACCCAATCATTTACAATATTTTCTTATTGAGTGTTCAAGAGACAAAAATTCTTGCAGTCTTGGAACAATAGTCCCCTTTCTTCATGAAAGGAATTGGGGTCCAAAAATTTCCATCCGAAGAAGTTGGGAGTTCACTTCACAATTCGCCATGGCATTTTGGCGCCTTTTCACGCGGTCATATGAAACAGTCTCCTGAAAAATGCCCGTAGATAAGATTGAAGTAATGAGAGTGCATTCCACTACATTAGAGATTTGATTCGATCAAACCGAACCCCGACAAAACAGGGACAATGGTGCATCCATGACACTTACACGCACGGTTCAATTAGGGGCCAAAATAGTACAACAGAAAACAAAATCAAGGTTCGGTTGGAGGTAGATAACCTTGGCTGAGGTTTTGGAAGGCAAAGCTCACCCACGCATATCTCTCCGCAAAAACGTACTGCAGCCAAAATGCTTCACATACTATGGAGACGCCTCTTTAAGTCCCTCTTCTCCAACTCTACCCTTTTAAGCTCCACTTCAAGTTGGAGAACAGTCAATTCCCTCAGCTTATCTTCCAGCTCTTGCGCCTCCTTCCCCCCCATCACGATGCATTTTCCCCTCACAAAGTCAGTACCAAATGACGCCCGTAACAGAGGGAAATCGGGCTCAAACTCTTGTTTGGAAAACTCATACCCAACCACTGGTTTTCCTCTCTTCCTCGGCGGCTCGTCTTCTTCATCACTTTTATTCTCGGAGGCCCCTTTTCTGGTACGGCGGCTAACGCGTTTGCCTCTGCCCTCCACCGAAATAGGGTTCTCAGCTTCTTCATCATCTCCCCAAAGCTTCTTCGACAGCTCGTACACAACAGAGTCGTGGGGAACCTCGAAATCAAGGCGGCGTCCCCCAGTGGACTGAGCTCGAGCTCTTCTGAAATTCCTTTCGAACTTCTTCTTGAGCCCACGGATCTTCTCAGACACTTGAACTTTTGTAAAGTGCTGCGTCAGATCATCCTTGATGAAGCGGTGAAATTGGGCCCATTGGTTGTTTCTCCCTTTTGCCCAAAAAGCTCCGAGGCCTTCAAGCAGACTAATCTCGTCTTCATTGGAGAATTTCCTAGCGATGGGTGTCATATTCGTCTCGGAGCGTCGGAGTTTAGTGCCGGAAGTGACAATGAATCCTGACCCGGATGGCAAAGAGTACCCGGACTCCTCGTCGGGTTTGCGTCGGGCGGGCGGCAGCATTCCAGTGTCTTCTTGCTTTTGGGTCGAGTGCACTTGTTTCTTTTCTTTCTGTAAATGTTGTTCATCTGAAGTCAGTTTTTCTTGCAACCTTCCTGCTTGTCGTTCATTGCCTTGCTCATCCCCGCTCTCGGAATCAGAGCCATTTGATTCTTCAGGGTTGTTGTCCCTGGACCGACGTGCTGCAGTTTGATGTTCTTTGAGGATCAGTTTCTTTGGCGCCCTTTGCTTAACTAGTTCCCCATCTTCGTTTTCAGAATCAGAATCTGTTTGTTCTGATTCATGGGATTTTTCTTCACCCGAGCCATCGTCATTTTGAAGGGAAATCTGCTCCCTGGGTTTGACGACTCCTTCAGCTAGGCGTCCCGAATCGGAAGAAGAGCTTTGTTCATCGTCTTCTTCCTCCTCCTCCTCCTCCTCCTCCTCCTCCCTTTCAGCTGTTTCAGAGACAAACTTCATTTTTAAGAAGAAAAGGACGATAAAAAACGGGGGGAAGATGAAGTAAAAGGGCTGTTTAGCGGAGCAACTGTTTATAGTTGGGTTTTGTAGGGACAGCGGCACCCAAAAGAAAAAGTATTTGGTGAGGCCAAAGAGACTTTTCGATTATGGCGTTCTGTACGCCTGTTTAGTCAGCTGAAACGTCTCCCTTCCCGAGAGGCGAAGTTTGGTTCATTAAAGAGATCTACGCAGATTACGAGACTGATTTTACTCCTGCGAAAGCTGGGCTTTTCTCTTTTTGTTGGTTTTTGGTATTTTATATACGCAAAAACTTCAATATATAATATACATTATATAATACATTTTTGAAGGATTTTTTATTTTTTTAATTAAATTTTCAATTTAAAAAATTAACCACCCAATAAATGTTCTATTAATTTAAATTCACTTTTGATTCATTTGTGAATATTCAAATTGAATTTAAATCGACAATGTCCAGTGAATTTTCAGATTGTTTTTTAGAGGTTTTTCAGCCAATTTTCCACAATATATTACTGCTGTTTTCTTGCAATATCTAGATCAATAACGACACGTTTGTTTGCAATTAAAACTAGAAAACAACATAGCATTGCATAGAAAAATAAAAGACACACCATTCGATGAATTTTCAACACTTTTTGGTGCATTTTTCAGTGTATTTTTAGTACTTTCCCAGTGTCAGTTTTTTATGCAAATTTGTTTGTTTAGATCATTGGTTGTTGATTATTTGACAAATGGTGTGTCTTTTATTTTTCTATGCAATGCTATGTTGTTTTCTAGTTTTAATTGCAAACAAACGTGTCGTTATTGATCTAGATATTGCAAGAAAACAGCAGTAATATATTGTGGAAACAATTAAAAATTGTGGAAACAAACACTGCATCCTAATTGATTTATTTCTGGAGTTTATTTTCTAATGTGAGTGCTTATATTTTATTATATCTACGTTCATAACAAAATTCTTGTATTGTGATTTGAGTTGAAGTTGTTACGTGGTTGTTAATTTTTTCTACCATATAAACTGAAGTGGAATTAAGGACAAACAAACAAATTTAAAAAATCTCAATCACGGGTATGCAACAAGTATTTTTATTATTTTATTCTAACGGTGAGATGAGATTCATATTTTGTTATATCTAGATTCCAAAAAAAATTATAGTGTTGTGGTTAAAGTTGTAGTTAGTCATTAGTTGTTAATTTTTTTCTGTCATATTAACTGTAGTATAAATAGAGATAAATAAATAAATTTAAAAAATCTCAATTAATATTAGATGAATAAAAAATTGCAAAAATATAAATATATTAATTCTTATTTTGTTGAAGGAAAATATACAATTATGAAAATTCATGCCTGATAAATTTTTTAAAAAAAATACAAAACAAAAATTTAAAGATTACATGTCCAATTTTTAAATAAATTGTTTGTAATGTATAAATTTTAATATGAGTTACAAAAAGTGATCCTTATATTTTAATACTCTAAAAAAATTATTTGTATTTTAATATATTCAAAAAAATTATATTAGTTAGACTATTAAAATATACTATGTGTAAATAAGTATAAGCATGTAAATTTAACTTTGTCAGATTATGTAGTTACAATGTTAAGTTATATGTGATATATTCACAGTGAAACTCACATTTAATTTGTTGGGTTATGCTTGTAAATTGTTTGTTTTGAAAATATGACATTTGATGATGATGTTCAGATTGTACTGTATTGGGGGGTTTTGTTGCGTAAAACTCGAAAAACATAAGTTACAGTATTAGGCCTCATTATTTACAAAATATATCTCGAAGTACCAGTTTTATAGAGTTAGAGACGATGATGTATGATTTGACTGGAGTAGATCGAAATCGTTTTGCCATCTATTTGAAAACGAAGTTTGTGTTGAGAAATGTGTTTGAAAGACATGATGTTGTCCTATTAGCGATTGAAAATGACATAAATTTACAATTCTTGTTGGATTCGATGAATCAAGTGATGCATTTAGATTCATACATCGAAATAAAACAGTGAGAACCTGATATGTGCCATGTGTGCAACGTGTGGTGGGCGAAATAGGTTAAGGCTCCCAGCAATCGTTCTTTAGACCACAACAATTGAGTAGCATGACTCTAATCACCAAAGCGTTGAGTCATGTGAACATTTAAGAGGGTGCCATGTTGTTTGACCTTAACGCGCAAGCATCATTTTTTGAACAAGAATATGGAGGGAAGCCTCATATTCCGTCACAACCTGTAGCAACTATTGCCATGGGAATAAGGGTAAGGGAGGATGATGCTCATGAGATGACTTATGATGTCCATGAACATGTATACCGATTAACATCTGACATCAATGATAGGGATTATAGAGACAAGGGAGATGATGAAGATGAAGAAGATAAGGATGCAGTCGATATCAGTTCAATGCACCATGTATTGTATTAGACAAATACTAGCCCATCAGGCAGTCCATGCCCTTAACATGTTATAGAGCCATCAAGCACCATGCTATGGTGTTCTTCAACTAGTCCAACACATGAACATGTGATAGAGCCATCAACTGTGCCATTTTGTTCATCAACGTTTCTAGTTCCTCAACATGTAACAAAGCTATCGGTGGTACCATAATATCTGTTTGTGCTTTTTTTCTCATAGTTGGATTCAGAAATAACTGCTGATAGTATTAAAAACCCAGTGGCAGATGGAGAACATACTATGACGATAACAAAGGAGAGCTTCATTTGGACATGGTGTTTAAGGGCAAGAATCATGTCTAGGCAGCAGTGAAGGATTACTCTATGGCACATGCAAAGCGTGAGTACTGCTTGGTAAAGAGCACACCGAGCATGTGGAAGGTTAAATGTAGGTACAATACAATTGATGAACCTTATGATTGGCACCTTAAGGTTTCTTTGAAGCAGAAAATAGGGTTGTGGAAGATAACAAGCTATGGCAGAACCCACACTTGTTTTTCGGGAGACCTGTACATAGATTATGTAAATTTGGATAAAAATATGGTAGTGGCACTTCTCATAGGGTTAGTTTGTCAACACCTACTATTAAGATAAAAATGTCATTCAGCTTGCAAAAGATTGGTACGGTTATGGGATTAATTATGCAAAAGTATGGCATAACTTGAAACATGCCATTGAGAATGTGTATGGCACGTGGAAAGACTTAGGAAGAAGTTACCATCATACATGACTGGACTACAAAAATAGAACACAGGCACTATTGTTCAATAGAAACACATTGACACACCAGTGCTTAATAGGATGATACTCTTTTATTTCTTTTAGGCTTTCAAACCTTGTATTGATGGATATATACATTACAGGCCGGTGATTAGTGTGGATGGCACACACTTGTATTTAAAGTATCATCATAATTTATTGATTGCAGTTACCATTAATATTAATTAGCAGGTATTGCCCCTTGCTTATGCCTTGGTAGATGATGAAAACACGGAGTCATCGTGTTGATTCTTGCAAATGTTGGACAAACACATTATTTGTGATAGAGAGTATAATTGTCTCGTATTTGATAGACACACTGGCATTCTTTCTGCTGTTAAGGAAATTGATGCGTTTAAAGCCCTGTGAGGAAGGCACCGATTTTGTCTTCGCCATGTGTATGCAAACATTTTGAAATCTTTCAACTCTCGACACTTACGTGACCAGTGCTGGAGAGCGGGTGTAGAGAACTAGGAGAAAAAGTTTTTCTAGACTTTCGACCATATAAAATAGATCAATTTGAAGGCTTATAACTATTTGCAAGAAATTAATACGAATAAGTAGGCTCTGTTGTTTAACAAACGTTGAAGATATGGGGTACTAACAACCAACATATCAAAATGCATTAATAAGGTGATGAAGGGAATACGATGATTGCCAATACATTGAATTGTGCAGATAATGTTTGATTGAGCTGTAGCTAAATTCAAGGAGAGAAGAGCTGATGGTGAAGCTATGATTGCAAAGGGAGATGAGTGGTCCACTTGGCCTACAAAAACATATATAAGGATAGAGCACAAATTTGTGTGGCATTTAGTGCAGTTGTATGATAGAAACGTACAGTTAAATTGCGTGATTACAACACAAGATGGGGGAAGAGATAGAGGGAATGTGCATGCTGGGAAGAGATGAAGTAGGGATTGCACATGTAGGAAGTGGTTGTTACGTGGTGTTCATGCTCACATGCGATTGCAATCTACAAAAAATATAGTGTGAATCCTAAGAGATTACTGATGCTATACTTTTCCATTTGAAGATATGTACACACATATGGAAGAAGATTCAATCCTATTTGGGTTGAAGATTATTGGGATAATCCACCATTTAAATTGGTCCACAACCCCATAAGCGTATGATTAGGCGTGCTGGAAGGAACCCATCGCGCCAAATACCAAATGAAATGAATTGGGCACAACATTAGGCCCGACAGCAATTGCAACAAGTGGCCTAACATCAATTGCAGAATTTTGACATGCCTTTATCTTCTAAATGTCCTCGTTAATTCGACATGTGAGTTGATCTTACATTTGCAAGCAGTTCAATATACATGTGTATGGTTGTACATTAGTCATAAGGATATAAACTATATCTCGAGTGAGTGAATTATTTAGCTTTTTATTACTTTCTTCTTGTACATGGATTTCTCTTGTTATTGTTTATATGAATAATTATTATTGCCGAAATAGATTCTTCTTTTTTACCATTTTATCATAATGATTTTACGACATAGGTGTCACCTTCTCCTTCTACTTCTTGGCAATTTATGTTTATAAAAGCATGCATTCTATTAGCATACTTTCTTTGTCCAATTATTGTAGCTGATTCTTCGTGCAGGATTTTTTTTAGGATGGCTATGAGAGCTGATCCAAGCATACTAGATTACAGTCTACTTTACTTATAGTATAACCATAAGTCAGAAGCTGTTTGGCTTGGAGATATAGACACTACGCTTTGGTCACCGCACCAAACTAAAGCATTAGCCAGGATTCTTGACTTGGATAACTGGGTTGTACTGTTGCTACACAGGTTAGGTTACTATGGTGTGTATAGATGTGAACACGTAGCACTTGACTGGCACTTGATCATAGCGATGGTTGAGAGGTAGCGTCGTGAGACTCACAAATTTCATCTAGTGATTAGGGAGGCCACCATTACATTGGAGGATATGGCATTGATTTGGCAACTACCTGTGGAGGATACCCCAATTACAGGAGTCAATGAGTGTTGGGATATTAGTGTTTGGCAGGAGTGTTGCATAAAGTATTTAAGATTTACACCTACCACGGATATATTTAGTGGTGCCACTATATTGCTTTCAATTTTAGTCAGGGAAGTTAAACATCGGGTGCTCATAATTGATAGTACGGATGATGTCATTACCCACTACACTCGTGTTACGTGTTGCTGTTATTCAATTGCAGCGTTTTTACTGATTCATCCAGAGATAGAGTGAAGCTACTATACCTACGTATGTTGGAAGATATCACTAGGTCCCACCCATACAACTAAGGGAGTGCGGTGTTGGCATATATGTATAAAGAGTTGTGCTTCGTATGCATGTGAGGTAGGCAAACCATAAGTGGCTCACTAGAACTTTTATAGATATGGACCTAAATTAGGATATTGGGGTTGGGACCACAGACTTGTGACTGTGGCCTTTACACTGGCATATTGACTATAACTGATGATGTATAATTGCCTCCAGCACCCTTTGGAGTATGGTATGTCCTACCAAATTACATTCTTTGTTGCATTATCATCATGCAAGTGTTAAATTCATCTTTGTTGCATTATCATCATGCAATTTTTCTGTGCGTACAACTGAATTAGGGCGAAGAGGAGTAACACATTAAATGCATCTCACTCTATCCCCGTGATACGTGATATTAGATAAAGAGATGAAATGTCAAGCATGAGTAAATTGTGTCATATTAAAAACCTCATTGGGTCATTTTGTTGTGTATACCATCAATTCCATATACATTGTATATTTCATTTTAGTTTCAGTGGCGGGCTTACCTTGATGAGGTGTACGAAATGCTACCCGACCATTGTGGGCGATAATTGTGGGCATTTTGTGGTCCACTTATTTGTTACGAGAGAATTGAAATGCATCGCATTAATTGAGTACTGAGGTTATTTGGAATGCCATAGGGCATCCCCGCTGATCCATCGTGGCACGCACTTCATAGTGACCAGCAACGTGGACGCCCGAGGATTAATTGGGATGAGTACCACGCTGTATATGTTCGAGGCGAGGGTAGTGACGGTTATATCATAAGGGGCCCCATCTCTTTGAACACACGAGTGTCATGAGGTTACCTAGGGTGGCATTGTAAAGTCACGTTCCGGTTTATCAACCTGACCACGTCACTTATTTCCCTTATGTGGTACATTTCATGTTACCCTTTTCAATACATCATTGATTGTACTTAGTTTGTATGCTTATATATTTGTATGTTTATATGTGTGTCACTCTATAATATGTAAATGGTTGATTGCAGGCACAACAGATGCAACAATTACGTACCAATGGATATAATCAGTAGATTGTGGATGGTGTTGAGCGATTATCACAATAGCGAATCCAACGAAATTTCCCACCGTACTTCTAGACGGGAGACATAACATCTGCACAGTCCAGTCTAAGACCTAGCACATCATACCACCATGATGTAGCAGGTTCTAGTACTGTATATCAACTACTAGATTGAAGCACTCACTCTCTATATATACCACAGGTCGATTCTCCTTATACGATACTCCTCAAGTCCCCTTACATACCCCTTTTAGAGTACAATCTACATGAGCAACATTGGTATTACCGTGGATATCTAGTGTCATTCTAGCAAGACTCAGTAAATATAGTAACACAATAGCACTAGACTATGCAGGATTTCTGAGGAAATCTAGCATCACAGAGAGGATGTCATGCTAGACAGCTCATGCATTGTAGCACCGGTAGTTGTTTAAGAGATAGGGATAGCATGTAGTATGTACTAGTTCCCCTTCCATGTAGTAGATATTCTGTTGAATGTGATTAATTAAATTTACTAGCATTTTTCAATTTTACTGGCATTTATTAATTTTATTATAATTACATCATACAATCTCATTTAAAAATTATAAAATATGTATAAGAAAAATATCACTTATTTTTATAAAAAATCACTACTTTTCTATTTTTTGTAAATCATATTTTATTGCGATGTAAATGTCAAAATATAAAAAAATCCAAAAAGTATTATGTAAAACTATAATTTAAAACTCAATTTATTGACAAAAAAAGGTGCTTTTATGTAAATAAATTTTTTATTTTAAATAAAATCTTAATAATTTCAAATTATAATAAATTATTATTGCAATGTAAATGTCAAAATATAAAAAATACAAAAAATATTATAAAAGACTATAATTAAAACTCAATTTATTGAAAAAAGTTCTTGTATTTAAATAAATTTTCTTATTTTTAAAAAATAATAATTTAAAATTATTTTAATTTATTATTACACCATCTCTTTGTTTTAAATAATTTTTTTTATTTTAAAGAAAATTATAATAATTTCAAATTACAATAAATTATTATCGCAACCTAAATGTCAAAATATAAAAAATTCAAAAAATATATTACAAGACTATAATTTAAATATTAATTTATTGAAAAAGTCTTTTATTTAATTTTTTTTATTTTATACAAAAATATAATAATTTAAAATATTATAATTTATTATTACATCATTTGACTATTTGAAACGACGAGATGATATCATTCGTATTTCTCCCGCAATATAGATAAAAATATGGAATATTTTATTTTATTTTTTAAAAAATTATCTCAAAATGACGACATCATCTCAATGTGATGAACAGTGAGATTGGTTAAATTAATAAAAGGTTTATAAGAGAGTTAATTTGTTAAATTAAAAAATTAAATAGAATATAATAATAAAAAACCCCATTTTTTAATTTATCGAGCACAGAGGTTGTTTCTGTTACAAGGTTCAATTAAGCAAAAATGATTAAAAATCTGAAAATACAATATTTCAAGTAAGTGAGGTGAGATACAACAAAAACTAATAAAAAATTTTCATTATTTTATAACAAGAAAAGCAAAAATAAAAAAAGAAACTACTGGGAGTGTAGGTTTCTTCTTAGGCCAGATGGCCGTGGGCGTAGCTGGTCATGAATCACTGAACTGGCAATTCAACATTAACTCCATCAAAGAGTAAAGTGCTTGACGTTTAATGAAGGAACCAAAAAGTTTTTGTTTTTGTTTTTGTTTTTTTTTTGAAGTAACCAAAAAGTTAGGGAACGAGCTTCGAAGTCGGCGGCCATAAGGAAGCTGCACGATAAAATCAGGCCAGATTGCCAGAGCAGAACGAAGGATTATGTGCACAACAATTGGAGTACAAATAATTGTGCACATTTCATGGCCATGTTTGGGAGAGGAATATAGTGAGGAAAGATTTTTTTGGTTTTTTGAATGAAAGTTGTAATGGGGCTAGTATTATAATTATTTGTAAAATTTGATTTATTTAAATATATGTATAAATATATAAAAATATTTAAATGATTTGATAGTATATAAAAATAAAGATTAATCTTTATAATATAAATATATATAAATGTGGTTGCGCATCAATATATACAAGAAATTAATTTGATACAAATAAGGATAATAATTAAAAAATAATTAGTTAGTTATATATATATGAAGAAAGAAAAATTTAAATTTAAATTTAAATAAAAATTTTGTTGAGTGACATGATCATGCAAATTTGATGAATTGTGTGAAAAAAGAAAGCTAAGTTCCTAGCATGACCTATGTATTTAAAAATTAAATAAAAAATAAATTATTGATATACTAAATTTTTTGTATTGATTTAAAATAATAATATACAAATATTCAAGTTATTTTATCTAAATTTTAATATAAATACAATAGGTTTATATTATACTTTTTATTTAAATACAAATTCAAAATTACACAAAATAATATTATATATTTTTACTATATAATATGCATATAAGAAAAGACATAAATAACTTTGAATTAGAAAAAGATTAAAAAATAGAAGTCATTAACTCTCTATTCAAATTTGAAAAGAAACGTAAAGGACTAGTTGGTGTTAATTATTTTCAGAGATTGCGGACGTATATTTGGTAAAATATTAAAAGACTAAATGATTTTATTACAAAGAGTAAATGCTTAATAACATAGTATAGATATATTATAATTCTTTTTCCTTTAATCTATCTAGCTATATATATATATATATATATATATATATTCATAATCGTTTATGACTTTAAGTTTCTAAAAATAGGGATTAAATAGAATTTTGCGATGAACCGACTTTGATACGTTTGGATCCAGTTGGAACATAAAACCTACAAGTTTATCTAAAGATATAATTAGTCATTATGATGAATTTATCTATAATTAGAAATCTAGTGATTAGAATCTTCTTCAAAGGAAATTATCAATCTTTAACTTTGATTAGATCCATTTTAGACTTATTTTGGAACCAAAATCCATCTAAATTTTAACAATCCCCAGCTATGTTTGTTTTAAAATTTTAGCACATTGTCATCCTTCTAAACTTTACTCAATTTAAACATACAATGTAATAAATTTTTTAATTCAAATTCAAAGTATTCAAAATTTGTTTGGATACAAATTTTGTTGGGGGAGTAAGTTAAGGTAGAAATTCAGTAAGAATGAAAAAGTATGAAAAAAAAGGGATAAAAAAATTTATTTTAATAAGTATTATGCTTGAAAAGTTGTATTTTTGATAAAATGAAAATCCTTCTAAAGTTGCAACCAAATGCGTAGCTCTCTTATATGTATAAAAATATTTAAAATCCAATCATTACACATATTCAACAAATTCTTTGAAAAGCAACTCACACAATAAAATGAAATATGATTTAAACTACATACTTGTCAGCTAAAACCCAGCCCATGTCTCGTAGTTATGCTTCAAGGAAACGATTGTCATGCATGATTTTTGCATTTTGGTATGAATCACTCTTTTTTGAGAATCAAAGAAGTTGAAATCAAAAGTTGTATTTTCTCGATAGTTAATCTAGGTTTCATATACTAGCTCTCAGTGCTATGTGAGTTAACTTCACTTCTGTCTGCACTACAGGGATCCATCGCCATCCTCCATTCTAATATGCTTAAACGTGGATAAGAGGACAACCATTAGAGAATCCATGGTATTCGGAGAGTCTCATATGGGTTCTCCAACAATTTCATGTAGACCAAACAAATTTGTAGGATTAGCTGACATTCAAATCTTTTGTGGACCCTTGTAGCTAACATGTTTGCTATGTCATCCTTCTACTTATTCCCATGTGAATCTGGGGAATCCATTATCTAGGTCTAAGAGGTGTTTATTGACTAATACAAAGGACAATTTGGTTCACGAAGGTAATGGACATCGTTCAAAGATATGTACTCATTTACCTCACATCCCAGCTGATGGTAGGTCAATCCTTTTGGGGCTTCAAACTATAGGCAGGGTCGATTATCCAAATCCCTTCCTCAAAAGGTCTCCACTTTGCATGCATGTGCGGGCTATAAGAGAAAACATGTCAATTACAATTGGTCCCTTTTGGTAGGAGGTCAAGACCTTAACTCGGCTCTTGGGTCTAACCTTCAACCTTGAGATGAATCATCAAGTTCAATGGCAAAGGTTAGCCTACAACCCTGCTTAGAACCCATTTAGAATCATGAGTTGCTTAAGTTGGAACTATCAAGGTTTTGAGGGGAGGGGGCTTGGACAGTTCAAGAGCTTGGAAAAGTTAATTTGAGCCCACAAGTCCTCTTTAATTTTCCTTATGGAAACTAGTTGTTCTTCCTCCAAACTTGATCACTTAAAACTTTGATTTAACTCATTTGGGCTAGCTATTGACCCTATTGGAATAAGTGGTGGATTAGCTACCCTATGGACAAAGATAGAGATTGTCAATGTGTAGTTTTTCCCTGAATCACGTCGACATTGTTGTTGATTTGGAGAATAATACTTGCCTTTGGAGATTTATTACCTTTTATGGTTTTGCAAATAATTCTATGAAGTGGCATTCTTGGGAACACTTAACGAAGTTGGCTGCAGAAGGCACTGTGCCGTGGATAATTTGTAGAGATTTCGACTCTATTATTGTCAGTGATATCATTAAAGAATGAGTATTTAGACAATGACTTCCAGAACGATACAGACGCATAGAATTTACTTTTTACTATCAACATCTTATTTCATGATCATGTTAAATGTGCATGAACCTTAGATTTGAGACGATATGGTTGTTCTGTGTGCATGATAATCAATATATCATTAGGATATTAAGAATTAATATATATTTTGATATGGGATAGGGTCATAAGACTAATGTGCATTTACTTGGGTGTGTATGGAAACATATATATATTCAATAAGGGATTTCTCTCCTTGCAAGTAAGTAAGGCATTTATCTTATGTAATTCGTATTTCATGAGAGAAATATTTAGCCAACGTAGTATGTGATCAGGAAAAAGTTTTCAATAAAAACATTAGTCTCATGACACAACATCAATTGGTCATATAAATGAGTTTGTGAATTTGACTAAATTCATAATTTTTACTCGATTAGGATAAAGTAAGATAAAAGGTCTATATCACATAGTACTCACGATTGAAAAGATTTATTGTGATTCATTTTACTTCATCTTAATTGGGCTATGATATAAGTCATAAACTTGGCATCACCTATGTCCTTCAAATTATACTTGTTGCCAATTATGGATGAACCTTACATACAAAAGGTTGTTATGTAGGATGAGTGTTAAATTGGTGGGTGGCATAATTTATTTGGTGGCAATTAAATTGAACCAAACAAATTGTCATGGACTTTGTTAATCATAAGATTATTAATTAAAAGTACAATGGAAACTTTAATTTAATTAATCTCATTAATTAAATTAAAGGGATAAGACATGAATGGAATTATTTGATATCAATCATGTTTGTTAATAATGCGATTATTAACTAGAAATATGATGATATTTGATTTAATTAATAAGATTGATTAAGTTGAAGGATATTATTTCATTTAGCCTTAATTTTTAATAGAGATTAATATTTATGAGCCTAGATGCACCTTAATTATTAATAGAGATTAATAATTAATATTTACAGGTTACAGTTATTAAAGAGTTTAATAATTGAAAGGTATATGGGCTAATAATTATTAAAGATCTATGTAGTGAGCCCATGGAGCCCATAGCTAATGTGCCCTAGTGTTTTAATATAAATACATATCTTAGAAGAGTTCTATGCATGTGACAAATCAGAAAAATTCATGTGCCACCCTCCAAGCAAAAAGAGATATTATTCTAAGCATCATCTCCTTTATTTGTTGTTGCCAAAAGGCTTCTAATCCAAAAAAGTTGGCTTTAGAGTCCAGCAAAAAGAGTTTTGCAAGGTGTAGAAGGTGTTCATTATCACGACTATGTAAATAAATTAAAGATTGAGGTTTGAGGGCTATGACGCAAATGTGATCTAAAGATACATTTTTTTCAGTTTTCTTTTATGTTTCTCAATTGATACGTGTTTTGTGGCAAATGTAGAACGGGTTTGTTATGTTATTTCATTGTATTTATATTGTTGTTTTATGGTTTTAAAGTTTTAAAATATAATCCCAAACCCATTGAAATCCAACAATGGTATTAGAGTCATCGTATTCTTTATACAATCGTGAAATTTAATAATCCCTCCATGGTTTATGATAGTTTTTTGTTTAAAAATCATTTCAACATGTATTGGATAATTGTTTACATATAAAAGAATCATTTTTGTGGGTTTGGAATCGAAGAAAAGTACAAAAAAACTTGGAAAAACATGGCATGCACAAAATATGCTTTACTTTGCAAAGTCAGTGCAATTGCAGAAAGGAATCTTACACTTGAGGAGTTTGCAATAACAAGAATGTAGCCCACAATTGTGGATAGAAGTCTTGCAATTGCAGAGTTGATTGTGATAGAATGGTGATTCTGTTACATAGCACTTCACAAATGCAAAAATGGTTTCCACACTCAGAAAGGGTTCATATAATTGTGATGTGGAGGCTGAAAACTGTTTTTTCTCAAATTTAAAGCATTTGAAAAAAGTTTTCAACAAACGAGAACTAATGCTTGAGATGAGTAAGCAATAGAAAAGGGTTATTAAATGGAATTGTTTAATTATACGTGTGATGTATAATTGTTTTAATGTATGTTATCGATGGATTATGGATTTAGGACACTTGTGGAGGATTGTATTTCCTTTTAAATTAGTTTTCATGATTTTTATAATTATTTTTCCTTACTCCTCTTGGTGTTCATGTGCTGGACGTAGATGTCATAGATAAAGAAAGTGGTTAGTGTGACATTCATGAGATTAGGAGCATTTTTTTGGAGATTGATTGAGAAGCAATTTTGTCCATTCCTCTTGGAAAAATTGGTGCGATAGATGTTCTTATTTGGCATTTCATCTGGTCAGGGAATTTCACAATATGTAGTGCATACCACCTCATGAGGGACTATTAGTTGAGAAGTAAGGGGCTAGAGACTATCAAATGCTTCTAACGATGCTACTTGGAATTTTGTGTGGTAAGCTACTATGCCTAACAAGGCAAAAATTTTGAGTTGGCACTTGTGCAAAGGAGCTATTTCATTGCCCCTACATGTATCAGGTCGCGGATGAACTTATTCTAACCCTTGCCCATTGTATTATGAGCTTAAGGAGAATTTCTTTCATTTCTTGATTGACTACCCGCACTCACGCCAGGTTTGGGCCCCCTCCAACCTTCCTTGGAAGGTCACCTCTAAATGTGAAAACTCTCCAGAAGCATGGTTGTGCAATGTATATAAGAAGGTGTCAATGGAGGAGTTTATTTTGTGCCTTATTTTATGTTAGGCAATGTGAGGAAACCATAATGTAGCTACTAAGAAGCGATCTTATTGACACCTTACTCTATTTGTGCAATTCACTCACAACTATTTATCTTTGTTCTCCATAGCAAGAGGTCCATGGCCTACTTCACAAGTAAGACATGAATTTGTTAGTTGGTCCAAGCCCCCATTGACATGATCAAAATAAATTTTGATGGCTTTTTCTATAAGAATAAAGGACATGCTGGTTCTAGGGCAATAGCATGGAATCATAATGGGCAATGTGTATTCTAGAAACACTAATGTTTTCCTCATTGTTGTGGACCTAAGCATGCACAGCTTCTTGCTACGAGAGTAGTGCTAGATCTTGGTCTATGGATGGGATTGCGCAAGGTGGTTCTGGGAGGAGATTGCTAGCACATTATCTCCAAGATCAACTCCACTCAACTAGATATGTTGGAGCTAGGAGCTTTGGTGGAGAACATCAAACTTTGATCATGTTCAACCTTCTTTTCATGTCTATTGTGATGCTAATTAATGAGCTGATGCTCTAGCTAGGACAGTCTCTAACAATGTCAAGGAGGGAACCACCCTTTTGCCACCCCTATTTTCTTTGTCCATCTAAGATAATGAATAAAGTGCTTTGCTTTTTCAAAAAGAAAAAAAAATCATTATGCAATGTTCATAATCAAATCAGTATTTACATATACACATTAGACTCACATTTATATGGTATTTACACTTTAAAAATTAATCATTATTTCAATATAGTCATACTACTAAATCATTATTTTTTATTGTATATAATTACATAAATTCAATCAAATCAAAATTTTACATTCAAATTAATTTTCATACCCAAAAAAATTCTCATCTTTTTCAACCCTTAGCAAAATTTTCAAATCAAACATTGACTTGGCTTTTAGCTCCAACTGATTTTTAATTTTACCAAGTGGAAAGTGCTTTATGGAAAACATTGATACGGTCCAAGACTATGCTCCGCATATGCAGTGAGTGTGCAGCACCCACACCCTCACACATATGTTGGCCTCACATACTTGAGAGCACAATATCGAACTACATAAATCTCACTCATGTTTTATGGACCATAACTTCATGTGAGAAGAAAGAGATTTGGCCTAGCAAGTATGAGACGAATAGAGGCTTGGTGGGGCCCTGGCCCTTTCAAAAATTTTAAATGTATTTTACATTTTATTATATATAGTGTCATATATTGTATAGATTAAATTGGATTTTAGTGTTTGGTCCCTCTTAAGAAACACTACAACTAGGAAATAATTTTAATATTAAATATATGCATATATTCTTTGTCAAACAATTTTCATTATGAGAATGTAAATTGCCTTCAAATAACTCTGGAAATATGTTCTTTTTGGTCAGTTGCCTTTGATTTTGATGTTGAATTAATTTAAAGATATTAATGTATTTTCATTGTGTGTCCAATGCCTATATTATATTTTGTCATTTTATAGTATAGTTAAATTTATTAATATTATATATTCTACGCAATGAATAGTTCAATAGTACAAATTTTAGTTTTGGTAGTATGCTTACTAATGCTGATTGAGTTAAAGGAGTTTTCCAAATTTGCCAGAATGTAAAAATAAACAACAAAGAAGATACAACAATTTATGTGGTTCAGTTAGAATTAGCATACATCCACGGATAAGAATTTGAGCTTTGGATTATTTGTATTTTTTCTATACTTTCGATAAAGGATTATCTTCCCTTTCATACTACTGGTACATTCAGTTTATCTTCCCACGATGACATAATGACATTATCACATAACTACTCATAACTAATCCGGCGGTTATTCACATTGTGGATCATTGATATATTAATCCAACAAGTCGACTTAGGCTACTCTTAGCTACGACCATCCTCATTCGCCCGAGTGTGCCCTTGGCCCCAAATGACCCAACTCGAGTCTTGGAATGGTCGAGTGTTGCTTTGCAACCAAAAGGGCATAACTCAACCGAACCATCTCCTTCCCTATCCATTTCGTCAACTGTGACCACAAGACAAGTACCATACCACATATCCCCCCCCTAGAGACCAAGGTCATTTCTCAATTATTGTATAAGAACAATTTAATGTCGTGAGATTTTAGGAGATATCAATTTCCCATTTTACAGCACGTTCCTTCCTAATACCCCTTGTACTTCTTAATAAATAGCAGAACTTATTCTTCCCTTTCCACTCCTTTTGCTACCTTCTTATTATAATTTCCCTACTTCCTTTTATCCACTATCACCATGTTTGCGTCTGGTGGCTCTCCATCATTGTCCATCTACTCTAAACTAACGAAGTTTTAGGCTAGACATACCAAAGAACTAAAAGCCGTTATGGACCATATCGACACATGGAAATTGATAACCTTAGATTAATAGTGGAAAATATCAGACTCAAGGAGGAAACAACAGATAGTGATCACCTAGAGATGATGGAAAAGGAGTTGCAAAAAGCAAACAAACAGGTGGACGAGTGTCGCCGCCTCAGGCTAATGATGGAGGAATAACCATACCGCTTGGAGTCGGAACACTTAGCCCTTCTGGAACACTTACGGGGCTTTGATAAGGGCAATAGTTACTACTCTCGGACAAGAAAATCCTCCATCCAGAGCATGCGAGAAACAAACTAGGGGTGCCAAGGCCTCAAATATTTTTTCTAAGCCCGCCTCCAAGATTATTTCCATTTTGACAGACACCAAGTTGAACAAGCTAATGATGCTCGAATTGCCTTCCGTTGGGGCTTCTTAGAGTGTCTCGAAACCTTACTAGTCAAAGATGCAATCCCTTGGCATTTGACTTAGTGGAAGTATCTTGGAAAGCTACTTAGGATAGACAATCCCTAGAGTATTAGTTGATCAAAGAGACATCTTGGGAAGAAGATGATGATTGAAATCCTTTTTCTCTTAGCCCTGTTGCTTTCATTGCTTATCTTATTTTACCAAGTTGTTTATGTTTCCCTCTTTTTTTTTTTCTATGTTTTCTTTGTACTTGTTCATTTGGCATGAATATAAAGGTCCAGTACCTTCTTTCACTTGTATGTTTCTCCTTTTTCTTTAAGTACAAAAAAAACCAAACCTAACTTGGCTGGGTAATTTTACAATAATTTTGAGTTTCGGCCAGTCACAAGTCAAGTCTCTCAAACACTATAGGCTTATGCCTTCCTTACCACTTGGCCGGTTGAATCATAAGTTACAAGAATGTGAGGTCTCAGCCAATCGCGAGTCAAGTCCCTTCTAGGCCTATGGCCTTTTTTATCACCCCTTCGACTTCTTGACTTTTCAAATTTCAAGACTACTTTGTATGCTGCCACATACTCTTTATGAACATAGCCCCCTCTATAAGAAGGCTATTATCTCATTTTACCCCTTGTTCCTATTGATTTACTCTCCACTTTTACTTCTCGAATGAGGGGAATCCTCCCTTCTCCACTGGAATCTTCATTTGCTCACTTTCTTTCAAGTAAAAGGCCTCTTCTTCAAGAAGAGATATTAAAATTCCATTTTACAATTTTATCGAGAACAAGTTAAAACTCAGTCTTCTGGAAATACGGGAAAAATATGTTATCCTTGAGGATCATGAGTTAATTATTGTCAGCAAGCATGATCCCCCTCATTATCCTCCCACCAACTTCGTAACCATATTTACTCAGCAACTCTTATCTAGATTGTCCTTTCCTTCACATCCTTTCTTTCCCTCTACCTTTAACCACTTGGACATAAACTCATCTCAATTTTCCCTTACTCATTCCGAATACAATGTAGCTTTTTTATTTTATGTACTAAGATAGGCATTCAGCTTAGTGTTGATTTATTCTATTACTCATTTTTCATCTATTCTCTTGACCCCACAGTTTTCTACTTGGCCATGAAACCCGAATTCCGCTTCATCCAAATCCTTCCTTCATCTAACAAATGCTGAATGGAGGAATTCTTCTACATTAGATGCCTTAATAGCTAATATAATTTTTCCATATCCTGGCAGGATGAGTTACTTGCCAACATGGAGCAACGCAAGAAACTCATTCCTTCCCACATTAACCAAACCTTTTCCACCTTAAACCATGTCCAAATTTAAATCACTATAATTTCTAAAAAGGGGATTTGTTACTATTATGGCGTAACTTTTAAAGAGGAAGAATTACCACAAGATATAGTTATTTTTCTTTCTTTTGCTTGTTTAATCTTTTCCACCTAATTAATGTATCTTATGTCTTCCAATCTTTATACAGACGAGTTGATAATATTGCACCTTATCAAGGATCAACTAGTTATCTTGGTGACCAAGAAAAAAAGGAAAGCTTCTGATGCATCCGAACCTTCTCCTACAACTCAAATCCCAAACACCTCTGCTTTTGATAGCTCTACCATAACACCTTTCAACTAGAGTGAGACTCAACCCAAAAAGGTCAACACTCCCACTCCTTGGGTAGGGTCACAATCATCCTTAGAAGCCATTGCTATCACTCAACCCACACCCTCGAAATATTCTACTTTGTCTCCAGGCTCTGCCCTTGAAAACAACAGCTTTCTCCTTACACTTTCTACTCCTTATGTACTAGTTCCTAACTCATTCCTAATGGTGGGGAGCTCCGTTAGCCAGAGCCCTGCATTGGCATGCAAATTTCTCCACAAGTTTGTCACTTCCCGAGACCATGAGGTAGCGGCTAAGATGTCTAGGGATGATGTGTACAACCAACTTTTGAGGCACGTGGTCGATGTAAGCTAGCTTTACTATCTTGGTCTCCCTTCCATGTGACCTTACACTAACTACTATCTTTACTGATCTTGATCTTAGTGAACGATGTCCTAGTAAGGGTAGAAATAGTTGAGAGCTTTTAAGAAGCCATCCTCCAACACAAAAAAAAAGAGCAAAAGTGTGCATCCATGCTTTAAAGGAAGAGAACGACATCATTATAGGTTGGTTGAGGGTCCTCACAAGTGAGCTAGAGTCTGTGAAAAGTTAGTTAAGGAACCTTTAAAGTTCACTCCCAAATACCCTAGAGAAGATTCAAACGCAAGTCATTCGTAACTCCCTTCATCTGTTGAAGGAAAGGCCTTTATTAAGAACAACTCGCTGAATATTACCAATTTCAGAAGTTTGAATATTTTCTAGTTGAGAAAGCTGAAGAGCGGTTGCATAAATACCATCAATCTCCTAAATTCGAGGCTTTGGCTGACAAGGCAGCTCTTTCTTTCATAAGTGGGTTTAAATATTGCAAGAACAAGCCCAAAAACAAGGTTATGTGAGAGAAGGAGCTAACTTCCTAATTGAAGCTTGTAAGAGGGTCCAATTAGATAAGATTTTTGACCTCAATCCAGCTTCTATTTCTCAGCCTCAACACCCCAAACCAATAACATCTGAAGTTGGCTCCACTAGTTATACAATAATTGTGGAAGAAACAAGGAACTTGGAGGGTATATTAGAGCAAACTTGTGGGGGTTAGTAAGACCTTACTCCTGAGGATTGGCTTGACAGGACTCCTTCTCCTATTTTTCCCATCGTGTAATTGTTCTGTGGTTATCCTTTGTTTGCTTTTCTCTCTCTCTCTCTCTCTCTCTTTCTCTCTCTTTTTTATATGCTGCACTTTTGTCATTGTACAGAACACATTCTTAAGTAATGAAAAGAAACTTTATCATTTCATTCATTCCTTCTTGCATTTATACATAAAACTGCTTTAACATCTGAATGTTAAATGGCTTGGGTAATAAATGACCCTTGAAATCTTTAAGTCAATATGCTCCTCTTGGCAATTTTTCTATACTAATGTAAGGACCATCCTAAGTTGAGTCCAGCTTTTCCATGTTCTTCAACGCATCTGTTCTCCTTAGTACTTAACCTCCCTTCTCAAAGCCTCGGGGAACCACTCTTTTGTTGAAGGCTGCCCTTACTCTTTATTGATACCTTAATATTATCAGCGACACTCTCTCCCATTCTTTCTTCACTATATCTAAATGCTGCATCATGTTCCTCATATTACTGTTCTCGGTATAAAAGTGCACCTGTGGTGTCTCCTCCCCCACCTATAGTAGAAGGATGACGTCTACCCCACATAACAAGCAGAAAGGGCTTTCCCTCATGGCCAAGTGAAAAGTAGTTCTATAAGCCCACAATACTTCAAAGAGCTTCTCCACCCACTTTCCTGTATGTGCATCCAACTTCATCTTAAGTCCTTTAATGATGGTGTAATTAGTAACCTCCACCTGACAGTTACCCTAGCGATGTGCCATTGAGATAAAAAGTTGCTTTATGCCTTGTTCTTAAAACTATCTCACAATCTTCTTGCCTTGGAATTATCTCCAATTATCCGAACCAACTCCATAGGTAACCCAAACTGATAATCAATATGTTGCCAGATAAACTTAATCATAATTGCTTCAATTATTTTCACTAATAGCTCAGCTTCTACCCACCTGTTGCAATAATCCACAGCAATACCAAATATTTCCACTGTCTTGTGGCTGGTGGTAGAGGTCTGACTAGGTTAATTCATCGTTTAACAAAAGGTCATATCGGGATTGGAATCACTTGCCTGGTTTCTAGTGGCAAATAGGATTGATTAACATGACTCTCGTAGATCTCACACCTACAAGCATATTTTATTGTGTCATCCTTTAAAGTGGGCTAATAATATTGTACTCCCAGTATTCTTCCAACCAACGAATGACCTCCATCATGACTTCCATAGGCCCCTTGGTGCACTTCCTTTATTAGGTGCTCTGTCTTTGATGGCCTCAAGCACCTTTGTATTGGGTAGGAGAATCCTCTGTGATCGAGGATATCTCCTACTAAGATAAAAACAAGAGTTTTGTATTCATCGTTTACTGCCATCCATAGGTCCCTTCAAGGCTTCTATTATAGGGGTCCTCCAATCATGCTCTATAGCTAGCACTTGTTCTTCGAGGGCATACTTAGGGATGGCCTTAATTGTGACGAAGGAAGGTATAGAAAGGTTCAATAACCCAACCGCCTTAGCTAACTCATTTGCTCGAATATTGTCATTCCTACTTGTCGTAACTCAAATTCCTCAAACTTATCCACCTCTTTCCATATTGCCTCCAAGTATCTTTTCATGTGGTCATCTGAAGCCACATGTCCTCCATAGAATTGCTGATACATAAGTTGTAAATTTGTGTGAACCACAACCTTGAGTGGTTTAAGTTGGCAAGGTACTTTTAATCCCCATAGGAGGGCTTCATATTTAGCCTCGTTGTTAGTTATACTATCATCAATTTGGAAACTATATTCCAAAGTGTCTCCCTTAGGGCTAATTAACACCACTCCTGCTCCTCCTATACCTTGGGCCATAGACCCGCCCACAAACACTCTCTAAGGCTCCACTTTTGTTTCCACCACTGTTTCTGCTATGAAGTTACCCAATGACTGTGCTTTGATGGCAGTGCGTGGCCAATAATCAATATCGAATTCAACTAACTCTAAAGGCCATTTAAAGACTCTATTTGAGGCTCCCACAATTCAAAGTCCTTTTAATCGGATAATTAGTTAAGACTACTGTAGGATGTGCCAAGAAATATAAGCTTAGTCTCTTAACCACCATAACCAAAGACAGTATGAACTTTTCCATTTCAAAATACCTTTGCTACAATAATATATAGGGCACTGTAGTATCTCTAATTCCTGCATAAGAGCAATGCTTACAACTATTTCTGACACTACTAAATACAAAAAATAAAAAACAAAAAAGTTTCTCCCAGGATCAGTTTACTCATCAAAGGCAACTTAGACTCTTCTTCAAATGCTCAAAGGCTAGTTGACGTTCCTCATCCTAATAAATTGGGTTGGCTTCTTTAGAACTTTAAAGGAAGGTAAACTTTTGTCCAACACTTATGATATGAATCGAGATAGAGCTACAATTCTCCTTATTAACTTTTGAACTTGGTGTATGCTAGTAGGTGTTGGCATTTCCATAGTAGCTTTAACCTTTTCAAGATTAGCCTTAATACTTTTTTGTGTCGGCATATATTCGAGGAATTTCTTACTCCTAATCCTAAAAGTGCATTTGGTGGGATTCAACTTTAGGTTGTATCTTTCTAGAGTCTTGAATGTTTCAAGCAAATCTGACACGTGATCTTCAACATTAAGAGATTTAATTGGCATGTTATCTACATACACTTCCATGTTCTTCCCAATCTGTGCCTTGAACATTTGATCTACCATTATTTGGTAAGTAGCTCTTGTATTCTTAAGGCCAATGCAAAGGTTCCAAATGGTGTGATTAACCATACCTTCTTCTTGTCCTCAATAGTAAAAGGGATTTTATGATATCTCTAAAAAGCAATTATCATGGATAAGGCCTCCATCTCAGCTGTTGCATCACCAACTAATCAATTCTCAGTAAGGGATAACAATTACCACATTAGCCACCCATTTAGAGAATTGAATTTACCTAATTTGCCTAGGTTTCAATAATTTGTTTACTTCCATCTTTATTATCTCTACATTTTGTGGATTGAAGGGCCTTAATTTCTACTTCATGGGTTTCTTTCCTAAATCCACGTTGAGTCGATGCTCAATGACCTCAAGACTAACCCCTAAAAGATCCTCTATAGTGAAGGCAAAAATATGAGCATGTTTCTTGAGGAAATGAATGAGACCTTCCCTATTTTCTTCTAGAAATATTAACCTTATTCTCATAATGCTATTGGGGTCCCTTGGCCTTAACTTCATAAATAACAATTCTTTTGAATGTTTAATGCCCCCTAACTTCTCACTCTTTCTTTTCATTCCTTTTAGACTCCTGATCTCTTGTGGCCTCAACTCCTTGATAGAATCTACATAACATCATCTAGACATATCCTGATTTCCTTTGACAACCTCAACTTTTCTTTCAAACATTGGAAATTTTATAGCTAGGTGCTAAGGAGAGACAACCACTTGGAAGGCCGTTAGAGTTGGCTGCCTAAAAATAATATTGTAAGAGTTGAGAATATCCACCACACAAAATTACATCACCCTTGTCTACATAGAACCCTTTTCTCCCCAACTGACAGATAATGATATTCTCCCTCATAGGGAGACTGCCTCTCTAGCAAACCCATAAAAAGCCAAAGCTCCTCACAAAATTTTCACTCCCAATCCCATCTATCTAAATGCTTTTTCCAAAATGATGTTAACCGTACTTGCACTATCTATAAGGCACCTGGCTATCTCATAGTTAGCGATAGCGGAGGTAATTCCGATACATCTTAGTGGGAAATTACAATTCCCTGTAAATCTTCCTCACCGAATGTGATCGAAGTCCTTATCGAAAGGTTCGTAGCCCCTCATGTTTTACGTTTCGAACAAACTGCTTCCTCCTTCAATTTAAAGATCCCCCCCCCAAATCCTCCATTAACCATATTGATATGCCCTCTCATAGGCTCGTGTGGTGGTTGATTGTCCTTCTCGGCCTCCTGGCCAGATCTCTGATTTGTCTCTTACACAAATTCTATTAATTGTCCTTTCCTAACTAGAGCCTCCACTTGCCTTCTCAAATTGCCACAAATCTCGGTGGTATGGCCAAATTCATCATGGAATTTATAGAATTCCATCCTAGGTGGATTTCTAGGAGGGTCCTTCGCCAATTTAGGTCATCTGAAGATATCAGTGTGTTGTAAAGTATTGAAAATATGCTTTTTGCTAACCTTTAAAGGAATCTCCGTTGGTTGGTCCAGTTTTCTCTTGCAACTCCTAGCGTGTGATTCATTAGACAGTAGATTTCGCCTGACCTTTTTGTTGGTCTCAACGCTCCTCTCACTCCGATCCCTTCTAACCTCCTCCATATTGATATACTTCTCTACCTAGGTTCTTTGGGTAAGTTCTTAGCCTATGATTGAAAGAATTCCCTATCTCTTAGCCCTTGAACAAAAGCACTGGTCAACACCTCTTAAGTATCTGTGGGTGTGTCTTGTAAATCGTTGAACATATTCCCTCAAGGGTTCTCTAAGTTTTGTTTCTATCTAAAGAGGGATAAAGGGATCTTTTCGTACATTTCATTGCTCACAAATTGGTGGAAGAACAAGGATGAAAAGTACTCAAAGCATCTTATCACCCTAGGCGGCAAATGGACAAACCACCGTTGTGCAGTTCCCCCTTAGGTAGTGAGAAACACTTGTCATTTTACTCCATCTGAATACTGGTGAAGCAAGGCTTGATATCAGAACCTAGCCAGATTTTCAGAGGGGTCAGAAACACCATTGTACTCCACCATTGACATAGTGAGGAAGTTTTCAAGTAATGGGTTATTCAAAACCTCCTCAGCAAAAAGGGTATCCTCATTTAATCGAGGTACTTTCCCTTTTCAGATGCTAGCCTCCTTTCTCTTCCAATTAGGATCCTTCACTTTTGAGGTTCCTTCTATGCACTTTATATCATCAACGTGTTTCTTTGTTCATCAGGAGAGATAGCATCCAATCTATCTTTTCCCTCTAGGTTGAGGGTTTTAGGAATGGGTGTTCTCGCCAAGCCTATTGCATTGCCTCATTTACTATAAACTGAAATTGTTCCCTTATTAAACTAAATGATGGAGATGAGGGTCGACACTCTCCACCCACCACGATAGTTTGCCTAGTTTCTTCGCCTTTTGCTCCAATTTCTCTAGGATCCATGACCTTTTTTTGTTCCCACAAACAACGCCAAAGTGATGCTAATTGAGTTAAAGGGGTTTTTTGAATTTAGAAAAATGTACAAATAAACAACAAAGAAGACACAACAATTTATGTGGTTCAACTAGAATTAGCCTACATCCATGGATAAGAATTTGAGGCTTGGATTATGCGTATTTTTTCTGTCCTTTCAATACAGTATTATCTTTCCTTTAATGCTACTGATATAATTTGTTTATCTTCCCACGATGACATAATGGCATTATCACATTACTGCTCATAACTAATCTAATAGTTATTCACATCATGGATCATTAATATTAATCTAACAAGCCGACTCAGGCTACCCTTGGCCTAGACCATCCTCATTTGCCCGAGTGCTCCCCTGACCCCAAATGACTTGACCCTAGTCTCAAAATGGCCAAGTGCTCCTCTTGATCCAAAAGGACATGACTTGACTTGACTAAACTGTCTTCTTCCATATCCGTTCCATGAGTCGTGACTACAAGACAAGTACCATACCACTTACAATAATCAAATTGATAAGCAAGTCTAACAACTATATTTGAAAGTCAAAGTTGAATAACAATTACTTCATGAAAATTGATGGAAATTTATATTTGAATAAGTTGTATGATATTTAATTTTATCATACACTACTTTGTATATACTAAATTGTATCTATAGTTTTAAAATTAAAACTTAATTTTTATTGTATTTTATTCATCTTATGAAGTTTCAAACAAAAATAGAATTGAAAAAATTAACATCAACAATACCAAAAATTTTACAAAAGAAACCAATGTGATACATTAGAAAAGCATTAAAATTTTTACTTCATATAATGAAAAAGGAGCAACTTTTCTTGGATACAAAAAATTATTTTGTAGCTCTAATTATTTTTAAAATAAAAAATAATTATTATAATTACTGAATATAACTATAGCTTGGCTACCCTCTCCCCTCCCCCCACCCCCACCCCCTCCAAAACAAAAAAAAAGGAAGTTCGTCTAGATTGTGTCCATATGCTCACACCTCAATGTGTAAATTTGTGTTTATTTTATTGGATGGAGTTATAATACAGATAATTATTTTAAAAGATAAAATAATTTGCATGAATTAATTACTTCTTAATAATTATATTTAGTAATCTTAACTATTTAAAGTGATTATATTTATTTTCTCATAATAGTCTTAGCATGCATATCATTCAATTAACAATAAAACGATAAAATAATCTTTTGGATCATGTATAAAAAAATTTATCATAATTATCGTGTAGGTTAATTTAGCTTATATATTTATAATTTTGTACTAGGCATTGATCTTATCAATGATGTCAATCAATTAAAAAATATTCGATTAAACATTTATGTCACTTTATCATTCAAATTAAACATTTGGCTAAGTAGTTTAAAGTCAAATTTGTTGTGTATTTTGCTGAAGACTGGCTGGCATGCTCGAACCCTTCTCTAATCTTGCTCATGGACCAAGTAAAAAGGTCAATTTGCTTTCTGTTCTATCGGATGAGAAACGATTGGTTGTGCTTGGACAACAGCTTAAATCACAAAAATTGATCTGTTGAGTTAGCTCTTTAAACAAATTCACAAGAAATTTTTCACAAATTTTTTGTCCTAGGACTGTCCTCTCTCTATCTTCTACTTATTCATAATTTTTCATTTAACTAATATATCATATTATTTTTATAAATACATCATACTAACAATATTTTATTCAACCATCATGTTACATAATTTTTATAAATACACTGACGAACATATCAGATCAAACAACTCTCTATACTATACTACAAAAAATTGACATTATTTTTTCAAAAAATTTGTCCTATGACATTAAACCTATTACTATTTACTTTAAAAAAAATTAAATTTCGCCCAATCTCTTAAAATCAATTTTAAAATATGGACTTCCCACCCAATTACAAGCATGGGATTCATTTTCCAGCCTGCTACAATGATCGCAGGAAGCCTGCCAGGTTGGTTTGGGGTCCCAAAGATAGGCCCGTAAAGTTTAGTTACTAGACATTGCAAACACATAGACGCCACCAACAAATGTTGTACGCTCCCAGACTTTAAAAATCATGCACGCGAATGTGTAATATCTTTATAAATTATAATATTAATAGATTTCAAATAAAAAAAATATTTCAAATTAAAGTAAAAAAATAAAAAATATAGAAATAGAAATTAAATAAAAATAATAATTAATGAAAAAGTGAAAAAAGAAAAAACAAAAAATTAAAATTAGAAAAATATTACAAGTTTACATTGTCCAACAAGAAATTGCATAAGATTGTAGTATTTTTGTGTGTATATACTTGCATGTTAATGTACGAAAATTTGTGGTTTCATTTTCATTCTGTAATGAAATCAATACTGTGACATAATATACATTAATTAATAAAACTTTCACCCTCTATATTTGTGCATACTTCTAAAAATTATATTATTCATTGATTATAACAACATATAAAGTTATTATATTTTTTATTAGTTCAATAGAAAAAGAAATTTACTTAATTTTATTATTTTTTAAAAAAGGATAGAGTGAAAAAAATAGAGGCTATGTTTGTTTTCACTCTTTCACCCCAAAAATACATACTATAATTATTAAACTTTTCAAATTTTATTTCTATTCTTTTACTTTTATACAATTTTTAAGAAAAATATATCTAAAAGTACATGCTAAAAAATAAAAATAAACATAACTAGAGTTATATAAGGATGAGAAAAAAAGATACTAAATGTTAATTAAAAAGAGAGAAAATTTAAAATAATAGTGATAAATAGGGAAAATAAAAAATAAAAAATAAAGCATTTCAATTCATTTATATTTAGGACTAATCGCAGTTACTAAATAGTATAAATAGATATATTCACAGAATTATTTAAAAAATTTATTAAAACAACCCAAGTTGGTTACTCTTAACACTACCTTAATATACAGAGCAGATAATACAAAATCCTTAAATGTTCACCAATATTTGAAATTCTTCTGAATTGGTTTTCTCTTGATCATGCGGCTAGAGCCAAAAGCCCAAAAAAAAAAAATTACACACACAACAACAACAACACATACAACTCATGAACGCAAGATCATCTTCAATTCGAGCATTGTTTTATTTGGCTACCTGGCTGGCGGATTTATGTTAGTTCTATCGAACTTTGTTGTAATTGCAGTTCAAATATGGAACTACATGAAAAACAGAAGAATTTATTTGATAGTATATTTCACATAAATAACAATAAAGTTAAAAAAGGATAAATGAGAGAGGCAGAAAAACAAGTGGATGTAATTGAACAAAAAATTTTATTCGATTCCTTGCGATTACAGATCTTTTGAGTATGCATAAAGGTTTAATTAGGATATTAGTCACTGATAATTATCTCCTGATACGTCTATAGAAAATTCACAAATATCGGCCATATGTCTTATAAATTAGCAATGAATACATAAGTTCGACATCTTCAAAAAATATTTATGAACACATATTATATCTATATTTATATTTTATACATTTGCATTTTTTATTCATGATAATAAAGTTTAAGCTTGTTGCACATCGTATGAGCGGTTTTAATAATTATTAAATCTATATACATAAATTGCTAGTAAATGTAAAAATAATAATTTATATTTATCACAAATTTGTTTAGGGTTCATTCGGATTGAAAACTTTGATGAAATGAATTTTAAATGTATAATAATGAATCTATTATTTTTGTTTAGATGGCATAGTATTTTAAATCCTTAAAATTTCATTTTGAATTATAATTTTAACAAGTAAAGTAGATTTGAAATTCCCCTTATATTAGAACTATTTGAAATCATCTCTCAAAATCCTTGTTTCAAATCCAAATTCATCAATCCAAATAGGTTTTAAGGAATTGTTCTATTTAGTGTGCACGTGCATGAATGTATTATGTAAATTTCTTGACAATGTAAAAAAAAAAATTTATATATTCAAGAACTTCCATATCCCTATTTCTGTTTTTCAATAATGAAAAACTTGTAATATATATATAGACATAGAAATAGACATAGACAAAAATACGAGCTACATATGCGAATGTATTTTTATTTGACACTTGCGTTTGTTTTAGAACATTTTCACTTTATTGCCAATTTTTTATTATAGTTAACGTTTACAATATTAATATTTATTTATTGTTTAGACATAGTAAATGCATTTTGAAATTGCTGGCAATACAGATATTTGGGAATGAAGTTATAAGATATTTATTATCTTAAAAATATCTTTTATTTCTTGAAAAATTATATTTTAGCTTAATACAGCTATGCCTTATTGATATTGCTTCATCAAATAATTCAAATTATTCACACTAAGTGTAAATAAATTAATTATATAAATATATTGTAGTTCACTAACAATGTTCGAACGTTTCTTTTAAAATAGTTACAATGATGCAGTATAATTTGCATTTAGTAACATATTGAACAAGATTGATAACATAAAAATTAAAAAAGAAAAAAAATCTCGTGAAGTGGATTTTAAGATTCATAATACCATAATATTCAATACAATATTAATATCCATCGAGAATGAGGGGAATAAAATAAATACACCATCTAATAAGATCTTAAAATAAAAATTTTGTACTTGTTAAGCATATGAGCAATTCAAAGTGTTGAAGAAAATTATTTGACTAATATGTCAGTATATATTGTTAACTAGTTTAGTCTTATTTTAAAGAATTAGAGTGATCTGTTTTCTTTCATATAGGAAGTATATTTTATAAAGTTTGTACTAATGTCTTAAGTAATTATTATAATTGTAACACAATATCACATTATAAATTGAGGTCAGATGTTTATAAATAAAGAGTGCATTCATTTGCCCCATTCCTCTCATTTTGGTATTAGAGCAGATATGATCCTACTTCATATTTTCACCTCCTCCGAGGAAAAAAAAAACCACGTGAAGCATAAAACCTTGATTTGTTAGCACCCCAACAAACCCTTATCTTTAGATACAAAAACCCTTTCCCAAACATGCCATAATCCTAAACCTTAACTAGTGTCCCATCACCAAGAACTATGTTGTGCCCTTGAAGCCCTAACGTTGCACCACCATGAGCCATGCAACTCCTTGTCCTCCATTTGTGGCGCTGTGTGCTACCAAAAAAAAGTGAGTCCAAAATCCTAGCTTGCGCCACCTTCCATCAAGCCCAAATCTGTAGTCGTTAACGTGCTATATCTTGTCATTCTACAACATAGATGTGTGCACTGGCTTTCTTGAAACTATGATGCCCAGAAACTAGGTGTATCACCCTTGTAACATCTCTTCAATTTGAACATTGCCGCCATAAGCTGCTAGAAAGTAAGGGCGCTACCTCACCTCAATTTTGTGATATTTTGTGGCTTGGGCTCATACGTGGGGCCTAATGTTTTAGGGTTGATATTTGGTTTGTTTTTTCATTATTGGCTAGTTGTATATAGTTTAACCAAAATTTTAGTTTATTTTGATGGGCTTTAATTTTCTAGGCTGGTTATCTATTTATATATTGGCATTTAGTTTGTTGAATTTGTAGGCTTAGTTTATTTGTATTTGGGTTAATATGGGTTAGTTTTAGAGTGTTTGATTTGTGTCTTGTTTTGTATGTGCAAAACCCAAGAATTATTGAATTTTTAATGGCCGACAAAAGTGTGTCTTCTACCCATGTGGATTAGAATTTGTAAATTTTGTGGCTTGCTTTATGATGTCATGAATATTTATGTTGATGTTGTCTGTGTTAGTATTGTTTTTATGTTTGTAATGCCCATGTAGATATTGTGAAAGACCTTTTTCAAGTTCAAGCGCCTATTACGACTAATGACGCATGTAAGTTAAGCTCATACCTTGTAATCATACAGATAAAGAAAAGTAGTAGCAATTTGATAGATAAAAGATGGTTTTTCATTAATTATCATAACGTGTGAAACATGATTTCTTTATTAGTGCATCATGGAAATTACCAACCAAGTATTACGTGAAGCGTAACTTTTCTATTAGTGTCGAAGTAACTTCTTCATTAATGATTGTCGAATATAGTTCTAGTAGAGGATTTTGGAAGTTATTTATGTTTAGCTTGAAGGAGCTTGTTAAAAAATATATTGTTAAAAAAAATATTGTAATTGATATTTTGTATATATTATTGTTAAAGTCTAATTGGCCATACACATTAGCTCAGTTTGTATAGGTGGCCGTAAGGTGTACAGTTGTGATTGTAAGTAAGTCGTTTATAGTAGTTAGTTAGGGTGGTTAGTTGATTGCTAGCAATTATTGTGAGGTAGCTTTAATTAGTAGTTGATTAGTATATAAAAGAAAACAAGCCTTGGTTGGGAAAAGCAATGTAACAATAACCTTCTTCTTCTCTAAGTTCCACAATAGGCCTGCTGCCTTTCCTCCCAAAATCCTATCCCCTTTTCTAATTGCATGCCTTAACCACAGAATTAACATGGTACCAAAGCTAGGTTGGACGCAATCAACTGTGTAATCCATAGTAGAAAACTCCTCCTCAATGCCCAACAAACACAACATGGCAACAGACAACCACCACAATATGGCAACAAACAAAACCTTCAATCGATTGAATCTAACCAACCTTTTCAGGTTTGACAATTGGGAAAACCCCATGACTGCACTGGTCTCAAACTCCTCACCACCAAGAACTATGTAGTGCGGGCATAAAGTGTGAACAGAGCCCTTCGAGTTAAGAACAAACTTAGATTCATCACAAGGTAAATTTGGAAGCCAACAGAAACAAACACAGGATTGTTGGATATATGGGCAAGATACAATGACATGGTAGATTCTTGGATCTTAAACTCCCTTACCCTTGCAGTTAAATCTAGTTTGTTGTTCATAGATTATTCCTATGAGCTTTGGAATGAGTTGGCGAAAGACTGAGTCAACATAATGGTCCTAAAATATATCAGTTAAAGAAAATACTAGATGTACTAACACAAGAAGATGTTTTAATAGTCAATTACTATGGTAGGCTTAAGGCTATATAGGATAAGCTGTTTGCGTATGATAATATGCCTGAATGCACTTGTGGATAATTGAGGATTTTGGCTGAAAGGTATCAAATGGACTATGTCATATAGCTCTTAATAAGATTGAATGATACTTATAGCTATGGAAGGGATCAGAATTTGTTGCTTGATCCTTTATCCCTATGAAACAAATGTTTGCTATGATCCAATAGCAAGAAAAACAAAACCAAATTATAGGAACCATGTAGGAATCAGAGGGCATGGCTATGGCTGCACAAAGAGGTAACAGTGGCTTCAAATCTGTAGCAAGGAAAGATGGACTGTATTGTACACATTGCAAGATCACATGGCATGACCTTGAGAATTACTTCAAAGTTTGAAATGCACAAGTTCAAATCTCTACACATTGTAACATGAAAGGTCATCTTGTTGAGAAGTGTGACAGGCTTAAGAGATACCCCCCAGGGCACAAATTTTTTCAAAAAAATAGCAAAGGAACAAGCTAGGCTAATCTAGCTTAAAACTTGCAACACGAAGAAGGGAGTGGACTCTATGGAGATGATGAGAAAATGGTACTGACTAAGGGTTAATATCATGAGTTGATGGCTATTCTAGCTAATAGGGAGACGGCAGCTAACGAACTCAATGAGAAAGAACAACTTTAAATCACCTCTACAGCTAACACTACCACTTTGAGTTCCACCACCTACAATGCTAACTCCTTGAACATGAGTGGTAATTTAACAAATCCAAATACCTCAAACCTCAGTAAATCCAAGCCAACAACCTATTCATGGGTGATAGATACTAGATTGATAGATCACATGACTTGTGATCCAAATATCTCACATCTAAGCTTGAAAGAATATCTAAGCCAATCAGCCTTCCTAATGGTTCACATGTTTTTGCCACTCACATAGGAAAAGTAAAATTGACTAAGCTTATTACCTTGCAATACATTTTATGTGCTCCCTCCTTCTCAATAAACTTGCTATCTGTAAAGAAATTGACTGAATTTGTCCCTTGTTGTTCTGTGCTTTTCTCTTCCTTTTGTCTTGTCTAGGGCCTTACTTCTTGGACCACGATTGGGAAGGTTGAGGTGAAGGATGACCAATACAAGTTTGAAAAGGGAAAGGTGTGGTATTAAGCTAACTCTGTAGACCTATCAAGACACAGCAAACTAGTTTTCCTTCAAATTCCTTCTGCCGTAAGCTCTGCAACCCTTAGTGATTTGTGGCCCTATCACCTTGGACACTCTTCTAGCAAAGTACTACCATTTATACATGACCCCCTTGTAAATGTGAACACTTTTGATTTGAATAAAAACACCTTACCTTGTATGTCCAATTACCAAAATGCACATATTGTCATTTGATCACAGAAATCATAGAGCTTTACATCCATTTGAAAGATTACATTGTGATTTATGGAGCCCTCTAAATGAGATAGCACATGATGGGAGCAAATATTTCTTAACTTTAGTAGATGATTATACTAGGACAACTTGGGTTTACCTGCTTAAAAACAAATCAAAAATAAGGGGGAGCCTAAAATCATTTTACAACCTCATCTTGAACCAGTTTAAAACTAAAATTAAAGTGATAAAGAGTGATAATGGATATGAGTCTTGGCTTAGAGATTTCACTCAAATAAAGGAATAGTACATTAAAGAAGTTGTGTAGAGACCTTTCGACAAAATGGAGTGGTTTGGAGGAAACACCAACGTCTCTTAAATGTAGCTAAAGCATTAAGGTTTCAGTCTAGACCCTTGAAATACTAGAGTGAGTGTATCTTAACAACAACCTAGTTGATAAATAGAACTCCAAGCATCTCATTAAACAAACAAAATACCTCATGAGATGTTATTTAGAATCCAACCATCTTACCAACATTTGAGGAGATTTGGTTGTTTATGTTATACCCTAATCTTAGGCCAGGGTAGGAGGAAGTTGACCCTAGAGGGAAGGAATGTGTGCTCTTGGGCTACCCTTATGGAGTAAAAGGGTACAAGTTACTTGAATTCGAGACAAAAAGGGTGTTTATCTCAAGGGATGTGATTTTCTATGAGAATATGTTTGCTTTCGAATCAATTAACCATAGTACAGCTTTTGATGTAACAAATCATTCACTACCTTCCTTTGAAACCTTTGATTTGTTACATTTCCCTTACCACCCTAACCAACCTAATTCATTAGCTTAAACCTTTTCCAAACCTAAAACTAAAGGTCGTAGACTAGAAAACTCCCACTAAGAATAAAATAACATTGTACCAGAACCAAACCACATAATTGAACCTAAAGCACCAACCACAGTTACATTGAACCAACAGCCTTTAGCTGGCTTTTAGAAGGTCAAGCAGAGTGAAAGGGGTGACCTAAATACCTTCAATATTACTACTGTCAACTGGCCTCCTCTTCTTCAACACTCCCACCTCAACAAGGTCACCAAACGTCCAAAGTCCACACCAAATATCTACTTGAAAATCTCTTAGGTAACGAGAAATTTTACCTTCACCACCAAAGCTTTTCGGCTGCTATTTCTACTCAAGAGGAACCAAAAACTTATGAGGAAGCCTCGGCTGATCCAAGGTCGGTGGAGGCTGTGAAAGCAAAACTAGGGGCCTTGGAACAAAACAAGACATGGATAGTAACAAGTCTGTCTGCTGGGTAGAAGCCAATTGATTGTAATTTTGTTCATAAAATCAAATACAAATCTGATAGAAGCGTAGAAAGATACAAAGTCAAGCTAGTAGGAAAGAATTTTACTTAAAAGGAAAGGAAAAACTACTAAGAAACTCTCTCTCTAGTAGCTAAAATGTCCACTACTAGACAAGTACTGGTAGTGGTTGCGGCAAGGGGATAGAGGTTTCACCAACTTGATGTCAACAGTGTCGTCTTACATAAGGATCTTGAAGAGCAAATTTATATGAGAAACTACCAAGATATAATGAAGACAGGTCTGATCAGGTCTATAAGTTGAAAAAAAGCTTGTATGGACTAAAATAAACATCAAGGCAATGGAATGCAACCTTGACCAATACCTTGATTGAGTTTGCTTTTGAATAGTGCAGGGTTGATTATTGCTTCATTCACAATCCTATTTGTTTATGTGGATAATATTATAATTAGAAGTAATTCAGAGGTTGTAGTTTCAAGCATCAAGGAATTCATAGACAGAAGGTTCAAGATTAAGAATTTGGGAAGTTTGAAGTACTTCCTATGCATAAAGATAGCTATAAGTGCAAGTGGAATTTATATCAATCAAAAGACATATGCCTTGGCCATTCTTTTGGATAATGGCTCACTAGGAAGCAAACTAAGAAAAAGTCAAATGCAAAAACCAAGCTAAGCAAGGATCAGGGTAATTTGTTTGAGAATCCATTAGTTTACACAAGGCTAATAGAAAGGTTGCTTTATCTAATAATTACCAAGCCTAATATCTCATATTATATATAGACATTAAATCAATTTATGTAGTCACCCATTGATTTGCACTTAAAGCAACTCATAAAGTGCTCTACTATACAAGGTTGCACCAGGTTAAGGATTACTCCTGCCATTAGAAAGTGGTCTTAACCTTAATGCATTATATAACTCGAATTGAGGGTCATATGTTGACACCCATAGATCCATCGCAAGCTACTACATCTTTGTTGGGAGATCCTTGGCATTGTGGAGATTAAACAAACAAACAGTAGTTTCCAAGTCCTTAGTTGAAGCTAAGTATAGGGCTATGGTAGCTACCTGTAGTGAATTAACTTGGTTAAGGTGTATGCTTGTAGTCTTTGGTGTTGAGCATCTTGAATCGGCCATAAAGCGTGGTGACAATCAAGCAGCACTTTACATAGTAGCAAATCCTTTCTTTCACGAAAGGAGCTAGCATGTTAAAATAGATTGTCATGTTGTTTAAGACCAATTGGAAACAAGGATGATCAAGACTAGTCATGTACCAATTAGGACGCAAATTGCTGAGATAATGACTGAACCTCTCGGAATTCAATAATTTAGGAGCCTTTTGGGCAATAAACAAAACCAGGCATTAAAACAACAGGCCAATTGCGCAAGAAGCAAACTTCGTACCTAGGCAACAAAATGTCATCAGAACAGTTGGGATAATAAATAAAATTATTACAACCAAAAACATTTCTTTTGTCTACTTAGAATTAGAAGAGATCTGCCTAGTTAAGTCCTTGTAAACCAGGCAAATCTTTTTGAGCTCCAACCGAGCCCGCAGGTTGTTGAGTTCCCTCCACTGATCTTCAAGCATTAGCGCCCTCTTCCTCCCTATCAGGTAACAATTATCCTTCATAAACAAGGGGTACTTGAAATCTTCTAACGAGGCAGTCAGATGAAGGAACTCAGACTCGAAGTCTTCTTTCGGTATCTCGTCTCTTCTTCTTTGTCTCTTCCTTTTCCTTGTCTGCATCCTGGCTTCCTCTTCGTCGGCCCTCTCTCCCGAATAAATCACGATGCTTTTCCCGCGTTCTCTCTCTCTTTCTTGACGACCTTCATTGTCGCCCCACAGCCTTCTTGACTGCTCAAATAATCTGGACTGGTGAGAATCCGCCAAGTCAACGGCTCCCCCATTCTCGCGAGCTTTTTCAGCGTTTCTCTCGAATTTCTCTTTTAGCCTCCGGATCTTTTCGGAGACCTGAGTTTTTGTAAAAGGATGTCGGAGCTGGTCCTTGATGAAGAGGTAAAATTCGGTCCACCTGTGTTCACCCCGTTCTCCCAGAATTCTTCGAGACCTTGAAGCAGCTGAATTTCGTCGTCGTCAGAGAATATTTTAGCCTTCGTGTTTTGGCAGGTTTGGGGTTTGGCAGCGGGACTGATGATGAATCCAGAGTCGGACGGTGACGAGTAGTCGTACTCGTCTTCGGGTTCCAGTTGGGAAGCTATTAATTTTTTTCCTTTATCATCTTCGGTGTGGTTCGAGGCCGGAGGAGTAGCAGGTCGCTTGTCATGCTCCTCTTCGCCGAGAATATTTTGGGATACGGCCCCTTTCTCCATGATCTCCACCAACAGAATCAGACACGGGGGATTGAATCTGACTTTGCTGTCGTTCCGTTTGCTCTCTCAGATCTTGGGAATTCATTGTACAGCAGACTTCAACTCCGATTTTAGGGCAGAAGAGGCTTCTTAGCGGTGGACGCAATCGGGAGAGATGGCTTTGCTTTGCTGTGATGTATCTGCCTATTGTACGTCCTATTTATGGGCTTTCGTGCCCGTACATCTGTACGTATCTAGTCTTAGTCGGTATTTTATAAAATTATACATTATCACATGATGACAAAAAAAAAAGATGTTAAATTAATATTAGTTAACTAATTCTGAAAAGAAAATTAGACCAGCCCTACTATTGAAAGGGATTTTCAAAATCAAAGTCCTGCTACATGCATGCCTAAAAATTTTATACATGAAAACTTCTATATTTGGAGACTTTTAAAATAAATAAATTTGGTATAATTTAACACTAACTAATAATAAAATTTTTAAATGACGAGATTATATAAACACTTAAAAATAAAAATAATAGTCTAATTAAGTGAAAGGCTTCCTTTCTCTATTCTGCAGAGTACACGAACTTCGTGGTACGTAAACTATATAATGCCGTGATAACGGATGGTAATGGTGCCCAAATCTTGTAAAATATATACAACTAATAGTTAAATATGGAAAATTGTTTTTGCCGTGATAACGTATGATAATATACATAAAAAATAAGGTATCCATTTAATCAAATATAATTTTGATTGAAAAAATGGAGATAAATAAAGAAATATTATCCAAATTAAATATAATTAGAATCAAGTTATAGAAAAAAATAACAGTTTTTTGAAAAGTGTATTTAATGATCTTTATAACTCAAAATAATATTTTTTAAGAATTAAAAAGTTTTGTAGTTATAAAACACTAGCAAAATTTGTAGGCTTGGTGTGTGAAAATTATTTATAAATTATAAAGTTATTGTATTTTAAATTATAAAAATAAATCATTTAAGAATAACATGTTTAATATTTAATATGGAGAATTGTTTTCGCCGTCATAACATATGGTAATACACAAAAAAATAACGTATCCATTTAATGAAATATAATTTTGATTGACAGAATGGAGATAAATAGAGAAATACTATCCCGTATTTGAAGTCGGATTGGAACCAGGTTATATAAAAGAATAACAATTGTTTTTGGAAAGAGTATTTAATGATTTATATAATGCAAAATAATATTATTTTAAGAATTAAAAAGTTTGGTAGTTATAAAACACTGGCAAAATTTGTAGACTTGGTGTGTGAAAATTATTTATAAATTATAAAATTATTGTATTTTAAATTATAAAAATAAATCATTTAAAAATAACATGTTTAATATTTAATATGGAGAATTGTTTTTGCCGTCATAACATATGGTAATACACAAAAAAATAACATATCCATTTAATGAAATATAATTTTGATTGACAGAATGGAGATAAATAAAGAAATACTATTCCGTATTTGAAGTCGGCTTGGAATAAAGTTATATAAAAGAATAACAATTTTTTTTTTTGAAAAGGGCACTTAATGATCTATATAATGCAAAATAATACTATTTAATAATTAAAAAGTTTTGAAGTTATAATACACTAGCAAAATTTGTAGACTTTGTGTATGAAAATTATCTAAAAATTATAAAGTTACTGTATTTTAAATAATTAAAATAAAATCATTTGAAAGTAACATGTTTAATATTAAATGTGGAGAATTGTTTTTGCCGTGATAAAATATGGTAATACACAAAAAAATAATAATAATAAGGTATCCATTTAATGAAATATAATTTTCATTGACAGAATGGAGACAAAATGAAGAAATATTATCCCGCATTCAAAGTCGGATTAAGTATAATTGGAATCAAGTTATATAAAAGAATAACAATTTTTTTTTTTTGAAAAGAGCATTTAATGATCTATATAATGCAAAATAATTCTATTTAAGAATTAAAATTTTTTGAAGTTATAATACACGACCAAAATTTGTAGACTCTCTGTATGAAAATTATTTATAAATTATAAAGTTATCATATTTTAAATAATAAAAATAAAATCATTTAAAAGTAACATATTTAAAATAAAGAAAAGTCAAAAGAAATTGAACGTGAAAAAAATTTAAGACAAATAAAAATACAACTTAGTTTGTTGGTATGGATGGATCCAAGCACTAAGAAATATTCTATATTGTTTTATAACGAACACATAAACACGAGTACATGTGATAGATATTTTATGCAATGTTTAGGTGTTGAATTCGTTAAAGTTCATTTAAACTCCCAAAAGCATGTGAAAGGCAAATAAAATTTTTGACCAATTAAATATCGTCGCGTCGTATTTTTTTACAATCAAATATCAATTGTTAATTATTTATATTTTAAGAGTTAAATTAAATACAATTCTTGAAATTAATGATAATTATAATTGGTATTGTACTACAAAATTGACTGACAAATCAAACTGCGACATGTGTCAAGGTTGGCCAATCAAATCGTACCACCTGTCAAGTTCTGCAAGTTTGGAAGGAAAATATTATTGATTCAGCAATTATTCAGAGATCATGTAATTAAAGGAAGTAATGTCAAATCAAATATTTCTAACTAATTAGGTTGTGCCACGTCACTTGCTCAAAACAGCAGCCGTACTTCTCTCACCCCTATAAATACGGATTGCTTTTGATGGCTCAACACACGATACAATACAACCAATTAAGAAGCAACAAAAGACTTTAAGTAAATAAGCATTCAAGGAGTTCAAATCCTCTCCAGCAATGATGACTGGTGCGTCAAATCTAAAGGATCAAGTTACTGCATTAACCAGGTTAATTGAAGGTCTTGCCAAGCATGTGCAGGAATAAGATTCCAAAATCTCTAAGCTAATGGAAAAGGTGGAACTTGCTGAGGCTAATCGCATCAAAGAAAAGCATCAAGAAATTCATGATGAGGCCGAAACATCTAGGCAGCAACCAGACAAAGGAAAAAGGCTTACTGTTGAGGAGCTACAAACCTCTACAGTTAGCTCCATCCCTCTTGATCAACTAAAAGATTTTATCGAAGGGACTATCAAAAGCAAATTTGAAGGGACCACCAAATCGTCTCTAACTTACGCAAAGCCCTACACGGCTCGGATTGATGGCCTGAAGATGCCAGCAAGTATCAACCGCCCAAGTTCCAACAATTCGATAGAATGGGAAATCTAAAGCAGCACATAGTCCATTTCATCGAGATCTGCAATGGCGCTGGAACCTACGGTAACCTCTTTGTCAAGCAATTTGTCCGATCTCTAAAAAGAAATGCCTTTGATTAGTTCATTGACTTGGAGCCAAAATCTATCAATAGCTGGGAATAGTTGGAGCAAGAATTTCTCAACCGCTTCTACAACACCAGGCGAACGGTTAGTATGATCGAACTTACTAACTATCACTAATGGAAGGATGAGCCTGTCATTGGATACATCAATCGTTGGAGGAATAAGAGCTTGAACTGCAAGGACAGGCTTTCAGAGGCTTCAGGTATTGAAATATGCATTCAAGGAATACACTGAGGGTTGAAATACATCCTGTAAAGGATCCAACTAAAAACCTTCAAAGTGTTGGCCACTCGTGCTCATGATATGGAGTTGAGCATGACGTCCAGTAGAGTTTATAGTCTACCCACACAAGACTCCCAGAAATCCAAGGAGAAACAAAAAGGGGGAAAGCCCTTCTCCAACAAACCCCCCGCTAAGGCACTAGCCAAGGAGTCAATGGTGGTCAAGGTGAAGCCTGTTAAACTGCCAGTGAAAGAAAGACCTACTGAAAAGAAAGAGGTTCCGCCACCAAAGAGGCTGATCTTGAAGGAGATGCAGGCGAAGTCGTATCCCTTCCTAGATACAGATGGCCCTATGATTTTCGACGACTTACTAAAGGCTAAACTCATCAACCTACCAGAGATAAAACGGCCTGCAGAAGCCAGGAGGATTGAAGATCCCAAGTATTGCAAGTACCACCGCTTGGTCAGGCACCCCATCTATGACTGTTTTATATTCAAGGACAAAGTCATGGAATTGGTCTGCTAAGGAAAAAATCACGTTAGAGGATGATAGTGCCAATATTAACACCACCACCCTCAACGACTGAACAAATGGAGTTGATAAGACGAGCAACTCCCCTAATAAAGTTGGCTACTCCTAAAAGAAAAGCCAAGAGCCCGTTGAAAACTTTATGACTATAGTAGTCTTCATAGACAAAAATTTGATGCTGGGGTCCCAACCCCACAATGGGCCATTGTTTGTGATGGGCTATGTCCACGAACAAAGGATCAATAGAACCTTGGTTGATGGTGGCTCTGCAGTTAATATTTTGCCCCTAAAGACACTAAGAGAGTTAGAGATCCTGACCGCTGAGCTTTCAAATAGCCACTTAATGATTCAAGGATTTAACCAAGGGGAGTAGAGAGCTTTGGGCACCATGAGGATGGAGCTACTCATAGATGATATGGAGTCAACTCTCCTATTCCATGTCATTAATGCGAAGACTTCATACAATTTACTTCTCGGACAACCATGGCTCCATGAGAATGGGGTAGTTCCCTATACCTAGTATCAATATTTCAAGTATTGCCGCAATGGGGCTGTAAAGAAAATGTTGAGAGATTACAAGTCCTTCACTGAAGCTGAATCCCACTTCACCAATGCCAAGTATTACATGAATAAAGTTGGAGTTCCTAAAACTAGTAACTCCCAAAGCCAAGAAAAATGAGAAGATGGTCTAGTGAAGAAAGATGAGGCCAGCTAGGTGCATCCCAAAAGCCATCAAGGCAAAAGTCTAGTGATTGACGATGCTCTTAAAGGTCTAACCTTACCACTAATCCAAATTAACAGCAAAGCACCTGCTCCACAACCCAAAGAAGCTGTAGGGAAATGCTAAGAGGCTAAAGAGCTGAGGACTACAAAAGGCTTCGGTCTCAAGGCATACAAACTCCTCATCAAGGTTGGATACAACCCACAGGAGCAATTGTTGTTGGGAAAGCTTCCTCAAAAATCTTCAAGTCAAACTCTGCGAGTAGGGTTCGAGTATGAACAGCCTAAAGGCCCTGTCCGCATTGCCATAACAAGGGCTACCACTAACAATGTCACTGAGGCCGACTGCTCTTCAAAGGTCGAGAGCAAGCAAGCACGGGTGTCAGTCTTTGAAAGACTTGGTCCATCTAAAAAACAAAAGCGTTAAAAGGTAAAAAAGGGCATCAAAAAGATGTCGAGGCAAGATGAAAAGCTTCGAAGCTTGATCCCCTCTTGCATATGGTGACAAACAGATTTGGTGATATCTTGTGATAGAGTCCTTCAAGCCAGATTCCAAATAGTTATTTTCACTAAAACTGAAGTGGCAGAGGATGATGATAAGGTAAGTGTAGGCTTGTCCAACCACATTACACTATGCGAAGAAGGACAAGTCGTTGAAGAAGATGCTGAGGTTATACCACTCCAAATGATGGTAGGAACCAATTCCACAGTAGATAAATTGAAAGAAGTGGACCTGGGTAATAGCAGCAACCCTCGATCCATTTACCTTAGTGCTTTGTTGATAAATAAAGAGGCTGACATGTATATGGGGCTTCTAAAAAAGTTCAAAGATGTGTTCACTTGATCATACAGGGAAATGTCGGGCCTAAACCTGAAGGTTGCCGTACATCACCTATCCATAAAGAAAGGAATTTGGCCCATTAAACAAGTGCAACGCAAGTTCCAACCAAAGTTGCTTCCCCAAATTGAAGTAGAGGTCAATAAACTGATCGAGGCTAGATTCATCTAGGATGTTAAATTCCCCACATAGATCTCCAGCATTATCTCGGTCAGGAAAAAGAATGGACAAATCTGGGTGTGTGTTGACTTCAGAAATCTCAATGAGGCATGCCCAAAAGATAATTTCCCTCTATCCATCACTGAGCTCATGATCGATGTTACTATGGGGCACGAGGCTTTCTCATTCATGAATAGATCGTCTGAGTACCACCAAATTTGTATGGTGCTGAAGGATGAAGAATTAACAACCTTTCGTACAACCAAAGGCATATATTGCTATAAGGTGATGCCTTTTGGCCATAAAAATACAGGAGCCACGTACCAGAGGGTCATGCAGAAGATCTTCAATGATATATTTCACGAGAATGTCGAATGTTACGTCGACGATCTTATGGTCAAGTTAAAGAAAAAGCTAGACCATCTAGATGATCTCAGAAAAGTTTTTGAATGCCTCCGAAGGTACTAGCTAAAGATGAACCTATTAAAATGTGCCTTCGAGGTTGCTTCTGGTAAGTTCTTAGGCTTCATCATCCACCATCGGGGTATTGAGATTGAGCAGGAAAAAATCGGTGCCATCTTGAAGATGCCACAGCATAGAAATATCCATGAGCTCAAAAGCATGCAAGGAAAACTAACATATATTCGGAGGTTCATCTCAAATCTCACAAGTCACTGTCAACCATTTACTAAACTTACGAAGAAGGGTGTTCCATTCGAATGGGATGAACACTGCAGGAAGGCCTTCCAAAATATCAAGTCCTACCTAACAAAACCCCTAGTGTTGGTAGCACCAGTACCCAACCGTTCTTTGATCTTGTAGATCGCTGCACAAGAATGCTTAGTGGGAGCCTTATTGGCCCAAGAAAACGATGAAAGGAGGGAGAGCACCCTCTTCTACTTAAGCAAGATGATGACGCCAAATAAGCTCAAGTACTTGCTAATTGAGAAAATCTGTCTGGCGCTTGTATTCGCTATCCGGAAATTAAGACACTACTTCTAAGTTTATACAATTCACTTGGTGTTTAAGGCTAACCCACTAAAGTACGTCATAACCAAGCCCGTTCTCTCTAATAGGCTCGCAAGATGGTACCTACAATTCCAACAATTTGAAATTGTGTATGTGCTAGAAAAGGCAATGAAGGGAAAGCATTGTCTGACTTTCTGGCAGATCATCCTATTCCAGCTGAATGGGATTTGTTTGACGACCTTACAGACGAAGATGCTCTGATAGTCAAAATCACTCCTCCATGGAAGATGCACTTCAATGGAGCCTCCCATAGGGGTGGAGCAGGTGCAGGGGTAGTGTTTGTGACATCAGAAAGCAAAGTTTTGCCTCACTCGTTCACCCTTACAGAAAATTGCTCTAACAATGTAGTTGAGTACCAAGCCCTAATCACAGACTTGAGATAGCTGTGGACATCAAACAACTCCACCTCGAGATCTATAGTTATTCTAAGTTGGTAATCAACAAGCTGCAGGGAAAGTATGAAGTCAAGAAGCCTGAATTGCTTCTGTATTATAGCTACGCCAGTACACTTATGCGATAGCTTGGATGTGTCACAATTCAACATGTGTCAAGAAGCAAAAACGAGCAGGCAGATGCATTGGCTAAGCTTGCCTTCGCCTTGTCCTTACCTAACGCTGAATGTCCCATTCCTATATGTAAGAAATGGGTAGTGCTGCCAACACTTGAGGACGAGGAAGAGGGAGAAAATTGCTTCGTAAAAGTCCTCGACCTGGAAAAAGAAGACTAGCGCTAATCATTCGTAGACTACCTGAAATATGAGAAATTGCTAGACAATCCACATCAAAAGGTTGACATTCGACGCCAAGCAGCCCGCTTTATCTATTTCATGGGCGTCCTATACAAACGCTCATTTGATGGAGTATTCCTATGCAACCTGGGCGATGATGAAACCATTCAAGCCATGGAGGAAGCACACTCTAGGATTTGTTGTGTCCATCAATCTAGACCAAAACTTCACTTCTGGATTAAAAGAATGGAATACTATTAGCCGAAAATGGTGAAAAATTGCATAGAGTTTGCCCAAAGGTGCTAAACATGTCAGTACCATGCTAATTTCATCCATCAACCAGCAAAGCCATTACACCCAACAGTAGCTTCATGGCCGTTCGATGCTTGGGGATTGGACATCGTTGGAACCATAACGAAGTCATCTGCTAGCCACATTTACATTTTGACTACTACTAACTACTTCTCCAAATAGACAGAGGCAATCCCTTTGAAGGAAGTGAAAAAGGAAAATGTTGTTAACTTCATCCACGCCAACATTATCTATAAATATAGAGTTCCTCAGTACATCATCACCGACAATGGGAAGCCATTCACCAACAACACCATTGGCAAATTATGTCAAATGTTTGGATTTAAGTAAAGAAAATCCTTAACATATCATGCTTCAACCAACGGCCTCACAGAAGCTTCAATAAAACTTTGTCCAACCTGTTAAAGAAGTTGGTGTTAAAGTCAAAAAGAGACTGGCATGAAAGAAATGGGGAAGCTTTGTGGGCCTATCGAACCACTTTCAGAACACCTACATAAGCAACTCCTTGTGCACTGGTGTACGGGTTTGAAACTATTGTCCCCCTTGAGTAGCAAATTCCATTGCTGCAGGTTGCCATATAAGAGGGATTGACTGAGGAAGACAACGCCTGGTTGCATCTTAAAGAATTGGAGGTACTTGATGAAAAAAGGCTCGACGCACAACAAAAGCTCGAATGCTATCAAGCCCGCCGATCCAAAGCCTTCAACAAAAGGGTGCATGCCCGATCTTTCCAAGTTGGGGAATTAGTACTCACTGTGAGGAGGCCCATCATCATCACTCACCGCACTAGAAACAAGTTTATCTCTAAGTGGGATGGACTATTTGTCATTCGAGAGGTTTATACAAATGGTGCCTATAGACTAGTTGATCAAGATGGTGTAAAGGTTGGTCCGATCAACAAAAAATTTCTAAAAAAATATTACCTTTGAAGTAATTAGAAAAACATCCTTGATACGAGTATAAATTGTCTGATCAAATTTCAAGTCATTACACTTCTTGATGTGAGTTTAAACTATCAAAATCGTTAAATGAAACCCTCATTAACACATGAGTCTAAACTATAAATTGCTCTTGGCCTGCAAGAGTATAAACTGCGAACGACTAAATCTTTTGGCATATTCAGTTGGTTGAACTACGTTAGGACTTGATCTCTTTGTAGGGTATGTAGGCAGCTTAAAAAAATGATAAATTTTAAGTTCAGTCATAAAATGGCAGACGTATTTCACCAAAAAAAAAGAAAGTAATCCATTGACAATAGATAAAAGAAATATTTTATTCATAGGTCAATGATTACAACATTTTGAATACAGCAAGTCTAGTCAAAAAGCTTTAAATCATCTAACCCCTCTTGGCAGCCTTAACAGAAACCCTCGAAAACTTCAAGGCCTTGGCCATCTCATCATCTAATGGAGGAGTCTTGGTTATGATCTTGATCTCTTTTTTTGTTTTTCTGACTTTGACTAAAGTACCTTCATGAGCTTCGAGCTACAACTCTAAAAACTTAGAAAGCTCCTCCCACTTCTCTTTCTAAGCTACAAGTTAGGCTTCCACATCTTTCAACTCTGCCTTTCTCTGGTCAATTTGCTCAGTCCCTTTACGCTCATCAGCTTGGGCTTTATGCAAGCGACCTAGGGCCTCACTAAACTGCTGTGTAAGAACCTTTTTTGTTGGCTTCTCAGATGCTTAAGACATCACATCGTCATAAGTTGTAGCCTTAACAAACAATGCGCCTAGTAAAGCCTCCAAGTGAGAAATATTAAATTGGCCTAGGCTTTTCCTTGACTGAATGACCAATGAAATGCTGTCACTGAGGGAGGAGGTTGACTCGGTTGGGGTCTTTTTTATCCGCTCACCAAGGCCGGTCCACAATTTCTCTAGATATTCCTTCTGATAATCACAAAGGAATTTGTTGGCCTTAAAGACAGAAACAATGTGGAAAGAGTAGCCCTGGCAACTACTCTCAAAGTTGAGCCACCTAGGTCACCAACAGGAGTTGGAAGTGGATCATGTTCGCGAGCCGACCCCTGCGAACCTTCACTAGCATCGCTCCCAAAAATATGCTCCACCAGTTGAAAATAACAATAATGATGAATAACAATTAGGCTATCATTATTAATAAAAGTGTTATCGTATAAAAATGTGAGCAGGAAAATACCTCTCTAGCACATTCCTTTGTGGACTGCCCACGGTCCAAACCCCCGTCTCTTAGAACCAAAGAATTCGAATCCCTTTTGGTTCTCTTCCAATGACGGTCGACGGTGCTACTACCACTATCCTCTAAGATTTCAATGGCTTTTTTCCTTATCAATGTGCCTGATGGATCAGCCATAGTAGTAGGAACGAGACATGTGTTTTGGACATCGCTAGCAGATGGACCAGCACTGCTATCCCTTAGGGGAGTATCACTGTCTGAAGGGTCGACCAAGCGAACAGCATGTTCCTCTAAGAAGTTGCCATGGACAAAGGCCCACTATTTCTTATAAGCGGCCGAGAAGTATCGCCGCACAAAAGTGGAGTTGTGAGGGAAACGCGCGTTAGCCGTGGAAGCAAAAGGCATAGGTGCCAATAGTGAAAGCCATCCTCCAAAGAGCATTGTCTCGCATCATGGACAAGCGACCTAGGCACCTCTTGAAAATAACCAAACTGGCGACTAAATCGATGAGGACTATAAGGTTCGACATCAAAATGATCACCTCACCTCAAGGTTAGGTAGTGTGAACGAATAGCCACAAAATGATCTCACTTGAGCTCCCCGGCATCATCATTATCTATGTAAATGATGTCATTGCCTTTGGTGACCATGTTGCAAGTCCAGCAAGCCTACTTGCCTTTATGGATTCGCCTTCAAGCCTCGCTTGCTTAGGTCATAAAACTTAGCGCATCCTTCTCCAGAATACACTACCATCTTAGGGTCCGACATGCCCTCAAAGACCTGAAAATGGGTCCTGAAGTAATGTGAAATCCACCTGTAAACATAATGCACCGGGAATGATGCAAGTTTGCGGATGGGCTGCAAACCTATCCGTATGAACCTAACATCCTCGTTAGAACTGGACTATAAATTAGACAACTATTTAGACAACTATAAATTAGGTTAGAATTGGGACTGCAAGACTCACATATTATTCTATAGCCATAATCTTGGCCATTTTAAATGTACCAGGCCGTATGAACCTAACATCCTCGTTGGAGAGAACGGAGGTACAAAGCCAACATGATAAAAATGTTATCGTATACGTCTCCTCCCTGGCTCAATCTCTCCAGATTGATTATATGTGGATCGGGGGTGTACTGTCCTCTTTTCCTTATGGGCAAGAGGCATAAAGTATTTTATGGCTCTCTTGCACTAGAACTTTACCAACTCAACGATCGGTACTTTCCGAGGTTAGCCTTCAGAGACCTTGCTGCAAAGTCTATAGAAAGCATGAAACAGATATTTACACAAGTGAATAACAAACTTCGCACCTGTTCCATTAACACCAACCAGCTCTTTAGCACTTGGGATGACCTTATCATAAAGCTTTCCCCTAATAGGTAGCCCAACCGTCAAACATAGGTCATAAAAGAATATCGACATTTCCTCGAGTAAGGTTAGCAAGGTATTAGTGAGAGGGCACCAGGCTTTAAGAAATGTCTTCATGATTTATGTGTTTCAATTGTACGAGAACAGCAAAGCGTACACCGTGTCGAAGATTCTGGCGACATCCAGGTTGGGTTTGCACCTATTGAGAACATCCTCGGCCTATTCCTAATATCTAATGATGTATCAAAACTCGCTAATCAAGTCAAGTTGGCTACCCCACTTAGCCTTCCTGTTAACGATACAACGATCGAGTGTGGGCAAAGGATAACCTAGTCAAAGGGTTTATGGTGGCTGGGCCGCAAGGTCCATGCCGTGCTGGACCACCCTAAAAAAGCAAGTTGCGATCATTCATCAATACGCCTCGAAACAGTTAACCTTGGCTAAGAAACTGCAAAGCGACCGATCAAAGGGGCATGCGCAACAAAAGAGGAGCTTCACTCTATTCGCTGGTCCTTATCATCAAGCACGATCAAACACTCTTTGCCAGATTATGCAACATGACTCTTAAAATGTGTCATTGTTTGAACTGCCATATAGAAAAGAAGACAGCATTAAATTCAATTGGGTTGAAATAAGGCTAAAACCATACATAGTGACTAAAAAAGTGGATCAAGCCCAAGTCTAAGGAAATAGCCCAAGTCTATAGGTCAAGCCTAAGTCCATGGGTTAAGCCCAAGTCCATAGATCAAGGTCAAGTCTAAAGGACCAACCCAAGTCCAAGGGACCAATCCAAGTCTATGGATCAAACCTAAATCTAAGGGATCAACCCAAGTTCATGGATCAAGCCCCAAATACAAGGGACCAGCCCTAGTTCATGGGTCAAGCCCAAGTCCAACGGACCAGCCCAAGTCCATGGATCAAGCCTTAAGTCCAAGTCCATGGGTCAAACCCAAATCCAAGAAGCCGTCCCCCGCCGGTCGCCTTGCCAGACAGCTAGCGTAGCACCGCATCCATGGCACCACCCAGCGCCATCGCGACCTTGCGCACAGCGTCGCTCGTGGCAACCATACCTAGTGTAGCACCCAGCATGGCATCGCAGCCCGATGCAGCGCCACTGCGGCCCAACTCGACCCCGTTGCTTGGCATAACCCCGAACACAGCATTGCTGATCTGAGCAGGGCGGCAGCGCCTGAAGATGAAGGCGACGTCAAGCCAAGTACCAATATTTCACCAAAAAAATAATAAAAAAAAAAGAGTTGCAAGAATTCTGGAATGGAAGGTTGCTACGGTGGCCTACCTTCTTGGAGAAAAATTGTAAATGATCGATGGATAATGGGGAGCCTTAGAAATTGGGAGTAATATTGTGATTGAAGGGGAAAGAGAGTAAGCCGGCATGTGTTCAAAGGAAGAGAAGAATGGAAGCTGAAGTAATATTCTCAGCACTATTTACAGAGATGGATGGAAGAAAATATTCCTTTTTTTTTAAGGATTCTGAATGATATTCATACACGCATTAGTTTTTCCAAAATGGAAAGGAAATCACACATTCCATGTGAAAAGAAAAGAGAAATCAACCGAGATCTGATACGCTATGTGAAGGAAAGTTAGCATGCTCATGTAGAATCTTCCCATGGGCCCGAGACTTTAAACCCCTCATTGGAACAGTAAAACTGTGAATTTAGTGGGCCAAAAAGAAGAAAGTTGGGTCTTTTAATTGGATTTTGAATGAAAACAAACCTAGGGCTCCCTTTTGAAATGAACCAAAAAAAAAAAAAAACAACAACAACAACAATAATATTAATTTTCGAGACTTATTCACTTCAAACTCAAATTCTCCATGAATAAGTTTCGATGGGGCGGTTGTAGGCAAATAAAATTTTTGACCAATTAATATCGCCATGTGGCATTTTCTTGCAATCAAATATCAATTGTTAATTATTTATATTTTAAGAGTTGAATTAAATACAATTCTTGAAATTAAATGATAAAATAATTGGTATTGTACTACAAAATTGACTGACAAATCAAACTGCGACATATGTCAAGGTTGGCCAATCAAATCGTACCACCTGTCAAGTCTTGCAAGTTTGGAAGGAAAATATTATTGATTCAGAAATTATTTCGCGATCATGTAATTAAAGGAAGTAATGTCAAATCAAATATTTCCAACTAATCAAGTTGTGTCACGTCACTCGCCAAAACGGCAGCCATGCTTCTCTCATGCCTATGAATACAGCTAGCTTTTGATGGCTCAACACACAATACAATACAACCAATTAAGAAGCAACAAAAAGACTTCAAGAGAATAAGCATTTAAGGAGTTCAAATCCTTTACACCAGTTTTAAGAAGTTCGAAGAAGTTCGTCATCAAATCAATGCATTCTTCCTAAGAAATTTATCAAATCCTAGCATTTAATCCACATTCAAGGTGCTAAACCGATGGATTAATATTATTGAAGGCTCTGATCAACATTAAGGAGGATCAAAGCTCAAAAGCTCTCTCAGTTTTAGTCGGATTCTTCGATCAGTATTCAAATCAAACAAGTTGGAAGAAAAATCAGAGGATTAAGTTAGAGATTATACCCACAAAATTTCTTTCGATTCAAATTGTAATTGGCTTGTACTAATTTCTTGTTAATAAAAATTCAATTACAAGATTTTTGTCCTATAGCATAATCACATAACTAACAAAATAATAATATAGAGATGCACAACAAAATTATTCACACAATTCGGTGCAAATATGCCTACATCACAAGGCCACACCAAGTCAAAATGATTCCAATAAAACACACAAATCTAACATAAAAACTCTCACAAAATGACTCGAGCCTCATTTATGATGTTCCACTTCCACCACCTTGGATCTCAACTCGATGGAATTCTACACTAAATCATTCTTGCTAGATTAAAACCCTAATCGAAAGGCCCACACATTTCTGTCAAAATGAACACTTCTTTAGAAGTATAGGACTTTGAACTCAATTTCAATACAAGAACATTTTATAATTGACACTTTTCAAAGACATATGAGTTTAGCACTCAATGCTCACCAAGCTAGCCAATAATGGCACTCTAGGACTCTAGCAAATTGTGCACACCCTCTTTTTGATCTTGGTCGCTTCATTTTCTCAAATCTCCAACATTTGTAAAAATCCCTCCAATAACTTTCCATGAAATTTGGATTTTTCAGATTTATTAAGATCCATTTAATTTAATCAACGCTTGTAGTTTATGTAGTATGTTGATTGATGTTGTAAGTATTAGTGATATGCCCTCTCGTGCAAAATAATTTATGAGGGATATTGTTGTATTTGTTATTTTTCATTAATTAATAAAATATTGACAGTCTATTTTATCAATATTTTGGTAGTTTTAATCATGTATGTAATTCTTGTTATAGTATAAAATTGTGCATGTGTCTATATGATTACGTTAAGAAATTTTATTTATAAGAGTTATGGACATAAACACAAGACTAAATGGTACAAAATTTAAAAAAATTTGTTCATGTGTCATAGATTCTCTGAAAAGGTATTGGAAAATCGATACGATTTGTACACCATTTGTTTATTGGTAAGTGTCATACCACTTGATATGAAATATTGATAATATATATATGTGAATACGTTATTACAAAATGGTGTATTGAAATAGTGACTTAAAAAATGAAGCTAACATATGGTGTTTACTCTTTGTTGTCAATATTTTACTTTATGATCATATTAAATACGCATGGGTCTTACACTTGAGACAACATGGATGTCTTGTAAGGTTGATGCTCTGTGTATCATTAGCGCATTAAGAACAAATATTTATCTTGGTATGAGATAAAGCTATAAACCCAACATGCTATTATCCGAATGCATATAGAGCATGTGCCCAGTTAATAAAATATTTGTTTCCTTATAAGTAAGTAAAGGTTTTTTCCTATACAATCAATATTCCATGAGGTAGAAATCCTTAGCCAAAGCAGTGTATGATTCAAAAAGAATTTGTGATAGGACATTTGTCTCATGATATAATATTACTTTTTTCATATGATCGAACTAATGAGTTTGACTAAATCTATAATTCTTGCTCGATTAGGACAATGTAAGATAAAAGGCTTATACCGCATGGTGTTCACGATCAGAAGAGCTCATATGATTCATTCACTTCATCTTGGATGTGCTACTACGAGCCATCAGTTAAATATTGCTCATATCCTTCAAACTATACTCATTGTCAATTAAGAATAAATTTAAAAAGTCATATACATAAAATGAGGCAAAAGTAAGAAGACTTTAATTCAAAAGTCTCACGGAGGAATTAATTTGGTTGCAATTAGATTCAACCAAATAAAATTATTAATTCTCATTATGTTTGTTAAGAATGAGATTAGTAATTGTAAATATAATGAGCCTTTAATTTAATTAATGATGATTAATTAAATTACAGGACAAGACATATTTGCTTTCTAATAGTTTGTTATTAGGGTTTAGGGTTTAGTAAAGAGATTATTAATTAAAAACATAATTAGTATTTAATTTAATTAATGAGTATTATTAAATTATGAGATATAATTGTAAAGGGTTTGAATTAATTTTAAGGTCTAACTAAAAGTCAACAAAACCCATTCCATATATCCTAAGTGAAATAGAAATCCAACCAGAGTTCCAAATCCTAAAGGGCACTAATCATAATATTCTTTTTGTAGTACTGTTCTCTCCATGTGTACTATTTATCTACTCTCTTTGCATAATAGAGAGAAAATATTCATTAGCCTTCGCAATATTTTCTCTAATAAAAATTTTTTAGGAGTAAAGTGTTTGTGAGATTACATGAAAAAATTCGTGGAGGTTCGTTGGAGAAGTCTTACTTGGGCATTGTTTGTGTGGACAAAATCATAGCTTGTGGATTGCAGATAAAATCTACAAGGAATTGGACTTTAGGTAATCATTCATGCTAAAATTATGCTTTAATTTATATGAGTTATGTGAAGAAAAGCAGACAAGGTATGGATTTTTATTTCTACTGCATTTTCCTTTGGTATTTCATGAATTTTAATTGAAAATTTGACATCCCAACTCCAAGAAAGCAAGTAATGTTATCAAAGCCATTTTCCATTTTTTTTCTTTTGTAAGAACATTTTTGGAAACATTTGTTTTATGATTTATGGTTAGTTTTCATTTTAAATTTGTAAACTTGTATTCTGATACTCATTTATAAAAAATTATTTTTGCATGGTATTGAATGGTGGGAAATGCAAAAAAATGAGAAACTTGAAAAAAAATAAGAATAGTGGTGCAAGCTTTGCTGCTTAGGCATGTAGTCACAAATATTAGTTTAGTACCCATGGATGGCCTAAGAGTAGCGTGATCTCTGTTGTGACTAGTTTTGTAGTTACAGGGTCAGGTTTCATGATGCGAAAAGGGTTCTCACAAAATATGGGAATGAAAGTGACAAAATTTGTGAATTCTATTGCATCTAACCTTAGTGAACACAACTACAGGCTTCACAAACTCAGGAAGGGTTCCCGAAATCGCGGAATTGGTTACAAAAGTCCTCAAGTTTTGTTTTCTCTAATTTAAACCTTAGAAATGAGTTTCTACGAACAAAGCTAAGGCATGAGATACATAAGTCATAAAAAAAATGTTCAAATATTTAATTAGTTTGTACGTGTGATGTATGAATGTTTTATGAGTAAATGGATACATTATGTGTTGGATTTCCATGGCATTTGTCAATAAAAATCAAAACTTTTAATCATAAGTACATCATACATGCATAGTGGAAGATAAAGGAACAAATCTCAACTATTTTTGTTGCAAAAATGCAAGAAATCATAAGTACAAGTAATGGTGTAAACTTGTTACATTTGAAACGTTTCAAAATGGTTTGAACACGATTCTTAGTCACAACCCTAAAACCTCCGCCTCTAGTTTATCCACATGATTAGGATGATCATGAATTCCTTCTTCACTTGCAAAACTCATTTTTTAAAGCTCTAACTCAAAATACTTTAGGTAAGAAAGAATTTTGTCAAGAAAGAACTTGAGAGCGAGTCGCTGTTGTTTCTTGCTTGAAAGGGCTACACAAAAATTCTATAGTAAAAAGTGTGTCTTGAATTCTTCACGCATCCCTTTAAATAGTTATAATACAGGAGTTTAAAGTATGAGCTTTATGGGCCCTTCTACATGGTACTTTTAATTAAAACTAACTCATGGATTTTTATTTATTAATCTCTTTAATAAATCAACCCTTATATCCTTCAATTACTAATCTCCATTAATAATTAAACCCCAATTGTGTCCAATTAGTTTAATTAAATTAAATTTTTATTGTACTTCTAATTAATGATCTTATTATTAACAAATACCATGGCAATTTATTTAGTCCAATTCAATTACAACTATATAAATTATTCCATGAGTCTTTTTAAGTCTTGTATGCAACCTATCAATTTGACATTTGCAATATGTCTCAATCTTACGTGTATGATTTTCTTGGTTCGTTCTTAATTGATAATGAGTATAGCCTAAAAGATATAGGAAATATTTAGCCTATGACCCATATTGTAACCTAACTAAAATGAAGTGAATTGAATCACAATAAACCTTTTTAATCGTGACTACTATGCTCTATATACCTTTTGTCTTACTTTGTCTCAATTGAGAGAGAAGTATAGATTTAGTCAAACTCACAAATTTGATTATATTACCAATTGGCATTTCCTCATGAGACAAATACTTCTATTCGAATTTCCTTTTTGATCACACATTGCCTTATTTAAAGACTTCCATCTTATTGAACACTGACTATACAGGACAAACGTCTTTCTTACTTGCAAGGAGACAATTCCTTTATTAAACGCACAAATATCTCTATACACATCTAAGCAATAGCATGTTAAACTTATGACTTTATCTCATATTAGGATAGATATTGGTCATTAATACTTAATAACACGTTTACCGTTATGCGTACAAAATAACTATGTCATTTTGGGTTTAAGGTCTACGTGTACTTAACACGAATACGAAGTAGGGCATTTACAGCTAAGAGCAAACTCCACGCATCTATTTTATTCTACAAGTCATTATCTGAATACTCCATTCCCTAATGACGTATCCACACACATGCATTCTTAATATTTCATACCAACTCTCCAATACTCTTTAAAGTATTTTTGATTTGCAAATAGATTTTAATCATTGAGTACTAAGACAGTCTTATGTCTATATTTATAACTCTTTATGAATAAGGGTTCTTAACTTAAACACATGGACATATGTAATACTTTATGCAAGTCAAAATTCTCATGCATGAAAACCAGCTAGAGGAATGATACTAAAATAAATATTTTATTAATAATTGAGTGAATGTACATATATAACTAAATGCCCTCTATTATCTTTCATTTTTTATTGGCGATAGAGGGTATATCACAAATAATCTCCCACTTGCACTCTAAAGCCAATACTACTAATGCAAATCATTATAGTATCTAAACCCCTCTTCTCAAGATAGTGATGCAGCCCTGCTTCATTAGCTTGGTGAGTGGGTTAGCTATATTATCAGCTGAAATTATTTTCTACATGGCTATATCGCTTCTTTCAATGATTTATCAAATAATATGACAATCCCTCTATGTGTTTGGACTTTTGATGAGACTTGAGTTCCTTGGCTTGTGCAATTGCACTATTGTTGTCATAATAAAGTGGTAATGGCTGATCTACATCTAAAACCACCTAAAATTCTATCACAAACTTCCTCTGAAATAGCTTCTTTCATAGCATTACATGTAGTGATATATTCAACCTTAGTGATGAAGTCTGTAGTTGTAGTCTCTTTGGAACTCTTCCAATTGATTAATCCTCCATTAAGTAAATGTAAACCTAGAGATAAACTTTCTATTATCCATATTCGACTGAAAGTTAGAGTTAGTATATTCGTGTACTCTTAGGTCACCATCATCATAAACAAGTATCATATAGTTAATTTTTCTAAAGTACTTATGGATACATTTGACGGCATTCCCATGCTTTCTACACATAATACTTATGACATAGGCGATGTGTAGCCTATTGCATACATCAAGTCTTATAGTTGAATTATATAGTATTGCATAGCGTTTTATATATATTATTGTCATATTCATATATGCTTATATATAAAAAAAATCATTATCTCTATATACTATTATATTATTCAATTATTATTATATATTATTATATATTATTTTGATATATTCAACCATATAAATTTAAATAACTCATACTATTTATCGTATCAAAATATCTCATCCAAATATACAATTCGTTCCAATACAATTCACCAAACATTATTTTCCAACTAAAACTTCCTCTCAAACATGGCAAATGGGAATAAATACGATAAATAAGGCTAGCGCCTAGCTAGCAAGTGGTGCACTAATGAATTTTAATTTTAAGGGGGGCACTAATACATTTCTAACTCCAAAGGATTGGAATGCTTGTTTGTGCAATGCATTCTCCGGTTAGACATAATTTCACTTGGGATACCTTAAAGGTTAGGGTTTTTTATTTTTTTATTCCTATTTTTTTTTATAATTTAACAAATTACCCCATTTATGAGGAATTTGTGAAATTAAACAATCTTGCCGTTCCAAACGGCGAGATACCCTTTTTTCAAAAAAAAAATAATAATAATGTTCCGTCTGTATTCGTATTAATTGTCCCGAAATACAGCGTATCTCACCGTTCCAAATGGCGAGATAGAGTCTGATGGACCAGTCCACAAGGTCCAAGTTCTGAGGTATATCTCGCCGTTTCAAACGGCAAGATAGCCTCTAATTGGGCCAGCTCACGAGTCTCGCTGTTTGAAACGGTGAGATTGGGCAAATTAATGATATATATCCCGCCGTTTCAAACGTCGGGATAGCCTCTCATTGGTCTAGCTCATGAGTCTCACCATTTGAAACGGCGAGATAACTTTAATTTACACAAACACACCCGATAGCTATTCATTGTCTTCCCCGCGACGATTTCAAAGCCTTTCTTCCCAGGTGAATTCTTCCCTTCCCCGCGACGAATTTCTTCCTTTCCCAAAGACAGAGATTACTTTGACAGCTGAATACGCCCGAACGCCCGAACGGATTTCTTCCCGATGGATTTTTGTTGAAGGTTGGCCGACCCGATGGATTTTTGCTGAAGGTTGGCCAAACAAATCTGTTTTAAGTTTAAGTGTTTGATTTTTTAGCCTTAATTTTTACAGTTTGTTTTTCAATTTGAGTGTTTTGATTTTTCAACCTTAATTGCTAACAAATGTGTTTGTATATTTCAGGAAACTCCAGTTAAAATTTGTGAAAACAAACAAGGTGTATTATTAGAATTGATTTCTGAGGTAAGTGTTCATATTTTGTTATATTTAGGTTCAAAACAAAATTTTTGTATTGTGGGACAAGCTGTAGTTTGTCATTAGTTGCTAATTTTTCTTATTATATTAATTGTAGTGTAAATAGGGACAATCAAATAAATTTGAAAATTTTATAAGAATATTATATGAATAAAAATTGTGTACTTAAATATTTAATATATAAAATTTAAGAATATTAGACGAATGAAAAAAAATGAAGGTTTTTAATGTAGTTATTCTAATTAATTTTCCAATTTAACAAATGGAACCCACTTATAAATCTTTTATCAATTTAATCAATTTATCAAATAAGAATATTAGATGAGTGATAAAATATTTACTTAAAATACATTAAATTCTTATTATGGATGTGATGCTTATATTTACTATAGTTGTATATGTCGTATTATAGATGTGACGCATATATTTAATTGCATCATGCATGTGTTCTGTTTGTTTAGAAGATATGGCATTTGATGGTGATATTCAAATTGTGCTATATTGGAGGGGTTCTGTTGTGCTAGATTCGAACAGAATAAGTTACAATATTGGGCCTTGTTATTTGCAAAGCATATGTCACAGTACAACTTTTGTTGAATTGGAGACAGTGTATGATTTGACTGGAGTGGATTGAAATCATTATGTCATTCATTTGAAAACAAAATTTATGTTAAGAGATGTATTTGAAGGACGTGATGTGATCCTACTAGGGATTGAAAATGACGTAAATTTGCAATTCTTGTTTAATCCGATCAATCAAGTCATGTATTTAGATCTGCACATCGAAAAAGAACAGAGAGATTGTGACAATCAGTATAGTGTGCCACGTGTGGAGGGAGAAATAGGTCAAACCTCCCACCGATCATTCTTTGGAACTCGACAAAGCAGTAGTGTGCCCTTAGTCACTGAAGCGTTGACTCATGTGGTAAATCAGGAGTGCAACATGTTACGTGATCTTAAAACACAGGCATCACATTTTGGATCAGAATATGAAGATAGGGTTGATATGGATGATGCAGGCGAGTTGCTTTGTGATGCCCATGAACAACATGTATACCGATCAACATCTGACATCAATGATAGAGATTATGGAGATAAGGGAGATGATGAGGATGAAGAAGATGAGGATGCAATCGATATCAATTCGATAAAGGAGGTATTAACAGCATTAGATGCCGACCCATCAGCCAATGCATACCAGAGACGTGTGCTAGGGCGAGCGAGCACCATGCTAATGCACTCTTCAACTATACCTGAACATGGGACAGAACCACTGATGGTGCCATTATATGCATTTGTACCCTTCTTCTCATTGGCAGAGCCAAAAATAACAGCTGACAGTATTAAAAATCTAAGTGGTAGATGGAGCACATACTATGACGAGCACAAAGAAGAGCTTCATTTGGACATGGTGTTTAAGAGTGAAGGCCATGTCCAAGCAGCTGTGAAGGATTACTCCATGGGACATGCAAAGCGAGAATACCGTATGGTGAAGAGTACGCCCAGTACGTGGAAGGTTAAATGTAGACATACTGCAGTTGATGAACCTTGTAACTAGCACCTTAAGGCTTTTTTAAGACAGAAAATGGGGTTGTGGAAGATTACTAGATACGGCGCAACCCACACTTGTCTCCCAGGGGACCTAAGGATGGATCACACAAATTTGGATAAAAACATGGTTGCTGCAATTCTCGTTGGGCTGGTTCGTGAAAACTATACTATTGAGAAAAAAAATATTGTGCAACTTGTAAAAGATTGGTATGATTATGAGATTAATTATGTAAAGGCATGGTATAGCTTGAACGAGTCATTGAGAATGCGTACGGCACATGGGAAGACTCAGTTAAGAAGTTGTCTGCCTACATGAAAGCACTACAAAAATGGAACCCAGGTGGACCAAATTTTATCTCTTCATCAAGGACTAGCTCTGACATCCTTTTACAAAAACTCAGGTCTCCGAAAAGATCCGGAGGCTAAAAGAGAAATTCGAGAGAAACGCTGAAAAAGCTCGCGAGAATGGGGGAGCCGTTGACTTGGCGGATTCTCTCCAGTCCAGATTATTTGAGTAGTCAAGAAGGCAGTGGGGCGACAATGGAGGTCATCAAGAAAGAGAGAGAGAACGCGGGAAAAGCATCGTGATGTATTCGGGAGAGAGGGCCGACGAAGAGGAAGCCAGGAGACAGACGAGGAAAAGGAAGAGACAAAGAAGAAGAGACGAGATATCGAAAGAAGACTTTGAGTCTGAGTTCCTTTATCCGACTTCCTCGTTTGAAGATTTCAAGTACCCCTTGTTTATGAAGGATAATTGTTTCCTGATTGGGAGGAAGAAGGCGCTAATGCTTGAAGATCAATGGAGGGAACTCAACAACTTGCGGGCTTGGTTGGAGCTCAAAAAGATTTACTTGGGTTACAAGGACATTAACTAGGCAGATCTCTTCTAATTCTAGGTAGACAAGAAATGTTTTTGGTTGTAATAATTTTGTTTATTATCCCAACTGTTCTGATGACATTTTGTTGGCTAGGTACAAAGTTTGCTTCTTGCGCAATTGGCCTGTTGTTTCAAAACCTGGTTTTGTTTATTTTTCATAAAAATGTCACCCATGAATTCAGTCTTTTTTGTATTTGAATGGAAGGAAGACGTGCTCATTAAAGTAGTTTTTCTGGTGGATAAAATCTCACAAGAGAGAGAGGGGTACCAGAACACGCACGGTAGTTGAATCCTGAGGTTCATTTCTGGGTTTCATATTCAAACTCTTGTACATCTTATTTCAGTAAAGAACGGGTAACCTTTAAGGGTTTTTTATTTTTTTATTCCTATTTTTTTATAATTTAACAAATTATCCCATTTATAGGGTAATTGTGAAATTAATCAATCTCGCCGTTCCAAATGGCGAGATGTCATCATCTCGCCGTTTGGAACGACGAGATATTCTTTTTTCAAAAAAAATAAATAATATTTCGTATTTCTCTCCGTATAATGGGGAAATACAGATGACGTCACTTCGCCGTTTTGGACGGCAAGAGGACGTTATAATATGTTATAATAAATTAATATAAATATAAATTATTATATTTTTTTTGAAATAAGAAAATATATTTAAATAAAAGAATTTTATTTCAATAAATTGAGTTTTAAATTATAATCTTATATAATATTTTTTGAGTGTTTTATGTTTAGACATTCATGTTGCAATAATAATTTATCGAAATTTGAAATTAAAATGATTTTATTTAAAAGGAAAAATTTATTTACATAATAGTTTAAAAGATGTGTGTTATAACTTTTAAATGAAATTATATGATGTAATTATAATAAAATCAATATAAAGGCCAAAAAAATGAAACATTTTGAATACATATAAGAGATAATATTAAATACTACACGTCATCCTCATCCTCATCCATCAAATGACTACCGGTGCCACAGTCTGTTGGTCGTCTAGCACGATGTTCTCTCCGTGGTACTGGATCTCCTTGAGGATAGTGCAAAGTATGAGGCTGTTGAGCTTCCATACTTATAGAGTTCTGTTAGAGTGGCACTGGGGATCTACGGTATTGCTAAGGCTGCTCCTGTGAAGTGTATGCATGAAGGGAGGGGTGTAAGGAGACTTTGAAAATACCGTGTATGAAGAATCAGCCTGTGGCGTATATGGAGAGTGGATGCTTTGATGTAGTGATTGAGGTACATATACATCTACCGGATCTACAGTGCTAGGACCTGATACGTCATACTGATATGATGTGCTAGGAATTGATACATCGTGGTGATAGGGTGTGCTACGTCTTGGAGTGGGATGTGTAGAGGCAATGTCATCCATCTGGTAGTATGGTGGAAAATTTCGCTGGACTCACTGTTGTGATAGTTGCTCGACACTATCGACAATTTGTTGATTATATTCACCAGAACGTAGTTGTTGCATCTACTATGCCTACAATCAACCATTTGCATATTACTGTATAATATACACAGAGACATTCACACACACACACACACACACATATGTATATACGCAAATATAAAAGCGTACCACGTATGGGAAATAAGTGACGTGGCTAAGCTGATATCTAATATGTACAAATACATGTCTATGAGTGATAAATCGGCCCGTAACTCGGTGGTACCACTTGAAATAGTCTCGTGACACCCGTGTATCTGGGAAGATGGGGCCCCTTATGATATGATCATCGCTAGCCTATTCTCAAATGTATGTATCGTGGTGATGAGCCCAATTAGTCCTGGACGCCCGCGCCTATGCTCATTATATAGTGCATCGTGAGCCCGTGGTGGATCATTAAGAATGCCTTGTGGCATTCCAAATTGCCTCAATACTCGATCAATACAGTGCATCTCAATAATCTCATAGCAGATGACTGGACCACAGAACGTCCACAGTTTTTGACTACAATGGTCGAGTAGCATCTCATATGCATCATCAGGGTAAGGGCGCTATTGAAATTGAAATGAAACATGTAATGTTATATGGAACTGGTTGTATACAAGATGCAATATACATGGTCTAGTGTTTGGTATCCATATTTAATATGACAAAAGTTACTCGTACCTGAGACTCTGCCTCTCCGTCTAATGTATCACGTATCATGCGGATAGAGTGAGATGCATTTGATGTGTTACTCCTCATTGACTTGTTTCAGCTATACACATGTGAAAATCATCAAGAAAACTAAATATAACAGTTGCACAATAGCATAACAAGATATGTAATTTTATAAGACATACCGTGCTCCGAAGGGTGCAGCTGGTAATTGCAGGTCCCCAAGTACAGTGAGTGGGCCAGTATAAAGGCCACGATCACGAGTCTGTGGGCCAGTGTAAAGGCCACGATCACGAGTCTGTGGGCCCAACCCCGGGATCCTAATCCAGTTCCATATCTATAAAAGTTCTAATGGATCAGCAATTGTCTGCCCACCTCGCATACACATGGAGCACAACTCTCGATATAAATATGCCAATACCACACTCCCCCAACTATATGGTTGAGTCATGCTCACATCCTCCAACATGAGAAGGTATAATAGCTTCACTCGATCTCTAGATGAATTAGAAAAAATTCTGCATCCCAACAACAATAACACGTAACAGCGAGTGTATCGAGCCACGTCATCCTCTGTACTATCAACAGTTAGGGTCCAGTGTCGAACCTCCCGAAGTAAGACTGAGAGGGGTATGGTAGCACCACTGAATACATCTGTAGAGGGTGCAAACCCTAAATACTCCAAACAATACTCTTTCTAAACACTTATGGCCCAACGCTCGTCAACCCCTGTAATTGGGGCACCGATCACTGGGAGTTGCCATATCAATGCTACATCTTCCAATGTAATGGTAGCCTCACTAGTCACAAGATAAAAGGTGTGAGTCTCACGGCGCCACCTCTCAACTATTGCTGTGATCAGGTGCCAATCAAGTGCTACATGTCCACTCTTATACACTCCATAGAAACTTAGTCGATGCAGCAAAATAACGACCCGATCATCAAAATCAGGAATCCTAGCTAGTGCCCTAGTCTGGTACCGTGGTCGAAACGTAGTGTCTATGTCTCCTAACCATACAGCCTCCAACCTATGGTTATGCTGTAGGTATAGAAAACTCGGATCAAATGGGCCCGGATTAGCTCTCATAGCCATGGTGAAAAAGTCCTGTATGACAAACTGTGCATTAATTAAACACTAAATTAACAACAATATGTACATAAACATGAAAAATAACATTCACATGCATACAAAATATGTAATCACAAAACTTGAAAAAATAACATTCACATAAATATTTAAATGTATACTAAAATAACTACATAGGCACGGGACTACTTCTGTGTTTAGCTGCTAAAAATGTAAAAATACATGTTAAACTAACGAGGACGACTGAAGGATGAAGGCATGTCTAAATCCTGCAATCGACGTTGGGCCTGTCGCCGTGATTGCTGTCAAGCCCGATATTGTAGCCAATCCATTTCATTTGATATTCGACACAACAGGGCCCTCGCAACCTTATGAATTACACACCTGTGAGGGTTGTGGACCAACTCGAATGGTGGATCATCCTAATAATCCTCGGCCAAAATAGGATTGAATCTCCCTTCATATGTATGTACATAGCTAGAAAATGGAAAAGTATGGCATCACTAGCCGTTTAGGATTAACACCATATTTTCTACTGATAGCTATTGCGTGTGAGCATGGAATTCCGCGTAATAACCACTTCTTGCATGTGCAATCCCTACTGCATAGTTCCACAGCATGTGCATTTCCTTTGCCTCTTCCTGGATCTTGTGCTGTGATCACTCGTCCCGACTGTGCATTTCGATCATATATCTGCACTAAATGTCGGACAAATTTGTGCTCTGCCCTTGCATACATCTTCGCAAGCCAAGTGGGCCACTCATCCCCCCTGCCATCTTAACTTCACCCTCCATTAATCTCAGCCTGAATTTAGCGACGGCCCGATCAAATGTCATTTGCACAATCGAACATATTGGCAACCGCCGTATTCCCTTCATTACCCCATTAATACTTTTTAATATGTTAGTTGTCAGTACACCATGTCTCTAGCCTCCATCAAAGGATAGAGCCCATTTTTCTTTATCAATTGCTTGCAAGTAGTTGTAGACCTCCAAGTTTATATGCTTTATATGGTCTAGAGTTTGAAGAAATTTTTTCTCCTGGTTCTCAGCACTTGCTCTCTAGCATTGATCACGCAAGTGTCGAGTAAAGCTTTTAAAATGTTTGCACACAAATGTCGAAGACAAAATTAGTGTTGTCCTCTTGGGGCCTTGAAAGTATCGATGTTCTCGACGGCAGAAAGAAACCCAGGACGTCTGTCGGATACAAGACAATTATATGCTCTATGCTCTGCCACAGATAATATGCCGCTCCAACATCTACAAAAACCAACCCCATGATTATGTGTTTTCTTCATCTACTAAGGCATAATAAATAAATAACATAGCATCAATAAAAAAAATTTTCTTTTTAAATAAAATCATTATAATTTCAAATTTCAATAAAATATTATTGCAACGTGAATGTCTAAACATAAAACACTCAAAAAGTATTATATAAGATTATAATTTAAAACTCAATTTATTGAAATAAAATTCTTTTAGTTAAATATATTTTCTTATTCCAAAAAAATATAATAATTTATATTTATATTAATTTATTATAACATATTATGATGTCGTCTCGCCGTCCAAAACGGTGAAGTGACGTCATCCGTATTTCCCCTATTATACTGAGAGAAATATAAAATATTATTTATTTTTTTTTTGAAAAAAGTGTATTTCACCGTTCCAAACGGCGAGACGATGACATCTCGCCATTTGAAACGGCGAGATTGATTAATTTCACAATTACTCTATAAATGAGATAATTTGTTAAATTATAAAAAAAATAGGAATAAAAAAATAAAAAACCCTTAAAGGTTACTCGTTCTTTACTAAAATAAGATAAACAACAGTTTGAATATAAAACCCAGAAATGAACATCAGGATTCAACTACCGTGCGTATTCCGGTACCCCTCTCTCTCTTGTGAGATTTTATCGACCAGAAAAACTACTTTAATGAGCACGTCTTGTACCCCTCTCTCTCTTGTGAGATTTTATCCACCAGAAAAATTATTTTAATGAGCACGTCTTCCTTCCATTCAATGACAAAAAAAGACTGAATTCATAGGTGACATTTTTATGAAAATAAACAAAACCAGGTTTTGAAACAACAGGCAATTGCGCAAGAAGCAAACTTTGTACCTAGCCAACAAAATGTCATCAGAACAGTTGGGATAATAAATAAAATTATTACAACCAAAAACATTTTTTGTCTACTTAGAATTAGAAGAGATCTGCCTATTGTAACCCAAGTAAATCTTTTTGAGCTCCAACCGAGCCCGCAAGTTGTTGAGTTCCCTCCACTGATCTTCATGCATTAGCGCCTTCTTCCTCCCAATCAGGAAACAATTATCCTTCATAAACAAGGGGTACTTGAAATCTTCAAACGAGGAAGTCAGATAAAGGAACTCAGACTCGAAGTCTTCTTTCGGTATCTCGTCTCTTCTTCTTTGTCTCTTCCTTTTCCTCGTCTGCATCCTGGCTTCCTCTTCGTCGGCCCTCTCTCCCGAATACATCACGATGCTTTTCCCGCGTTCTCTCTCTCTTTCTTGACGACCTCCATTGTCGCCCCATAGCCTTCTTGACTGCTCAAATAATCTGGACTGGAGAGAATCCGCCAAGTCAACGGCTCCCCCATTCTTGCGAGCTTTTTCAGCGTTTCTCTCGAATTTCTCTTTTAGCCTCCGGATCTTTTCGGAGACCTGAGTTTTTGTGAAAGGATGTCGGAGCTGGTCCTTGATGAAGAGGTAAAATTCGGTCCACCTGTTGTACACCCCGTTCTCCCAGAATTCTTCGAGACCTTGAAGCAGCTGAATTTCGTCGTCGTCAGAGAATATTTTAGCCTTCGTGTTTTGGCAGGTTTGGGGTTTGGCAGCGGGACTGATTATGAATCCAGAGTCGGACGGTGACGAGTAGTCGTACTCGTCTTCGGGTTCCAGTTGGGAAGCCAGCAATTTTTTTCCTTTATCATCTTCGCTGTGGTTCGAGGCCGTAGGAGTAGCAGCTCGCTCGTCATGCTCCTCTCCGCCGAGAATATTTTGGGATACTGTTGTTCCCCTTTCTCCTTGATCTCCACCAACAGAATCAGACACGTGGGACTGAATCTGACTTTGCTGTCGTTCCGTTTGCTCTCTCAGATCTTGGGAATTCATTGTACAGCAGACTTCAACTCCGATTTTCGGGCAGAAGAGGCTTTTTGGCGGTGGACGCAATCGGGAGAGATGGCTTTGCTTTGCTGTGATGTATCTGCCTATTGTACGTCCTATATATGGGCTTCGTGCCCGTACATCTGTACGTATCAAGTCTTAGTCGGTATTATATAAAATTATACATTATCACATGTTGACCAAAAAAAAAAGATGTTAAATTAATTTTTGTTAACTAATTCTGAAAAGAAAATTGGACCAGTGCCACTATTGAATGAGATTTTCAAAATCAAAGTCCTGCTACATGCATGTCTAAAAATTTTATATATGAAAACTTCTATATTTGGAAATTTTTAAAAAATAAATTTGGTATAATTTAACACTAACTAATAATAAAATTGTTAAATGACGAGATTATATAAACAGTTAAAAATAAAAATAATAGTCTAATTAAGTGAAACGCTTCCTTTCTCTATTCTGCAGAGTACACAAACTTCGTGGTACGTAAACAATATATTGCCGCGATAACGTATGGCAATGTTGCCCAAATCTTGTAAAATATTTACAACTAATAATTAAATATTGAAAATTGTTTTTGCCGTAATAACATATGGTAATATACACAAAAAATAAGGTATCCATTTAATCAAATATACTTTTGATTGAAAAAATAGAGATAAATAAAGAAATATTATCCGGATTAAATATAATTAGAATCAAGTTATAGATAAGAATAATAGTTTTTTGAAAAGTGTATTTAATGATCTATATAACGCAAAATAATATATTTTAAGAATTAAAAAGTTTTGTAGTTATAAAACACTAGCAAAATTTGTAGACTTGGTGTTTGAAAATTATTTATAAATTATAAAGTTATTGTATTTTAAATTACAAAAATAAATCATTTAAAAATAACATGTTTAATATTAAATATGGAGAATTGTTTCCGCCGTCATAACACATGGTAATACACAAAAAAATACCGTATCCATTTAATGAAATATAATTTTGATTTACAGAATGGAGATAAATAAAGACATACTATCCCGTATTTGAAGTCGGATTGGAATCAAGTTATATAAAAGAATAACAAATTTTTTTGGAAAGAGCATTTAATGATTTATATAATGTAAAATAATATTAGTTTAAGAATTAAAAAGTTTTGAAGTTATAATACACTAGCAAAATTTGTAGACTTTCTGTAAAATTTATTTATAAATCATAAAGTTATTATTTTTTAAATAATCAAAATAAACTCATTTAAATGTAACACGTTTAACATTAAATACGGAGAATTGTTTTTGCCGTGACAACTCAAGGCAGTACACAAAAAATAAATAAATAAATAAGGTATCCATTTAATGAAATATAATTTTGATTGACAGAATGGAGATAAATTGAAGAAATATTATCCCATATTTGAAGTCGGATTGAATATAATTGGAATCAAGTTATACAAACGAATAACATTTTTCTTTGAAAAGAATATTTAATTATCTATATAATGCAAAATAATATATTTTTAATAATTTAAAAGTTTTGAAGTGATAATGCACTAGAAAAATTTGTAGAATTTGCATGGGAAAAATTATTAAATATTATAAAGTTATTGTAGTTTAAATAATAAAAATAAAATCATTTAAAAGTAACATATTTAAAATAAAGAAAAGTCAAAAGAAATTGAACGTGAAAGAAATTTAAGACAAAATACAAATACAACTTAGTTTGTTGGCATGGATGGATCCAAGCACTACGCAGTATTCTATATTATTTCAGTGATGTAACACAGAAATAACACCAGATCATATGGCAGATATTTGATGCAATGTTTAGGCGCTGAATTGGTTAAATTTCATTGAAACTCCCAAAAGCATATGCATACGTAGGCAAATAAAATTTTTGACCAATTAAATGTTGCCACGTGTTATTTTCTTACAATCAAATATCAATTGTTAATTATTTATATTTTAGGAGTTGAATTAAATACAATTCTTGAAATTAAATGATAAAATAATTAGTATTGTACTACAAAATTGATTGACAAATCAAACTGCAACATGTGTCAAGGTTGGCCAAACAAATCGTGCCACGTGTCAATTTTTTGCAAGTTTAGAAAGAGAATATTATTGATTCGACAATTATTTCGTGATTATTTAATTGAATGAAGTAATGCTAAATCAAATATTTCCAACCAATTAGGTTGCGCCACGTCACTTGCCAAAACAGCAGCTAGGCTTCTCTCACCCTTAGAAATGCGAGTAGCTTTTGATGGCTCAACACATGATACAACACAACCAATTGAAGAAACAACAAAAGACTTCAAGTAAAGAAGCATTCAAAGAGTTCAAATCCTCTCCACTAGCTTCAAGAAGTTCGAAAGAGTTCGTTATTAAATTTAAGACATTCTTCTTAAGAAATTTATCAAATCCTAGTATTTGATCCACATTCAATGTGCTAAACTAGTGGATTAATATTATTGAAAGCTCTGGTCAACATTAAGGAGGATCAATCTCAAAAGCTCTCCCAATTTCAACTGGATTTTTCGATCAGTATTCAACTCATACAAGTTGGAAAAAGAATCAGAGGATTAAATTAGAGATTGTATCCACAAAATTTCTTTCGATTCAAATTATAATCGACTTGTACCAATTTCTTGTTAATAAAAATTTGATTACAAGATTTTTGTCCTGCAGTTTCTAACACGTCCAGTGGGACCTCTCTACCTCTCATCTATTCTCTCAATAAAAGAAAACAAATTCAAGAATTTCAAATAACCAGAGAAAAAGCGAAGTCATTTAAAGCAACTGCCTTAGATGCCTCAAGAGCTGCTAACGAAAAAAGTGTGTCACTAGAGGTTGAGCAAGGCAATTGACTTACTTTGAGCCAATTGCTATCCCGAAGGCCGTTGATGAACCATATTACCTAGGCCAAGAGAGCGAGGACAATAAAAATGATTCATCACCCGCCAACCCTCACCCAGTCACCTCACTCGGCTTCAACACCGCTCCAGCAATGATGACTGGTGCCTCAAGTCTAGAGGATAAAGTTGCTACATTGACGAGATTAATTGAGGGTCTTGCCAAGCATGTGCAAGAACAAGACTCCAAAATTTTTAAACTAATAGAAAAGGCAGAACCTACTGAGGCTAGTCGCGTCAAAGTTTTGTGATGAGGCCGAAACATCCTAGCAGTAGCCAGACAAGAAAAAAGGCCTATTTTTGAGGAGCTGCTACCCTCTGTAGATGGCTCCATCCCCCTCGATCAACTAAAAGATTTCATCGAATGGACCATCAAAAGCAAATTTGAAGGGACCATCAAATCGTCCTTAACTTACGCAAAGCCCTACGCAGCTCAGATTGATGGCCTAAAAATGCCAGTAAGTTATCAAACCCCAGGTTCCAACAATTCAATGGAATGGGAAATCCAAAGCAGTACATAGCCCATTTCATCGAGACTTGCAAAGTATGAGGCTATTGAGCTTCCATACTTATAAAGTCCTGTTAGAGTGGCATTGGGGATCTACAGTATTGCTAAGGCTGCTCCTGTGAAGTGTATGCATGAAGAGGGGGTGTAAGGAGACTTTGAAAATACCGTGTATGAAGAATCGGCTTGTGGCGTATATGGAGAGTGGATGTTTTGATGTAGTGGTTGAGGTACATATACATCTACCGGATCTACAGTGCTAGGACCTGGTACGTCATGCTGATATAATGTGCTAGGAATTGATACATCATGGTGATAGGGTGTGCTACATCTTGGAGTGGGATGTGCAGAGGCAATGTCATCCATCTGGTAGTATGGTAGAAAATTTCGCTGGACTCGTTGCTGTGATAGTTGCTCGACACTATCGACAATTTGTTGATTATATTCACCAGAACGTAGTTGTTGCATCTATTATGCCTACAATCAACCATTTGCATATTGCTGAATAATATACACAGAAACATTCACACACACACACACACACATATGTATATACGCAAATATAAAAGCGTACCACGTATGGGAAATAAGTGACGTGCCCAAGCTGATATCTAATATGTACAAATACATGTCTATGAGTGATAAATCGGCCCGTAACTCAGTGGTACCACTTGAAATAGTCTCGTGACACCCGTGTATCTGGGAAGATGCAGTTCGAAAGAGTTCGTCATCAAATTCAAGGCGTTCTTCTTAAGAAATTTATCCAATCCTAGCGTTTGATCCACATTCAAAGTGATAAACTAGTTGATTGATGTTATTAAAGGCTCCCATCAATATTAAGGAGGATCAAAGCTCAATAGCTTTCCCAGTTTCAGCCAAATTCTTCGATCAGTATTCAAATCATACAAATTGGAAAATGAATCAGAGGATTAAGTTACACATTGTACCCACAAAATTTCTTTCGATTCAAATTGTAATTAGCTTATACCAATTTCTTGTTAATAAAAATTCAATTACAAGATTTTTGTCCTACAGCATAATCACAAAACTAACAAAATAATAATATAGAGATGCACATCAAAAATATTCATGTAATTCGGTGTAAATATGCCTACATCACAGGGCCACACCGAGTCGAAATGAGTCTAGTAAAACACACTAGTTTTGCATAAAAACTCTCACAAAATGACTCGAACCTCATTTAAGATGTTCCACTCCCCCCACCTTGGATCTCAACTCGGTGGACTTCTACACTAAATCATTCTTGCTAGAATAAAAAACTAATCCAAACGCCCACACATTTCTGTTAAAATGAACACTTCTTTAGAAGTGTAGGACTTTGGACTCAATTTCAATACAAGAACATTGTATAATTGACACTTTTCAAAGACACATGAGTTTAGCACTCAATGCTCACCAAGCTAGCCAATAATGGCACTCTAGGACTTTAGCAAATTGTGCACACCCTCTTTTTGATCTTAGTCGCTTCATTTTCTCAAATCTCCAACATTTGTAAAAGTCCCTCCAACAACTTTAATAAATCCACCCTTATATCCTTCAATTACTAATCTCCATTAATAATTAAACCCCAATTGTGTCCAATTAGTTTAATTTAATTAAATTCATTAATTGAATTAAATTTCTATTGTACTTCTAATTAATGATCTCATTATTAACAACTACTATGGTAATTTATTTAATCCAATCCAATTACAACTATATAAATTATTCTATGAGTCTTTTTAAGTCTTGTATGCAACCTATCAATTTGACATTTGCCTTATATCTCAATCTTATGTGTATAATTTTCTTGGTTTGTCCTTAATTGATAATGAGTATAGCTTGAAAAATATAAGAAATGTTTAGCCTATGTCCCATATTGTAATCTAACTAAAATGAAGTGAATCGAATCACAATGAACCTTTTTAATCATGACTACCATACTCTGTATGCCTTTTGTTTTACTTTGTCTCAGTTGAGTGAGAATCATAAATTTAGTTAAACTCACAAATTTGATCATGTTACCAGTTGGCATTTCCTCATAAGATAAATACTTCTATTAGAAAAACTCCTTTTTGATTACACACTACCTTAGCTAAAGACTTCCATCTTATTTAATACAAACTATATAGGACAAACGTCTAACTTACTTCTAAGGATATAATTCCTTTATTTAACGCACACATATCTCTATATACATCTGAGCAATAGCATATTAAGCTTATGACTATATCCCATATTAGGGTAGATATTAGTCATTAATGCTTTAATAACATGTTAACCGTTATGCGCACAAAATAACTATGTTATTTTGGGTTTAAAGTCTACGTGTACTTAATACGAACATGAAGTAAGACATTGATAGTTGAGAGCAAACTCCACCCGTCTGTTTTATTCTACAAGTTATTATTTGAATGCTCCATTCCCTAATAACGTATCCACACATATGCATTCTTAATATCTCATACCAACTCTCCAATACCTGTTAGAGTATTTTTGATTTGCAGATAGGTTTTAATGATTGAGTACTAAGACAGTCTTATATCTATATTTATAACCCTTTATGAATAAGGGTTCTTAACTTAAATACATGAATACATGTAATGCTTTATGCAAGTCAAAATTCTCATGCATGAAAACCAGCTAAAGGAATGACACTAAAATAAATATTTTGTTGATAATTGAGTGAAGGTACATATATAATTAAATGCCCTCTATTATTCTTCATTTTCTACTGGCGTTAGATGATGTATCACAAATAATCTCCCATTTGCACTCTAAAGCCAACACTACTAATGCAAATGATTATAGTATCTAAACCCATCTTCTCAAGATAGTGATCCAGCCCTACTTCATTAGCTTGGTGAGTGGGTCAGCTATATTATCAACTGAAGCTATTTTCTACATAGCCATATTGCTCCTTTCAATGATTTCTCAAAAAATATGAAAACCCCTCTCTATGTGTTTGGACTTTTGATGAGACTTGAGTTCCTTGGCTTGTGCAATTGCACTATTATTGTCGTAATAAAGTGGTAATAGCTGATTTACATCTAGAGCCACTTGAAATTCTATCACAAACTTCCTCACCGAAATAGCTTCTTTCATAGTATTACATGTAGTGATATACTCAACCTCAGTGATGAAGTCTGTAGTTGTATTCTCTTTAGAATTCTTCCAATTGATTGATCCTCCGTTAAGTAAATGTAAACCCAGAGATAGACTTTCTATTATCCATATCTGACTCAAAGTTAGAATTAGTATATCCGTATACTCTTAGGTCACCATCTTCATAGACAAGTATCATATATTTAATTCTTCTAAAGTACTCATAGACACATTTGATAGTATTCTCATGCTTTCTACACATAATACTTATGACATAGGCCATATGCCACGCACTACATAGATTAGGTCCTCTCTCTCTTGTGAGATTTTATCCACCAGAAAAACTAATTAATGAGTACGTCTTCCTTCCATTCAAATACAAAAAACACTGAATTCATGGGTGACATTTTTATGAAAAATAAACAAAACCAGGTTTTGAACTCAAGAAGCAAACTTTGTACCTAGGCAACAAAATGTCTTCAGAACAGTTGGGATAATAAATAAAATTATTACAACCAAAAACATTTCTTTTGTCTACTTAGAATTAGAAGAGATCTGCCTAGTAATGTCCTTGTAAGCCAAGTAAACCTTTTTGTGCTCCAACCGAGCCCGCAGGTTGTTGAGTTCCTTCCACTGATCTTCAAGCATTAGCGCCTTCTTCCTCCCAATCAGGTAACCATTATCCTTCATAAACAAGGGGTACTTGAAATCTTCAAACGAGGCAGTCAGAAAAAGGAACTCAGACTCGAAGTCTTCTTTCGGTATCTCGTCTTTTCTTCTTTGTCTCTTCCTTTTCCTCGTCTGTCTCCTGGCTTCCTCTTCGTCGGCCCTCTCTCCCGAATACAACACGATGCTTTTCCCGCGTTCTCTCTCTCTTTCTTGACGACCTTCATTGTCGCCCCACAGCCTTCTTGACTGCTCAAATAATCTGGACTGGTGAGAATCCGCCAAGTCAACGGCTCCCCCATTCTCGCGAGCTTTTTCAGCGTTTCTCTCGAATTTCTCTTTTAGCCTCCGGATCTTTTCGGAGACCTGAGTTTTTGTGAAAGGATGTCGGAGCTGGTCCTTGATGAAGAGGTAAAATTCGGTCCACCTGTTGTTCACCCCGTTCTCCCAGAATTCTTCGAGACCTTGAAGCAGCTGAATTTCGTCGTCGTCAGAGAATATTTTGGCCTTCGTGTTTTGGCAGGTTTGGGGTTTGGCAGCGGGACTGATGATGAATCCAGAGTCGGACGGTGACGAGTAGTCGTACTCGTCTTCGGGTTCCAGTTGGGAAGCCAGCAATTTTTTTCCTTTATCATCTTCGCTGTGGTTCGAGGCCGTAGGAGTAGCAGCTCGCTCGTCATGCTCCTCTCCGCCGAGAATATTTTGGGATACTGTTGTTCCCCCTTCTCCATGATCTTCACCAACAGAATCAGACACGTGGGACTGAATCTGACTTTGCTGTCGTTCCGTTTGCTCTCTCGGATCTTGGGAATTCATTGTACAGCAGACTTCAACTGCGATTTTCGGGCAGAAGAGGCTTTTTGGCGGTGGACGCAATCGGGAGAGATGGCTTTGCTTTGCTGTGATGTATCTGCCTATTGTACGTCCTGTATATGGGCTTCGTGCCCGTACTAGTCTTAGTCGGTATTATATAAAATTATACATTATCACGTGAAGACAAAAAAAAGGATGTTAAATTAATATTAGTTAACTAATTCTGAAAAGGAAATTAGACCAGCCCCACTATTGAAAGAGATTTTCAAAATCAAAGTCCTACTACATGCATGTCTAAAAATTTTATATATGAAAACTTCTATATTTGGAAACTTTTAAAATAAAAAAATTTGGTATAATTTAACACTAACTATTGATAAAATTTTTAAATGACGAGATTAAATAAACATTAAAAAATAAAAATAATAGTCTAATTAAGTGAAACGCTTCCTTTCTCTATTCTGCTGAGTACACCAACTTCGTGGTACGTAAACTATATAATGCCGTGATAACGTATGGTAATGGTGCCCAAATCTTGTAAAATATATACAACTAATAATTAAATATGGAAAATTTTTTTTGCTGTTATAACGTATGGTAATACACGTAAAAAATAAGGTATCTATTTAATCAAATATAATTTTGATTGAAAAGATGGAGATAAATAAAGAAATATTATCCGGATTAAATATAATTAGAATCAAGTTATAGACAAGAATAACAGTTTTTTGAAAAGAGTATTTAATGATCTATATAACGCAAAACAATATTTTTTAAGAATTAAAAAGTTTTGTGGTTATAAAACACTAGCAAAATTTGTAGACTTGGTGTCTGAAAATTATTTATAAATTATAAAGCTATTGTATTTTAAATTATAAAAACAAATCACTTAAAAATAACATGTTTAATATTAAATATGGAGAATTGTTTTCGCTGTCGTAACATACGGTAATACACAAAAAAATAGCGTATCCATTTAATGCACTATTTACAGAGACGGATGGAAGAAAATATTCCTTTTTTTGAGGATTCTGAATGAGCACGCATTAGTTTTTCTAAAATGGAAAGGAAATCACCTTCTTCCATGCGAAAAGAAAAGAGAAATCAACCGAGATCTGATACGCTATGTGAAGGGGAGTTAGCATGCTCGTGCAGAATCCATTTAATGCACTATTTACAGAGACGGATGGAAGAAAATATTCCTTTTTTTGAGGATTCTGAATGAGCACGCATTAGTTTTTCTAAAATGGAAAGGAAATCACCTTCTTCCATGCGAAAAGAAAAGAGAAATCAACCGAGATCTGATACGCTATGTGAAGGGGAGTTAGCATGCTCGTGCAGAATCTTCCCATTGATTGTTGTTGTGGTGGGTAAGAATATGGGCCCGAGACTTTAAGCCCCTCGTTGGAACAATACAATTGTGACTTTAGTGGGTCCCAAGGAAGAAAGTTGGGCCTTTTAATTGAATTTTGAATGAAATGACCAAAAAGAAAAAAGTTGGGTCTTTCAACTAAATTTTAAATGAACTAAATTTTAAATGAATGGCCTGTAGGTTCAAATCTAATATGAAAACGAACTTGGGCTCCCTTTTGAAATGAACTAAAAAAAAAAAAACAACAAAAATAACAGTAATATTAATTTTCGAGCCTTATTCACTTCAAACTCAAATTCCCCGTGAATAAGTCTTAATGGGGTAGTTATAGGCAAATAAAATTTTTGACCAATTAAATGTCGCCATGTGGTATTTCCTTGCAATCAAATTTTTAATTCTGAATGTCATATCTCCATAACCACAACATTGCTTGAAAGAAATATTATAATTTTAAAAAATAACAGTACATTAAAATTATCATAACTTTAAAATATTTAACGAGAAAATTAGAACAAAAAAAAGTGCTTTGGTTTGGATGTTTCATTTTATGGGACTGTAAGATTTGAGTTAACGAAATAAATAAATAAATAAATATATATATATATATATATATATAAAAGAATCACAACCTTCAAACACGAAATTAAAGAAAAAAAGGGAATAAGATTATGCTTCGTCAGTATCAACCGGAGAAAATTGATTACGTTAGGTCATAATATATGCTTGAATTATGAATAATTATCATAGATTTTTTATGTTGTGCTGGCTTAAAATTGCACATTTCGAATATCAAAGACATTTGATGATACACTAAAACATAAGGGTGCAGTTGGACAACACCTTCATTTTTTCAAAATAATTTTGTGAGATTTAGAGTGTTGGATTTTTGAGAGCGGATAGTAATGAATTGTGTATAATTGAATGTGTTTTGTGAGAAAATTAATTTATGCTTCGTCAGTATCAACTGGAGAAATATGCCATGTGGTTATGGTAATACACAAAAAAATAGTATATCCATTTAATGCAATATAATTTTGATTTACAGAATGGAGATAAATAAAGAAATACTATCCCGTATTTGAAGTCGGATTGGAATCAAGTTATATAAAAGAATAACAATTTTTTTTTGGAAAGAGCATTTAATGATTTATAGAATGCAAAATAATATTAGTTTAAGAATTAAAAAGTTTTGAAGTTATAATACACTAGCAAAATTTGTAGACTTTGTGTAAAATTTATTTATAAATCATAAGTTATTGTTTTTTAAATAATCAAAATAAAATCATTTAAATGTAACATGTTTAACATTAAATACGGAGAACTGTTTTAGCCGTGACAACTTATGGTAATACACAAATAAAATAAGGTATCGATTTAATGAAATATAATTTTGATTGACAGAATGGAGATAAATTAAAGAAATATTATCCCATATTTGAAGTCGCATTGAATATAATTGGAATCAAGTTATACAAAAGAATAACTTGTTTTTTTTTTTTGAAAAGAGAATTTAATTATCTATATAATGCAAAATAATATTTTTTTAATAATTTAAAAGTTTTGAAGTTATAAAACAGTAGCAAAATTTGTAGAATTTGCATGGAAAAAATCATTAAATATTATAAAGTTATTGTATTTTAAATAATAAAAATAAAATCATTTAAAAGTAACATATTTAAAATAAAGAAAAGTCAAAAGAAATTGAACATGAAAGAAATTTAAGACAAAAAACAAATACAACTTAGTTTGTTGGTATGGATGGATCCAAGCACTATGCAGTATTCCATATTATTTCAGTGATGTAACACAGAAATAACAGATCATATGGCAGATATTTGATGCAATGTTTAGGTGCTTAATCGGTTAAAATTCATTGAATCTCTCCAAAGCACAATCACACAGCTAACAAAATAATAACATAGAGATGCACAAAAAAATATTCTCGCAATTTGGTATAAATATACTTACATCACGGGGCTACGTCTAGTCGAAATGAGTCTGGTAAAACACACAAGTTTTACATGAAAACTCTCACAAAATGACTTGAACCTCGTTTAAGATGTTCCACTTCCTCCACCTTGGATCTCAACTAGATGAAGTTCTACAATAAATCATTCTTATTAGAATAAAAACCTAATTCAGAGGCCCACATCTTTTTGTCAAAATGAACACTTCTTTAGAAGTATAGGACTTTGAACTCAATTTCAATATAAGAACATTGTATAATTGACACTTTTCAAAGACACATGAGTTTAACACTCAATGCTCACCATGCTAGTCAATAATGGCTCTCTGGGACTTTAGCAAATTGTGCACACACTCTTTTCGAGTTTGGTTGCTTAAATATCTCAAATCTCCAACATTTGTAGGAGTCCCTTCAATAACTTTTCATGAAATTTAGATTTTTAAGATTTGTTGAGATTCATTTGATTTAATCATAGATAGGAGGATTATTTGTATAATCATTAGCTCATATTATGTTTGTTTTTTAGGACATAACTGTATCTCTCTGGTGTTTTAGAGATTCTATATAAATCATCGCAATGGTTGCGTCTCAAAAGGTTGCTTTTGAATAGGAATATGTGCATTATGGGCTCATTATTCTGTTCTTTGTGCTTGACTTCCTTGAGCATTATGATTATATCGGTTTCACTTTCTTGAACGAACTCTTGTTCTAGAAAACATGTGTGGGTAACCCTATGACAATCCCACTGTCCTTAGGTATGTCGAAGCCTCACCTCTAACTAGTCTGTCTTAATTTTCCTAAGATAAGCCAAACATCCCGAAATCCATAGATGCTTAAGTCCTGGCTTCCTTCCATACTAGTTCTCATGCGGGGTAGAGGGAATGGACTTAGAAGGTGTCCTATTTATAATATACATTACAGTAAGTAAGACATGCCCCCATAGGGATGTGGGCAAATAGATGAAGCTCATTATAGATGGAATGTTATCTAATAAAGTTCAATTCCTATGTTGAATTACACCGTTTAATTGGGGAGTTGCTGGTGGTGTTAATTGTGATACAATACCATTCTCCTTAAGGAACTCAACAAACTTAACACTAATATACATTCCTCTATGATTTATTTGCAGTACTTTATATTCTTGCCAGTTTACTTCTCTACTAGTGTCTTGAATTCTTTGAACCTATCAAAAGATTTATTCTTATACATCATCAAGTACACATAAACATACCGTGAGTAATCATCAGTCAAGGTTGTAAAGTAGAGAAATTCTTATTAGTGATATGCTGTCTAGCATCAGTAAAAAATGAGGGATCCTAGAGGATATTTGGTTGTATATGTACTTTCTTTCAGTTATTAATAAAATATTAATTTATGTATCAATCTTTTAATAAGTTTTCATGTTTGTAAATTTTGATTGACGTAAAGTATTGTCTGTGCCCATGTGTTTAAATTAAAAGATGTTATTTATAAGGAGTTATAAATATAAATATAAGGCTATCTCAATACTTAATCACTAAAACTTGTCCATGAGTTACAGATATTCTAATAGGCATTAGAAAGTCAATAAGACTTGCACACCTTGTATTTGTATAGTTAGTGTCATGTAGTTTGGTATAAGATATTGAGAATGCACGTGTGTGGGTGTGTCATTAGCGAATAGGCATTCAGAAAGTGACTTGTAGAATGAAGTGGATGTACGGAGTTCACTCTTGGTTGGCAATGCCCTACTTCAAAATTATGTTAAGTATGCATGGACCTTAAACTTGAGATAACATAGTTCTCTTGTGTGCATGATGGCCTATGTGTCATTAGGACATTAAGGTTCAATATTTATCTTGATATAGAATAGAGTCATGAGTCTAATGTATAATTGCCCTAGTGTGTATAGAGCCATGTGTACATTCAATAAGGAATTTGTATCCTTGCAAGTGAGCAAGGCATTTGTCCTATGTAGTTATTGTTCTATGAGACTAAAGTTCTTGGTCAAGGCAGTGTGTAATTGAAATGAAATTTTCGATAGGAGCATTTATCTCATGAGGAAATGCCGACTGGTCATATGACTATGTTTACAAGTTTAACTAAATCTATAACTCTCATTGGATTAGGACAAAGTAGACAAAATGTTTATATGTGCTAGTCATGATTGAAAAGGTTCATCGTGATCTGATTCACTTCATCTTAGTTGAGCTATAATATGGGATACAAGCTAGACGTTACTCATATCCTTAAAACTATACTCATTGTCAATTAAGGATAAATATAGATAGTCACATACATAAAGTTAAGGTGTATTATAAGTGTTAAATTGATGGTTTGCATACAAGGCTTGACAAGATTCATGGAATAATTTGTTCAACTGCATTTGGATAAGATTAAATAAATTGTCGTGGTATTTGTTAATGATGAGATCATTAATTAAAAGTATAATGAAAATTTAATTGAGTTAATGAGATTAATTAAATTAAATGAATTGGATGCAATTGGGATTTAATTATAAATAGAGATTAATAATTAAAGGATATATATGCTAATTTATTAATAAGAATAATGAATATAAGTTTATGGGCTATTTTAATTAAATGGTCTACGTAGGAGGGGTCATAGTGCTCATATCCCAAACCCTTGTATCATAACTATTTAATGAGGTGCTTGAAGAGTTCAAGACAAACATTGAACTCTAAAATTTGTGCAGTCCCATCAAGCAAGAAAGAGCAGCCCTTAGTCACCCTCTTTTGAATTCTTTCTTGTTAAAAAATTCTTTCTTGCCCACAAAGTTTGCATTAAAGCTCCACAAAAGATGTTTTGTGAAATTAGAAGGAGATCACGATCATCCTAACTGTGTGGACAAACTAGATGCTGGGGTTGAGAGCCACGACTCAAGCATCACATCCAAAACCATTTGGAAATGTTCTAAATGTACAAACTTTATACTTGTTCATGTTTTCATGATATCTCGTGTGTTTTGCAATAAAAATGAGTGGGGTTTGTTCCTATTGCTTTCTCTATGATTTTATGGTGTTTTTTATATTCTAAAGTTTTAATTTTTATACGTGAATCCCACAGAAATCTAATAGTAGTATCAAAGCCACCATTTTTCTTATAAAACCATAAAGTTTAATAATTCTTCCATTTTTTGTGTTAGTTTTCCTGTTAAATTCTTTTGAATATGTATATGATGCATTAAAAACCTATCAAAAGAGTTTTGGGAGTGACTAAAATTGAAAGAATTGGAAAAGAAATGAATTTGGATCAAAAAATCAAAGCTACAGAAAGTCTGTAGTGTTTTACGACTAGAAGTCATAGGCATGACACCCCATTGTGCAGTTGCACTATAATCGTGGGGTTCATCCCATTTTGCAATTGTGAGAGTTCTCTCATGGTCACGATGGGCCTTCTTGTGACCATGAGAGGAACCTTAAGGTTTCTATCACAACTAGCCTTCGCTGTCACGGAGGGGTAACTCTCTAGTTCCTGCAGTCGTGAGCAACAACTATACAGAAATTTGTTTTTTCAATTTTATCTTGAAAAATTATTTTTCAAGGAATGAAAACTAATGCATGAGAAGTGTAGGTTATGGAAATTGCCATTAAATGGAATTCTTTAATTATATATGTGATGTATAATTGTTTGGATGGATTTTGTGGTTGGATTATGCACTTAGGAGACTAGTGGATGAATGCATTTACTTTTATTTTGGTTTTTCTGGGTTGCATAATTAATTGTTCATGGGTTGTAAGGGCATAAGCTCAAATTTTATTTTAATTACATATAATATAGAAATATAGAAGACATCAGGAGTAGGTGTTCGTCGGGAGACCAAGAGTTGGTAACATGGGGAGCCCCATGAAGCCACAAAGACCAAGACAAAGGCATTCAAAAAATCTATATGTAATAGTATAGGATTTTATGTAGTTGTGCACAATCTAATCTTGGCTCAAATTAGATATAGAAATTCATAATCCTCCACTTTTATTTTTTGTATATTACATGTGATGGATGTATGAGATATATGAAAAAAGGATAATTTACAAAGTGAAACCTAATCTACATGAACCTAAAAACTTCTTCGAACCAATATTAAGTTGTAGTGACAAAATATTTGTTGTAGCCCTCCACCGAGCTTGAAGCTTCAAGTGTAGCCTTAGTTTGTGATATCATCACATTAGAAAAGCCACATTACGATGGCTCATTTATGACTTTAGGTGTATTTGATGTGACTTTCAAAGTATACTACCCCTTAAGAGCGGTTAGCCACATAAAGAGTTCAAATCTAGTGAGTTATCAGTTGGTAGGGATGACTTAAATAAACTTAACATGCCAAGACCAATTACGTGAGGCATTATTAGGCCATGGGCTGAAGGAAAGATTAGACTACGCATGAGATGTGTTGGCAAAAGTTGCCACTTATTAAACCTAGCATGCTAAGAAGCAATTATGTGAAGTATGTTTGTACAATGAAGACCCTAATCATTTACTATGGAAATTTTACCAAAGGAATTTTCGTCTTCTACCCGAGAGAGTATATAGGGTTAAAAAAATCTAGTAGGCAACTAGTTTAATCTTTGCAAAGAGTTCGTGGTACAAGAGGTGGATAGGCTTAGCTAGCTTGGATGCAAGTTGAGTTAAGTTGTAGAAAAAGGAAGAAGGAGGAAAAAGAAGAAGAAGAGGAAAGGAAGAAAGGAGAGAGCATCACTTAAAGAAGAATAGAGATAGACTATAGATTTGTAGTGTGTTATAATGCTATGCAAAGAAATAATCTCGTATAGGATCATTCATGAGCAAGGAAGTTGTGTTGGCATGTATACCACAGCCTCATAGACTAACATTAACTATAGTGCAAAAAATGATATTAAAGTACTAGAATTCATGCTTTTCCAAAATCATTAAGTCAACGATGTTATTGTTCAGAAGAATGCAATACCAAAGGTAAAAAGGAAAAGGAGATCACATTCATTTGTTCAAAAAGCATTACAAGGATGAGCATGATAGAAAATGAAAATATAGAAGTAGAAGACCATACGAAGACATTGCTCATTCCTCACGAGACTGCCTATTCCACTCATCCTTTAGGAGATATCTACAGCCCATGGGAGAACATCAAGATCTAGCAAGGTATTTATACATTTATTGAAGCCCTACTAAAAAGTTGTTTGGGGCTTATTGACTTGATTAGCCTAGGAAATATATGGAATGAACAATATGACTATGATGCTGATAATTCATGAAATATGACTCCAATATTGTGTGACCCCCTTCAAAACTCAAAAGTTGGGAATGGACAAACTTCCTAAAAGGATGTCCCTGGCTGCTGCTTTCACCAAAACAATAAAGATCTACAAGCTCTTTGCCCTTCTCAAGCTCTTCATCCAGTGCATGCAATTGAGTTTTAGGAGGGGATGTCTCTCATATTCATATTCTTGAACTCGAGTTTCACCTTTTCTAACTCAATTTTTTTATATATATCTAATAATTCCATTCGTGTCTTATCTCTTTAATTTAATTAATTCTATTATTTAAATTAATGTTCTCAATGTACTTCTAATTAATGATCTCATCATTAATAAACTTATGACAATTTATTAGCTTCAATCAAATTATAACTAAACAAAATTATGCTACCTGCCAATTTAGCACTCATGATACACAACAACCTTTTGTGTATGTGATTCTTTAGGATATGGATAGTTCGAAAGATATGGATAACACTTAACTTGCGGCCCATATTATAGCTTAATTAAAACGAAGTGAAATGGATCACAATAAATCTTTTTCATTGTGAGCACCATGTTGTATATGCCTTTGATCTTACTTTATTCCAACTGAGTAAGAGTCATACATTTAATCAAATTCACAAACTCAATTATATGATCAATTGGTGTTACCTTATGAGACAAATGTTTCTATTGAAAACTCCTTTTCAATTATAAACTACCTTGGTTAAAGATTTCCATCTCATAGAACACGAATTATATAAGTCAAATGCCTTGTTTACTTGCAATAAAACAAATCCCTTATTGAATGTACATATGCCTCTGTATGCATCTAGGCAATGGCACGTTAGGCTTATGACCGTATTCCATATTAGTATAGATATTGCCCTTACAGCCTAATGACACATTGACCGTCATGTGCACAAGACACCCATGCCCTAAGCTCCACACATGCTTAACATGATCACAAAGCAAGACGTTGATAGTCAAGAGTGAACTCCATGTGTCTTCTTTGTTCTAAGAGTTATGGTTTGAATGCTTATTCTCCAATGACATATCCGCACACCTATATTCTTAATATCTCATATTAAATGACATGACACTCACTGTACAAATACAAGGTGTGTAAAGTGTACTAACTCTCTAATGCCCTTTAGAGTGTCTATGACTTAGGGACTGGTTTTAATAATCGAGTATTAAGACAATCTTGTGTTTATATTTATAACTCCTTATAAATAAAACTTTTTAACTCAATTACATAGGCACATGATTACTTTAAACTATTTAAGATTTACATACACATAATTGATATGAACAAATTAATATTTTATTAATTAATGTGAAAGTGTACATAAACAATCATACTGCCCCTAGATCCCTCATTGACTATTGGCATTTCCCTCATCATTCACTAAAGATATTTTCTACATGGCTATATTTCCCTTTTCGATGATTCCTTGAGTAATATTGTAGTGCCTCTTCATGTGCTTGGATTTCTAATGAGAGCTCTATCTCTCACCTATGCGATCATACCATGGTTGTTGCAATGAAATGGCAAGATCAATCAACAAATGGAATAATCAAAAGTTTAGATATGAGCTTCTTTGTCCAAACAACTTCCTTTGTAGGATCTCATGCCACAATGTACTCAACCTTCAATGGAGGAGTCCATAGTCATATTTTGTTTATACTCTTCCAACTAAGTGGTCCTCTATTAAGAGTAGTTAAAACTTCAGAGATAGACTTTCTATCATCCACATATGATTAGAAGTCGGAATTAGTCCAGCTATTTGCTTGTAGATCATCATCTTCATGTACAATTCCTTAGTGCTTTTCAAGTACTTACGGATAGTCTTGAGAGCATTCCAGTGCTCTTTGTCAAGACTTACTTGAACCCAACTCATAACACTTACAGCATAGGTAATATTTAGCCTTGTACATAGAATTGTGCATGTAAGGTTTCCATACTGAAGATCTTTAATATTTTGTCTATGTATAAGGCTTAGGAGAGACCTCACGATTTCTTTGCTCGATCTCTATAGATGTGAATGTGCAAGATGTAGGTCGCTTCTCTTAAGTCTTTCATAAAGAAGGTACATGTTTTGATCGAGCTTAACATCCCAACACTATTTCCTATCAGTAGTATGTCATTTAAAAACCACATTAGGAATCAGATCACGCTCTCAGTAACCCTCTTACAGACACAAGGCTCATCTTCGTTCTTGATTCTTCCTTGAGCTGCACATTGAGGAAGGTGATTTTAACATATATGTGCTAAATTTCATAATTCAAGTGGGAGGCTATCACAAATAAAATCCAAAAGGATTTTAGCATAGCTATTGTAAAGAAGGTTTCCTCATAGTCAATTCTCTCCCTTTAACTATAGCCATTTGGCACAAACCTGGCCTTAAGGTCTCTACATCGCTAGTTAAACTAATTTTCTTGTTGTAGATCCACTTATATCCAACAGGAACCATTTCCTTGGATGGATTCGCCAAGTTCTACACTTACTTTGCACATATGGAATCCATCCATGATTTCACAGCCTTAAGCCACTTGGCCAAGTATTGCTAGATCAAAGGTGGAATGATCGTCTCTATGATCATTATCCTACATTATGAAAAACTCTTGTTCATTCTCTAGGAGATAACCATCTCTCTTTGGTGAATAAGACATTCTACTCAATTGTCCCAATAGTTGTGTTGTACAGGGTTGTTCTTGAATAGGAATTTCTCATGTGGGCCTACTGCTTTATCCCTCATGCTCAACTTTCTTAAGCACTATTATTCTACATTTTCTCCAATGAACACTTTTTTGAGAAAACAAACTTAATAACTGATGGTAATCCCATTATCTGCAAGTAGGTAGAACTCATATCCCATTAAATTCTGAGGATGTATCACAAAGCAACCCATAACGACCTTTACCTCTAACTTATCTGTCTTGCTTTCCATAAAGAAAGGTAAACATCCTTAAGTCTTGATAAAATTTTTAAAATTTTTTTGCCGTGATAACGTATGGTAATACACGTAAAAAATAAGGTATCTATTTAATCAAATATAATTTTGATTGAAAAGATGGAGATAAATAAAGAAATATTATCCGGATTAAATATAATTAGAATCAAGTTATAGACAAGAATAACAGTTTTTTAAAAAGAGTATTTAATGATCTATATAACGCAAAACAATATTTTTTAAGAATTAAAAAGTTTTGTGGTTATAAAACACTAGCAAAATTTGTAGACTTGGTGTCTGAAAATTATTTATAAATTATAAAGCTATTGTATTTTAAATTATAAAAACAAATCACTTAAAAATAACATGTTTAATATTAAATATGGAGAATTGTTTTCGCCGTCGTAACATATGGTAATACACAAAAAAATAGCGTATCCATTTAATGCACTATTTACAGAGACGGATGGAAGAAAATATTCCTTTTTTTGAGGATTCTGAATGAGCACGCATTAGTTTTTCTAAAATGGAAAGGAAATCACACCTTCTTCCATGCGAAAAGAAAAGAGAAATCAACCGAGATCTGATACGCTATGTGAAGGGAAGTTGGCATTCTCGTGCAGAATCTTCCCAATGATTGTTGTTGTGGTGGGTAAGAATATGGGCCCGAGACTTTAAGCCCCTCGTTGGAACAATACAATTGTGACTTTAGTGGGTCCAAAGGAAGAAAGTTGGGCCTTTTAATTGAATTTTGAATGAAATGACCAAAAAGAAAAAAGTTGGGTCTTTCAACTAAATTTTAAATGAACTAAATTTTAAATGAATGGCCTGTAGGTTCAAATCTAATATGAAAACGAACTTGGGCTCCCTTTTGAAATGAACTAAAAAAAAAAAGAAACAACAAAAATAACAGTAATATTAATTTTCGAGACTTATTCACTTCAAACTCAAATTCTATTCACTTCAAACTCAAATTCTCCATGAATAAGTCTTGATGGGGTAGTTGTAGGCAAATAAAATTTTTGACCAATTAAATGTCGCCATGTGGTATTTCCTTGCAATCAAATTTTTAATTCTGAATGTCATATCTCCATAACCACAACATTGCTTGAAAGAAATATTATAATTTTAAAAAATAACAGTACATTAAAATTATCATAACTTTAAAATATTTAACGAGAAAATTAGAACAAAAAAAAGTGCTTTGGTTTGGATGTTTCATTTTATGGGACTGTAAGATTTGAGTTAACGAAATAAATAAATAAATAAATATATATATATATATATATTTTTATATAAAAGAATCACAACCTTCAAACACGAAATTAAAGAAAAAAAGGGAATAAGATTATGCTTCGTCAGTATCAACCGAAGAAAATTGATTACGTTAGGTCATAATAAATGCTTGAATTATGAATAATTATCATAGATTTTTTATGTTGTGCTGGCTTAAAATTGCACATTTCGAATATCAAAGACATTTGATGATACACTAAAACATAAGGGTGCAATTGGACAACACCTTCATTTTTTCAAAATAATTTTGTGAGATTTAGAGTGTTGGATTTTTGAGAGCAGATAGTAATGAATTGTGTATAATTGAATGTGTTTTGTGAGAAAATTAATTTATGCTTCGTCAGTATCAACCGGAGAAATATGCCATGTGGTTATGGTAATACACAAAAAAATAGTATATCCATTTAATGCAATATAATTTTGATTTACAGAATGGAGATAAATAAAGAAATACTATCCCGTATTTGAAGTCGGATTGGAATCAAGTTATATAAAAGAATAACAATTTTTTTTTGGAAAGAGCATTTAATGATTTATAGAATGCAAAATAATATTAGTTTAATAATTAAAAAGTTTTGAAGTTATAATACACTAGCAAAATTTGTAGACTTTGTGTAAAATTTATTTATAAATCATAAGTTATTGTTTTTTAAATAATCAAAATAAAATCATTTAAATGTAACATGTTTAACATTAAATACGGAGAACTGTTTTTGCCGTGACAACTTATGGTAATACACAAATAAAATAAGGTATCGATTTAATGAAATATAATTTTGATTGACAGAATGGAGATAAATTAAAGAAATATTATCCCATATTTGAAGTCGCATTGAATATAATTGGAATCAAGTTGTACAAACGAATAACATTTTTCTTTGAAAAGAATATTTAATTATCTATATAATGCAAAATAATATATTTTTAATAATTTAAAAGTTTTGAAGTGATAATGCACTAGAAAAATTTGTAGAATTTGCATGGGAAAAATTATTAAATATTATAAAGTTATTGTAGTTTAAATAATAAAAATAAAATCATTTAAAAGTAACATATTTAAAATAAAGAAAAGTCAAAAGAAATTGAACGTGAAAGAAATTTAAGACAAAAAACAAATACAACTTAGTTTGTTGGTATGGATGGATCCAAGCACTATGCAGTATTCCATATTATTTTAGTGATGTAACACAGAAATAACAGCAGATCAGATGGCAGATATTTGATGCAATGTTTAGGTGCTTAATCGGTTAAAATTCATTGAATCTCTCCAAAGCACAATCACACAGCTAACAAAATAATAACATAGAGATGCACAACAAAAATATTCTCGCAAGTCGGTATAAATATACTTACATCACGGGGCTACGTCTAGTCGAAATGAGTCTGGTAAAACACACAAGTTTTACATGAAAACTCTCACAAAATGACTTGAACCTCGTTTAAGATGTTCCACTTCCTCCACCTTGGATCTCAACTAGGTGAAGTTCTACAATAAATCATTCTTATTAGAATAAAAACCTAATTCAGAGGCCCACATCTTTTTGTCAAAGTGAACACTTCTTTAGAAGTATAGGACTTTGAACTCAATTTCAATATAAAAACATTGTATAATTGACACTTTTCAAAGACACATGAGTTTAACACTCAATGCTCACCATGCTAGTCAATAATGGCTCTCTGGGACTTTAGCAAATTGTGCACACACTCTTTTCGAGTTTGGTCGCTTAAATATCTCAAATCTCCAACATTTGTAGGAGTCCCTTCAATAACTTTTCATGAAATTTAGATTTTTAAGATTTGTTGAGATTCATTTGATTTAATCATAGATAGGAGGATTATTTGTATAATCATTAGCTCCTATTATGTTTGTTTTTTAGGACATAACTATATCTCTCTGGTGTTCCAGAGTTTCTATATAAATCATCGCAACGGTTGCGTCTCAAAAGGTTGCTTTTGAATAGGAATATGTGCATTATGGGCTCATTACTCTGTTCTTTGTGCTTGACTTCCTTGAGCATTATGATTATATCGGTTTCACTTTCTTGAACGAACTCTTGTTCTAGAAAACATGTGTGGGTACCCTATGACAATCCCACTGTCCTTAGGTATGACGAAGCCTCACCTCTAACTAGTCTGTCTTAATTTTCCTAAGATAAGCCAAACATCCCAAAATCCATAGATGCTTAAGTCCTGGCTTCCTTCCATACTAGTTCTCATGCGGGGTAGAAGGAATGGACTTAGAAGGCTCTCAGTAACCCTCTTACAGACACAAGGCTGATCTTCGTTCTTGATTCTTCCTTGAGCTGCACATTGAGGAAGGTGATTTTAACACATATGTGCTAAATTTCATAATTCAAGTGGGAGGCTATCACAAATAAAATCCAAAAGGATTTTAGCATAGCTATTTTAAAGAAGGTTTCCTCATAGTCAATTCTCTCCCTTTAACTATAGCCATTTGGCACAAACCTGGCCTTAAGGTCTCTACATCGCTAGTTAAACTAATTTTCTTGTTGTAGATCCACTTATATCCAACAGGAACCATTTCCTTGGATGGATTCGCCATGGTGAAAAAGTCCTGTATGACAAACTGTGCATTAATTAAACACCAAATTAACAACAATATGTACATAAACATGAAAAATAACATTTACATGCATACAAAATATGTAATCACAAAACTTGAAAAAATAACGTTCACATAAATATTTAAATGTATACAAAAATAACTACATAGGCACGGAGACTACTTCTGTGTTTAGCTGTTAAAAATGTAAAAATACATGTGAAACTAACGAGGACGACTGAAGGATGAAGGCATGTCTAAATCCTACAATCGACGTTGGGCCTGTTGCCGCGATTGCTGTCAAGCTCGATATTGTGGCCAATCCATTTCATTTGATATTCGACACAACGGGGCCTTCGCAACCTTATGAATTATACGCCTATGAGGGTTGTGGACCAACTCGAACGGTGGATCATCCTAATAATCCTCGGCCAAAATAGGATTGAATCCCCTTCATATGTATGTACATAGCTAGCAATGGAAAAGTATGGCATCACTAGCCGTTTAGGATTAACACCATATTTTCTACTGATAGCTATTGCGTGTGAGCATGGAATTCCGCATAATAACCACTTCTTGCATGTGCAATCCCTACTGCATAGTTCCACAGCGTGTGCATTTCCTTTGCCTCTTCCTGGATCTTGTGCTGTGATCACTCATCCCGACTGTGCATTTCAATCATATAGCTGCACTAAATGTCGGACAAATTTGTGCTCTGCCCTTGCATACATCTTCGCAGGCCAAGTGGGCCACTCATCCCCCCTGCCATCTTAACTTCACCCTCCATTAATCTCTGCCTGAATTTAGCGATGGCCCGATCAAATGTCATTTGCACAATCGAACATATTGGCAACCGCCGTATTCCCTTCATCACCCCATTAATACTTTTAAATATGTTAGTTGTCAGTACATCATGTCTCTAGCCTCCATCAAAGGATAGAGCCCATTTTTTTTTATCAATTGCTTGCAAGTAGTTGTAGACCTCCAAATTAATATGCTTTATATGGTCTAGAGCATGAAGAAATTTTTTCTCTTGGTTCTCAGCACTTGCTCCCTAGCATTGATCACGCAAGTGTCGAGTAAAGCTTTTAAAATGTTTGCACACAAATGTCGAAGACAAAATCAGTGTTGCCCTCTTGGGGCCTTGAAAGTATCGATGTTCTCGACGGCAGAAAGAAGCCCAAGATGTCTGTCGGATACAAGACAATTATATGCTCTATGCTCTGCCACAGATAATATGCCGCTCCAACATCTACAAAAACTGACCCCATAATTCTGTGTTTTCTTCATCTACTAAGGCATAATAAATAAATAACATAGCATCAATAAAAAAAATTTTCTTTTTAAATAAAATCATTATAATTTCAAATTTCAATAAATTATTATTGCAACGTGAATGTCTAAACATAAAACACTCAAAAAGTATTATATAAGATTATAATTTAAAACTCAATTTATTGAAATAAAATTCTTTTATTTAAAAATATTTTCTTATTCCAAAAAAATATAATAATTTATATTTATATTAATTTATTATAACATATTATGATGTCGTCTCGCCGTCCAAAACGGTGAAGTGACGTCATCCGTATTTCCCCTATTACATGAGAGAAATACGAAATATTATTCATTTTTTTTGAAAAAAGTGTATCTCGCCCTTCCAAACGGCGAGACGATGACATCTCGCCATTTGGAACGACGAGATTGATTAATTTCACCATTACTCTATAAATGAGATAATTTGTTAAATTATAAAAAAAAATAGGAATAAAAAAATAAAAAACCCTTAAAGGTTACTCGTTCAGTTCTTTACTGAAATAAGATGTACAACAGTTTGAATATAAAACCCAGAAATGAACCTCAGGATTCAACTACCGTGCGTATTCCGGTACCCCTCTCTCTCTTGTGAGATTTTATCCACCAGAAAAACTACTTTAATGAGCACGTCTTGTACCTCTCTCTCTTGTGAGATTTTATCCACCAGAAAAATTATTTTAATGAGCATGTCTTCCTTCCATTCAAATACAAAAAAAGACTGAATTCATGGATGACATTTTTATGAAAATAAACAAAACCAGGTTTTAAAACAACAGGCCAATTACGCAAGAAGCAAACTTTGTACCTAGGCAACAAAATGTCATCAGAACAGTTGGGATAATAAATAAAATTATTACAACCAAAAACATTTTTTGTCTACTTAGAATTAGAAGAGATCTCCCTATGTCCTTGTAACCCAAGTAAATCTTTTTGAGCTCCAACCGAGCCCGCAAGTTGTTGAGTTCCCTCCACTGATCTTCAAGCATTAGCGCCTTCTTCCTCCCAATCAGGAAACAATTATCCTTCATAAACAAGGGGTACTTGAAATCTTCAAACGAGGAAGTCAGATAAAGGAACTCAGACTCGAAGTCTTCTTTCGGTATCTCGTCTCTTCTTCTTTGTCTCTTCCTTTTCCTCGTCTGCATCCTGGCTTCCTCTTCGTCGGCCCTCTCTCCCGAATACATCACGATGCTTTTCCCGCGTTCTCTCTCTCTTTCTTGACGACCTCCATTGTCGCCCCATAGCCTTCTTGACTGCTCAAATAATCTGGACTGGAGAGAATCCGCCAAGTCAACGGCTCCCCCATTCTTGCGAGCTTTTTCAGCGTTTCTCTCGAATTTCTCTTTTAGCCTCCGGATCTTTTCGGAGACCTGAGTTTTTGTGAAAGGATGTCGGAGCTGGTCCTTGATGAAGAGGTAAAATTCGGTCCACCTGTTGTACACCCCGTTCTCCCAGAATTCTTCGAGACCTTGAAGCAGCTGAATTTCGTCGTCGGCAGAGAATATTTTAGCCTTCGTGTTTTGGCAGGTTTGGGGTTTGGCAGCGGGACTGATTATGAATCCAGAGTCGGACGGTGACGAGTAGTCGTACTCGTCTTCGGGTTCCAGTTGGGAAGCCAGCAATTTTTTTCCTTTATCATCTTCGCTGTGGTTCGAGGCCGTAGGAGTAGCAGCTCGCTCGTCATGCTCCTCTCCGCCGAGAATATTTTGGGATACTGTTGTTCCCCTTTCTCCTTGATCTCCACCAACAGAATCAGACACGTGGGACTGAATCTGACTTTGCTGTCGTTCCGTTTGCTCTCTCAGATCTTGGGAATTCATTGTACAGCAGACTTCAACTCCGATTTTCGGGCAGAAGAGGCTTTTTGGCGGTGGACGCAATCGGGAGAGATGGCTTTGCTTTGCTGTGATGTATCTGCCTATTGTACGTCCTATATATGGGCTTCGTGCCCGTACATCTGTACGTATCTAGTCATAGTCGGTATTATATAAAATTATACATTATCACATGTTGACAAAAAAAAAAGATGTTAAATTAATTTTTGTTAACTAATTCTGAAAAGAAAATTGGACCGGTGCCACTATTGAATGAGATTTTCAAAATCAAAGTCCTGCTACATGCATGTCTAAAAATTTTATATATGAAAACTTCTATATTTGGAAATTTTAAAAAAATAAATTTGGTATAATTTAACACTAACTAATAATAAAATTTTTAAATGACGAGATTATATAAACAGTTAAAAATAAAAATAATAGTCTAATTAAGTGAAACGCTTCCTTTCTCTATTCTGCAGAGTACACAAACTTCGTGGTACGTAAACAATATATTGCCGCGATAACGTATGGCAATGTTGCCCAAATCTTGTAAAATATTTACAACTAATAATTAAATATTGAAAATTGTTTTTGCCGTGATAACGTATGATAATATACACAAAAAATAAGGTATCCATTTAATCAAATATACATTTGATTGAAAAAATGGAGATAAATAAAGAAATATTATCCGGATTAAATATAATTAGAATCAAGTTATAGATAAGAATAATAGTTTTTTGAAAAGAGTATTTAATGATCTATATAACGTAAAATAATATATTTTAAGAATTAAAAAGTTTTGTAGTTATAAAACACTAGCAAAATTTGTAGACTTGGTGTGTGAAAATTTTTTATAAATTATTAATTTATTGTATTTTAAATTATAAAAATAAATCATTTAAAAATAACATGTTTAATATTAAATATGGAGAATTGTTTCCGCCGTCATAACACATGGTAATACACAAAAAAATAACGTATCCATTTAATGAAATATAATTTTGATTTACAGAATGGAGATAAATAAAGAAATACTATCCCGAAGTCGGATTGGAATCAAGTTATATAAAAGAATAACAAATTATTTTGGAAAGAGCATTTAATGATTTATATAATGTAAAATAATATTAGTTTAAGAATTAAAAAGTTTTGAAGTTATAATACACTAGCAAAAAAATTTATTTATAAATCATAAAGTTATTGTTCTTTAAATAATCAAAATAAAATCATTTAAATGTAACATGTTTAACATTAAATACAGAGAATTGTTTTTGCCGTGACAACTCAAGGCAGTACACCAAAAAAAAAAAAAAAGGTATCCATTTAATGAAATAAAATTTTGATTGACAGAATGGAGATAAATTGAAGAAATATTATCCCATATTTGAAGTCGGATTGAATATAATTGGAATCAAGTTATACAAACGAATAACATTTTTCTTTGAAAAGAATATTTAATTATCTATATAATGCAAAATAATATATTTTTAATAATTTAAAAGTTTTGAAGTGATAATGCACTAGAAAAATTTGTAGAATTTGCATGGGAAAAATTATTAAATATTATAAAGTTATTGTAGTTTAAATAATAAAAATAAAATCATTTAAAAGTAACATATTTAAAATAAAGAAAAGTCAAAAGAAATTGAAGGTGAAAGAAATTTAAGACAAAATACAAATACAACTTAGTTTGTTGGCATGAATGGATCCAAGCACTACGCCGTATTCTATATTATTTCAGTGATGTAACACAGAAATAACACCAGATCATATGGCAGATATTTGATGCAATGTTTAGGTGTTGAATTGGTTAAATTTCATTGAAACTCCCAAAAGCATATGCATATGTAGGCAAATAAAATTTTTGACCAATTAAATGTTGTCACGTGTTATTTTCTTACAATCAAATATCAATTGTTAATTATTTATATTTTAGGAGTTGAATTAAATAGAATTCTTGAAATTAAATGATAAAATAATTAGTATTGTACTACAAAATTGATTGACAAATCAAACTGCAACATGTGTCAAGATTGGCCAAACAAATCGTGCCACGTGTCAAGTTTTTGCAAGTTTAGGAGGAGAATATTATTGATTCGACAATTATTTCGTGATTATTTAATTAAATGAAGTAATGCTAAATCAAATATTTTCAACCAATTAGGTTGCGCCACGTCACTTGGCAAAACAGTAGCTAGGCTTCTCTCATCCCTAGAAATGCGAGTAGCTTTTGATGGCTCAACACATGATACAACACAACCAATTGAAGAAACAACAAAAAGACTTCAAGTAAAGAAGCATTCAAAGAGTTCAAATCCTCTCCACTAGCTTCAAGAAATTCGAAGGAGTTCGTTATTAAATTTAAGACATTCTTCTTAAGAAATTTATCAAATCCTAGTATTTGATCCACATTCAATGTGCTAAACTAGTGGATTAATATTATTGAAAGCTCTGGTCAACATTAAGGAGGATCAATCTCAAGAGCTCTCCCGATTTCAACTGGATTTTTCGATCAGTATTCAACTCATACAAGTTGGAAAAAGAATCAGAGGATTAAATTAGAGATTGTATTCACAAAATTTCTTTCGATTCAAATTATAATCGACTTGTACCAATTTCTTGTTAATAAAAATTTGATTACAAGATTTTTGTCCTACAGTTTCTAACACGTCCAGTAGGACCTCTCTACCTCTCATCTATTCTCTCAATAAAAGAAAACAAATTCAAGAATTTCAAATAACCAGAGAAAAAGCGAAGTCATTTAAAGCAACTGCCTTAGATGCCTCAAGAGCTGCTCACGAAAAAAGTGTGTTACTAGAGGTCGAGCAAGGCAATTGACTTACTTTGAGCCAATTGCTATCCCGAAGGCCGTTGATGAACCATATTACCTAGGCCAAGGGAGCGAGGACAATAAAAATGATTCATCACTCTCCAACCCTCACCCAGTCACCTCACCCAGCTTCAACACCGCTCCAGCAATGATGACTGGTGCCTCAAGTCTAGAGGATAAAGTTGCTATATTGACGAGATTAATTGAGGGTCTTGCCAAGCATGTGCAAGAACAAGACTCCAAAATTTTTAAACTAATAGAAAAGGCAGAACCTACTGAGGCTAGTCGCGTCAAAGTTTTGTGATGAGGCCGAAACATCCTAGCAGCAGCCAGACAAAGAAAAAAGGCCTATTTTTGAGGAGCTGCTACCCTCTGTAGATGGCTCCATCCCCCTCGATCAACTAAAAGATTTCATCGAATGGACCATCAAAAGTAAATTAGAAGGGACCATTAAATCGTCCTTGACTTACGCAAAGCCCTACGCAGCTCAGATTGATGGCCTAAAGATGCCAGTAAGTTATCAACCCCCAGGTTCCAACAATTCAATGGAATAGGAAATCCAAAGCAGTACATAGTCCATTTTATCGAGACTTGCAATGATGCTGGAACCTATGGGGACCTCCTTGTTAAGCAATTTGTTCAGTTTCTAAAAGGAAATGCCTTTGACTGGTACACTAATTTGGAGTAAAAATCCATCGACAATTGGAAACAGTTGAAGTAAGGATTTCTTAACTGCTTCTACAACACCAAGTGAACGGTTAGTATGATCGAACTTACTAATACTCGCCAGTGAAAGGATGAGCATGTCATTAAATACATCAATCGCTGGAGTCAATAAGAGCCTGAATTGCAATGACAGGCTTTCAGAGGCTTTAGGTATTGAAATGTGCATTCAAGGAATGCACTGAGGTTGAAATATATCCTGCAAGGGACCCGACCAAAAACCTTCCAAGAGTTGGCCACTCGTACTCACAATATGAAGTTGAGCATGGCGAGTAACGGAGTCTATAGTCTACCCACACAAGACTCCCAGAAATACAAAGAAAAAGAAAAGGGGGGGAGCCCTTCTTCAACAAACCCGCCGCTAAGGTACCGGCCAAGGAGTCAATAATGGTCAAGACGAAGCCTGTTAAGCCACTAACGAAAGAAAGAGCTACTGAAAAGAAAGAGGTTCCACCACCAAAGAGGCTGAATTTGAAAGAGATGCAGGCCAAGTCGTACTCCTTCCTAGACATAGACGTCCTTAGGATTTTCGATGACTTAATAAAGGCCAAACTCATTGACCTACTGGATATGAAACGACTTGTAGAAGCTGAGAGGACTGAGGATCCTAAGTACTGCAAGTACCTCTGCTTGGTCGGGCACCCCATCCCTAACTATTTTGTATTCAAGGACAAAGTCATGAAATTAGCCCGCCAAGGAAAAATCACGTTAGAGGATGATAGTGGACATCAAACAATGTAGCTAAGTACCAAACTCGTTTACCTTTACAGAAAATTGCTCCAACAATGTAGCTAAGTACCAAGCTCTGATCATCAAACTCTAGATAGCCGTGGACATCAAACAACTCCACCTTAAGGTCTATGCTGATTTTGAGTTGGTGATCAACTAGCTGCAAAGAGAGTATAAAGTTAAGAAGCCTGAATTGCTTCCGTATTATAGCTACGCCAATATACTTATGCGATGGTTTAGATGTGTCACAATTCAACATGTGCCGAGAAGCAAAAACAATCAGGTAGATGCATTGGCTAAGCTTGCCTCCGCCTTGTCCTTACTTAATGCTGAATGTCACATTCCTATATGCAAGAAATGAGTAGTGCCGCTAACACTTGAGGACGAGGAAGAGGGAGAAAATTTCTCCATAGAAGTCCTCAACGTAGAAAAAGAAGACAAGCACCAATAATTCATAGACTACTTGAAATACAAGAAATTGCTAGACAGTCCACGTCAAAAGGTCAACATTCGATGCCAAGCAGCCTGCTTTATCTACTTCAAGGGCGTCTTGTACAGACGCTCATTTGATGGAGTATTCTTACGCTGCCTAGCCGATGATGAAACCATTCAAGCCATGGAGGAAGCACACTTTGGAATTTGTGGTGCCCATCAATCTAGACCAAAACTTCACATCTAGATTAAAAGAATGGAATACTACTGGCCGACAATGGTGAAAGATTGCATGGAGAGTTCGCCTAAAGGTGCTAAGCATGTTAGTACCATGCTAACTTCTTCCATCAACCACCTGAGCCATACACCTAACAGTAGCTTCATCGCCATTCAATGCTTGGGGATTGGACATCGTCGGACCCATAACAAAGTCATCTGTTGGCCATCTTTACATTCTGACTACTACTGACTACTTCTCAAAATGGGCAGAGACAATCCCTTTGAAGGAAGTGAAAAAGGAAAACGTTGATGACTTCATCTGCGCTAACATTACTACTGATATGGAGTTTCTTGGTACATCATCACCGAAAATGGGAAGTTATTCATCAACAACACCATTGACAAATTATGTCAAAATTTTGGATTCAAGCAAAGGAAATCCTCGATGTACCATGCTTTGGCCAACAGCCTCACAGAGGCCTTGAACAAGACTTTGTGCAACTTATTGAAGAAGGTAGTGTCAAAGTTAAAAAGGGACTGGCATGAAAGGATTGAGGATCCTTTGTGGGCCTACCAAACCACTTTCAGAACACCTACGCAAGCAACTCCTTATATACACTGAAGGTCAGCCCACAATTTCTCTAGATATTCCTTCTAATAATCACAAAGGAATTTGTCGGCCTCAAAGACAGAAACCCCTGTAGAAGGAGTAGCCCTGACAACTACCCTCGAAGTCAAGCCACCCAAGTCGTCAAAGAGAGTTAGAAGTGGACCATGTTCGTGAGCCAACCCCTGCGAACCTTCACTAGCTTTGCTCCTAAAAACATGCTCCACCAACTGAAAATAACAATAATGATGAATAACAATCAGGTTATCATTATTAATAAAAATGTTATTGCATAAAAAATGTGAGCTAAAAAATACCACTCTGGCATATACCTCCGTGGACTGCCTGCGGTCTGGACCCCGTTCTCTTGGAACCAAAGAATCCGAATCCTTTTTGGTTCTCTTCCAATGACGGTCGATAGTGCTACTACCGCTATCCTCCAAGATTTTAATGGTCTTTTTCCTTGTTGATGTGCCCAGCAGATCAGCCATGGTAGCGGGAACGAGACGTGTATCTTAGGTATTGCCAGCAGATGGACCAGCACTGCTATCCCTTGGAGAAGCATCACCATGTAAGGGTCAACCAGGTAAGCAGCATGTTCCTCGAAGAAGTTGCCATGGACAAGAGCCCACCATTTCTTATAAGCGGCCGAGAAGTATTGCCACACGAAAGTGAGGTTGTGAAGGAAATGCGCCTTAGCCATGGATCGAAGCCAAAGGCATAGGTGCCAATAACGAAGGCCATCCTCCAGAGAGCATTGTCTCATATCATGGATAAGCGACCCAAGCACTTTTTGAAAATAACCAAACTGGAGACTGAATCGATGAGGACTATAAGGTTCAACATCAAAATGATCACCTCGCCTCAAGGTTAGGTAGCATGAACGAAAGGCCACAAAATTATCGCTTGAGCTCCCCGGCATCATCATTATCTATGTAAATGATGTCATTGCCTTTGGTGACCATGTTGCAAGTCCAGCAAGCCTGCTCGCCTTTATGGATTCGCCTTCGGGCCTTGCTTGGGTCCTAAAACTTAGTGCATCCCTCTCCGAAATACACCACCATCTTAAGGTTTGGCATACCCTTAAATACCTAAAAGTGGGTCCTGAAGTAATGTGAATCCTCCCGTAAACATAATGCATAGGGAATGCTGCAAGTTTGCGGGATGGGCGCCAAAAGTTGCCAATTCTATTCATACCATTATAAATTAAGGTTAGAACTGGGACTGTAAGGCTCACATATTACCCTGTAGCCATTTTAAATGTACCACGCCATATGAACCCAACATCCTCATTAGAGAGCACGAAGGTACAAAGTCAATATGATAAAAAGGCTACTGTATACATATCCTCCCTAGCTCCTTCACTGATATTAAGGCTCCCAAACAGGGACTCTTTTGATGCTGACCAAGGTGCATGGGGATCAATCTCTCCAGATGGATTATATGTAGATCGAGGGCGTACTGTCCTCTTTTCCTTATGGGTAAGAGACGCAAAGTATTTTGTGACCCTCTTGCACTAGAACTTTACCCACTCAACGATCGGTACTTTCTGAGGTTGGTCCCCGGAGACCTTGCCCCAAAGTTTATGGAAAGCATAGAACAGATATTTGCACGAGCAGGGAACAAACTTCGCACCCGTTCCATCAACGCCAACCAACTCCTTAGCATTTAGGATGACCTTGTCATAAAGAGCGAGGTTAGCAAGGTATTGGTGAGAGGGCACCAAGCTTCAAGAAATGCCTTCATAATTTCTGTGCTTCAATCGTACAAGAACAGCAAAGAATACATCGCGTCGAAGATTCTGGCGGCATCTAGCTTTGGTTTGCACCTACTGAGAACATCCTCGGTCCATTTCAGTATCCAAGGATGTATCGAAACTCGCCAGTCAAGTCAAGCTAGCCTCCCCATTAACGATACGACGACCGAGTGTGGACAAATGGACAACCTCGTCTGAGGGTTGATGGTAGCTGAGCTGTAAGATCCATGCCTTGTTGGACCACTCCAGAGAAGCAGGTTGCGACCATTCATCGATGAGCCTAGAAACAGCCAACCTTGGCCAAGAAACCGTAAAGCGACCAATCAAGGGGGCATGCACAACCAAAGAGGTGCCTCACTCTATCCAATAGTTCTTATCATCAAGCAAGATCAAACACTCTTCACCAGATTGTGCAATATGACTCTTGAAATGTGCCATCACTTGAACTGCCATATAGAAAAGAAGAGAGAGTTAGATTCAATTGGGTTGAAACAGGGCTAAAACCATACATAGCGACTAAAAAGGTGGATCGTGCACAAGTCCAGGGGACCAGTCTAAGTCTATGGGTCAAGTCCAAGTCCAAGGGACCAGCCCAAGTCTATGGGTCAAGCTCAAGTCCATGAGACCAGCCCACAGCCATGGATCAAATCAAAGCCAAAGGGACTAGTCTAAGTCCATGGATCAAGTCCAAGTCCATAGATTAAGTCCAAGTCCAAGGGACCAACTCAATTCTAAGGGACCAACCCAAGTCCGTGGATCAAGGCCTAAGTCCAAGGGACTACCCCCAGTCCATGGGTCAAACCTAAGTCCAAGGGACCGGCCCAAGTCCAAGGGACCAACCCAAATCCATAGATCAAGCCCTAAGTCAAAGTCTATGGGTCAAGCCCAAATCTAAGAGTCCAAATCCCATAGGTCCAAACCCAAATCCAAGAGTCCAGATCCTACTGGGTCTAAACTCGAGTCCAAGAGTCTAAATCCCATGGATTCAAACCCAAATTTATGAGTCCAAAGTCCAATGGATTCAAACCTGAGTTTATGAATCCAAAGCCCAAAGGTCCAAGTCCAAATCCAAGAATCCAAATCTCAATAAGTCCAAACCCAAATCCAAGAGTTCAAATCTCAATAAGTCCAAACCTAAATCCAATAGTCTAGATCTCAATGGGTCCAAACCCGAGTCCAAGAGTGCAAATCCCATAGATTCAAACCTAAGTCTATGAGTCCAAAATCTAATGGATTCAAACCCGAATTTATAAGTCCAAAACCCAACGAGTCCAAATGCAAATCCAAGAGTCCAGATCCCGATTGGTCTAAACCCAAGTCCAAGAGTCCAAATCCCACAGGTCTAAACCGAAGTTTATGAGTTCAAAGTCCAATGAATTCAAATTTAAATTTATGAGTCCAAAGCCGAATGAGTACAAACCCAAATCCAAGTGTCCAGATCTCAATAGGTCCAAGCCCAAGTTCAAAAGTCCAGATCCCGATGGATCCAAACCCAAGTGAAAGAGTCCAATTCCCATGGGTCCAAACCTAAATCTATGAGTTCAAAGTCCAATGGATTTTAACCCAAGTTAATGAGTTTAAAGCCCAATGGTTCCAAACCTAAATCTATAAGTTCAAGTCCAATAGATTCAAACCCGAATTTATAAATCCAAATTCCATGAATCCAAACTCAAATCTAAGAATCCAAAGTCCAATGGGTCCAAATTCAAGTCTAAGAATCCAAAGCCCAATGAATCCAAACTCAAGAATATGAGTTTATATCCCAATAAACCCAAATCCTATTCCAAATTCAAGGCCAAGTGTTTAAACGTTCAAGTTCAAAGTTTTCCAAGTCTCGAGGCTCAAGTTTAAAGAGAACATACAAATATTTGAAAAAAAAAAAAAAAAAACCTAACGAATATGGGGGCTGGATTGGATCTGACCAGGCCCAACCAAACATGCCCTTGTTTTATATATATATAAAAAAGGTAAACAAATAAAAGAGGAGAGAGATGCCAAACACAGCCTTAAACGCTCGGCTTTCTCTCCCCCTCGTTTGTTTTCTGAACCACGAAGATGCCGTCCCTCGCCCATCGCCCTGCCACTGCCAGACGGCTAGCGCAGCACCGCGCGTGCGGCACGGCGGCCAGCGCACGACATCGCGCAGCGCCACCGCGGCCCAGCGCACAGCGCTGCTCGTGGCACCCCTGCCTGGCGCAGCGCCCAGTGCGGCACCGCCGCCCGACGCAGCGCCACCGCGACCAGCGCACAGTGCCGCGCAGGGCCACTACGGCCCAGTGCGTAGCGCCGCGTGGCACCACTGCCCAGCGCAGCGCCACCGCGGCCCAGCTCGGTCCCGCTGCTCGGCACAACCCGCACACAGCGTGCCGATCAGCGAGCAGGGCAGCAGCGCCTGAAGATGGTGGCGACGTCAAGCCAAGTACCGATATTTCGCCAAAAAAATAACAAAAAAAAAAAAGAGCTGCAAGAATTCAGGAATGGAGGGTCACTACGGTGGCCTACAGGATGGATTACCTTCTCGGAGGAAAGTTGTAAATGATCGATGGATAGTGGGGGAGTAATATTGTGATTGGAGGGGAAAGAGAGCAAGCCAGCGTGTGTTCGGAGGAAGAGAAGAATGGAAGCCGGAGTAATATTCTCAACACTATTTACAGAGACGGATGGAAGAAAATATTCCTTTTTTTTTTAGGATTCTGAATGATATTCATACACGCATTAGTTTTCAAATGAGTCGAAATGAGTCCAGTAAAACACACAAGTTTTACATAAAAACTCTTACAAAATGACTCAGCCTCATTTAAGATGTTCCACTTCCCCCACCTTGGATCTCAGCTCGGTAAAATTCTACACTAAATAATTCTTGCTAGAATAAAAACCTAATCCAAAGGCCAACAAATTTCTATCAAAATGGACGCATCTTTAGAAGTGTAGGACTTTGAACTCAATTTCAATACAACATTGCATAATTGACACTTTTCAAAGACACATGAGTTTAGCACTCAATGCTCACCAAGCGAGCCAATAATGGCACTCTAGGACTTTAGCAAATTGTGCACACCCTCTTTTTGATCGGGTCGCTTCATTTTCTCAAATCTCCAACATTTGTAAAAGTCCCTCCAACAACTTTTTATGAAATTTGGATTTTTCAGATTCATTGAGATCCATTTGATTTGATCAACCCTTGTAGTTTATGTACTATATTGATTGATGTTGTAAGTATTAGTGATATGCCATCTCATGCAAAATAATTTATGAGGGATATTGTTGTATATGTATTTTTCATTAATTAATAAAATATTGACAGTTTATTTTTATCAATATTTTGGTAGTTTTAATCATGTATGTAATTCTTGTTATGACTATATGATTGCATTAAGAAATTTTATTTATAAGGGTTATGGATATAAACACAAGACTAAATGGTACAAAATTTAAAAAAATTTGTTCATGTGTCACAGATACTCTGAAAGGGTATTGAAAAATCAATACGATTTATTCACCATTTGTTTCATCGTAAGTGTCATACTACTTGATATGAAATATTGAAAATACATGTATGTGAGTTCGTTATTAGAAAATGGTGTATTGAAATAGTGACTTAAAAAATGAAGCTAACATATGGTATTCACTCTTTGTTGCCAATGTTTTACTTCATAATCATGTTAAATATGTGTGGGTTTTAAACTTGAGACAACACGGATATCTTGTAAGGTTGATGGTCTGTGTATCATTTGCACATTAAGAACAAATATTTATCTTGGTATGAGATAAGGCTATAAACCCAACATGCTATTATCCGAATGCATACAGAGCATGTGCCTAGTCAATAAAAGATTTGTTTCCTTACAAGTAAATAAATATTTTGTCCTGTGCAATCGATATTCCATGAAGTAAAAATCCTTAGCCAAAGTAGTATATGACCCAAAAAGAATTTGTGATAGGACATTTGTCTTATGAGATAATATTACTTTTTTCATATGATCGAACTAATGAGTTTGACTAAATCTATAATTCTCGCTCTATTAGGACAATATAAGATAAAAGGCTTATATCGCATGGTGTTCACAATCAGAAGAGCTCATATGATTCATTCACATTTTCTTGGATGTGCTACTACAGGCCACAAGTTAAATATTGTTTATATCCTCCAAATTTTATTCATTGTCAATTAAGAATGAATTTACAAAGTCATATACATAAAATGAGGCAAAAGCAAAAAGACTTTAATTCAAAAGTCTCATGGAGGAATTAATTTGGTTGCAATTAGATTCGACCAAATAAAATTATTATTTCTCATTATGTTTGTTAAGAATGATATTAGTCATTGTAAATATAATAAGCCTTTAATTTAATTAATGATGATTAATTAAATTACAAGACAAGACATATTTGCTTTCTAATAGTTTGTTAGTAAAGAGATTATTAATTAGAAACATAATGAGTATTTAATTTAATTAATGAGATTTATTAAATTATGAGATATAATTCTAAAGGGTTTGAATTAATTTTAAAGTCCATCTAAAAGCCAACAAAATCCATTCCATATATCCTAAGTGGAATAGAAATCCAACCAAAGTTCCAAATCCTAAGGGCACTTTTCATAATATTGCTTTTGTAGTACTGTTCTCTCCATGAGTACTATTTATCTGCTCTCTTTTCATAATAGAGAGAAAATATTTATTAGCCTTCACAATATTTTCTCTAATAAAATTTTCCAAGAGTAAAGAGTTTGTGAGATTACATGAAAAAATTCATGGAGGTTCGTTGGAGAAGCCTTACTTGGGCATTGTTTGTGTGGACAAAATCATAGCTTGTGAATTGCAGATAAAATCTACATGGAATTGGACTTTAGGTAATCATCCATGCTAAAATTATATTTTAATTTATATGAGTTATCCGAAGAAAAGCAGACTAGGTATGGATTTTTATTTCTACGGCATTTTCCTTTGGTATTTCATGAATTTTAATTGAAAATTTTACATCACAACTCCATGAAACCTAGTAATGGTATCAAAGCCATTTTCCTTTTTTTTTTTTGTAAGAACATTTTTGGAAACATTTGTTTTATGATTTATGGTTAGTTTTCATTTCAAATTTGTAAACTTGTATTCTGATACTCATTTAAAATTGCCAAAATTATTTTTGCATGGTTTTGAATGGTGGAAATGCAAAAAAATTGAGAAACTTGAAAAAAAAAATGAATAGTGGTGCAAGATTTGCTGCTTAGGCATGCAGTCACAAATATTAGTTTAGTACCTGTGGATGGCCTAAGAGTAGTGTGATCTCTATTGTGACTAGTTTTGTAGTCACAGGGTGAGGTTTCATGATGCGAAAAGGGTTCTCACAACTATGGGAATGAAAGTGACAAAATTTGTGAATTCTATTGCATCTAACCTTAGTGAACACAACCATAGGCTTCACAAACTCAGGAAAGGTTCCTGAAATCGCGAAATTGGTTACAAAAGTCCTCAAGTTTTGTTTTCTCTAATTTAAAACCTTAGAAATGAGTTTCTATGAACAAAGCTAAGGCATGAGATGCATAAGTAATAAAAAGATTGTTCAAATATTTTATTAGTTTGTACTTGTGATGTATGAATGTTTTATGAATGAATGGACACATTATGTGTTGGATTTCTATGGCATTTGCCAATAAAAATCTAAACTTTGAATCATAAGTACATCATACATGCATAGTGGAAGATAAAGGAACAAATCTCACCTATTTTTGTTGCAAAAATGCTAGAAATCATAAATACAAGTAAAGGTGTAAACTTGTTACATTTGAAACATTTATAAATGGTTTGAACATGATTCTTAGAGTCCCCTAAAACCTCCACCTCTAGTTTGCCCACGTGATTAGGATGATCACAAATTCCTTCTTCACTTGCAAAACTCATTTTTTAAAGTTCTAACTCAAATTACTTTAGGTAAAAAAGAATTTTGTCAAGAAAGAATTTGAGAGCGAGTCACTGTTGTGTCTCGCTTGAAAGGGCTACACGAAAATTCTATAATAAAAGGTGTGTCTTGAATTCTTCATACATCCCTTTAAATAGTTATAATACAAGAGTTTGAGGTATGAGCTTCATAGGCCCTTCTACACGATACTTTTAATTAAAACTAACCCGTGGATTTTTATTTATTAATCTCTTTAATAAGTCAACCCTTATATCCTTCAATTACTAATCTCCATTAATAATTAAACCACAATTGTGTCCAATTAGTTTAATTTAATTAAATTCATTAATTAAATTAAATTTCCATTGTACTTCTAATTAATAATCTCATTATTAACAAATAATATGGCAATTTATTTAGTTCAATCCAATTACACCTATATAAATTATTCTATTAGTCTTTTTAAGTCTTGTATGCAACACATCAATTTGACATTTGCAATATATCTCAATCTTATGTGTATGATTTTCTTAGTTCGTCTTTAATTGATAATGAGTATAGCTTGAAAGATATAAGAAATGTTTAGCCTAGACCCATATTATAACCTAACTAAAATGAAGTGAATCGAATCACAATTAACCTTTTTAATTGTGACTACCATGCCCTATATACCTTTTGTCTTACTTTGTTTCAATTGAACGAGAATCATAAATTTAGTCAAACTCACAAATTTGATCATATTACCAGTTAGCATTTCCCCATGAGACAAATACTTCTATTAGAAACTCCTTTTGATCATACACTGCCTTAGCTAAACACTTCCATCTTATTGAACACCAACTATATGGGACAAACGTCTTGCTTACTTGCAAGGAGACAATTTTTTTATTAAACGCATACATATCTCTATACACATCTAAACAATAGCATGTTAAGGTTATGACTATATCCTATATTAGGATAAATATTGGTCATTAATGCTTTAATAACATGTTGACCGTTATGAGCACAAAATGACTATGTCATTTTGGGTTTAAGGTCAACGTATACTTAACACGAACACGAAGTAGGACATTGACAGCTGAGAGCGAACTCCATGCGTTTGTTTTATTCTACAAGTCATTATCTGAATGCTCCATTCCCTAATGACGTATCCACACACATGCATTCTTAATATCTCATACCAACTGTCAAATACCCTTTAGAGTATTTTTGATTTGCAGATAGATTTTAATTATTGAATACTAAGATAGTCTTATGTCTATATTTATAACTCTTTATGAATAAGGGTTCTTAACTTAAATACATGGACACATGTAATGTTTTATGCAAGTCAAAATTCTCATGCATGAAAACCAGCTAGAGGAATGATACTAAAATAAATATTTTATTAATAATTGAGTGAAGGTACATGTATAACTAAATGCACTCTATTATCCTTCATTTTCTATTGGTGCTAGAGGTTATATCACAAATAATCTCCCACTTACACTCTAAAACCAACACTACTAATGCAAATCATTATAGTATCTAAACCCATCTTCTCAATATAGTGATCCAACCCTGCTTCATCAGCTAGGTGAGTGGGTCAGCTATATTATCAACTAAAGCATTTTTTACATGGCTATATCACTCCTTTCAATGATTTCTCAAATAATATAGTAACCCCTCTCTATGTGTTTGGACTTTTGATGAGACTTGAGTTCCTTGGCTTGTGCAATTGCACTATTGTTGTCATAATAAAGTGGCAATGGCTGGTCTATATCTAGAACCACCTGAAATTCTATCACAAACTTCCTCATCGAAATAGCTTCTTTTGTAGCATTACATGTAGTGATATACTCAACGTCAGTGATGAAGTCTGTAGTTATATTCTCTTTGGAACTCTTCCAATTGATTGATCCTCCATTAAGTAAATGTAAACCCAGAGATAGACTTTCTATTATCCATATCCGACTGAAAGTTAGAGTAAGTATATCCGTGTACTCTTAGGTCACCATCCTCATATACAAGTATCATATATTTAATTCTTCTAAAGTACTTATAAATACATTTAACAGCATTTCCATGCTTTCTACACATAATACTTATGACATAAGCGATATGTGGCCTATAGCATACATCAGGTCCTATAGTTGAAGTATATAGTATTGTATATATCAGGTTTTCTATATATACTATTCTCATATTCATATATACTTATATTTTAAAAAAATCATTATCTCTATATACTATTATATCATTCAATTATTATTATATATTATTTAGATATATTCAAATATATAAATTTAAATAACTCATACTATTTGTCATATCAAAATATTCTTTACAAATGTACAATTCGTTCCAATAGAATTCACCAAACATAATTTTCCAACCAAAACTTCCTCTCAAACATAGCAAATGGGAATAAATACGATAAATAAGGATAGCGCCCAGCCAGCAAGTGGTGCACTAATGAACTTTAATTTTAGGGGGGGGGGGGGGGGGGGGGGGGGCACTTATACATTGCTGACTCCAAAGGATTGGACTGCTTGTTTGTGAAATGCTTGCTCCGTTCAGACATAATTTCACTTGGGCTACCTTAAAGGTTACCCCTTCTTTACTTAAATAAGTTGTACAACAGTTTGAATATAAAACCTAGAAATGAACCTCAGGATTGAACTACTGTGCGTATTCCGGTACCCCTCTCTCTCTTGTAAGATTTTATCCACCAGAAAAACTACTTTAATGAGTACGTCTTCCTTCCATTCAAATACAAAAAAGACTGAATTCATGGGTGACATTTTTATGAAAAATAAACAAAACCAGGTTTTGAAACAACAGGCCAATTGCGCAAGAAGCAAACTTTGTACCTAGCCAACAAAATGTCATCAGAACAGTTGGGATAATGAATAAAATTACATCATATAATTTTATTTAAAAGTTATAACACACATCTTTTAAGCTATTATGTAAATAAAATTTTTTTAAAATAAAATCATTATAATTTCAAATTTCAATAAATTATTATTGCAACGTGAATGTCTAAACATAAAATACTCAAAAAGTATTATATAAGATTATAATTTAAAACTCAATTTATTGAAATAAAATTCTTTTATTTAAATATATTTTCTTATTTCAAAAAAAATATAATAATTTATATTTATATTAATTTATTATAACATATAATGACGTAGTCTCACCGTCCAAAACGGTGAAGTGACGTCATCCGTATTTCCCCCATTATACGGAGAGAAATATGAAATATTATTTATTTTTTTTGAAAAAAGTGTATCTCGCCGTTCCAAACGGTGAGACGACGACATCTCGCTATTTGAAACGGTGAGATTGATTAATTTCACAATTCCCTTGTAAATGGGATAATTTGTTAAATTATAAAAAAAATAAGAATAAAAAAATAAAAAACCCTTAAAGGTTACCCGTTCTTTACTGAAATAAGATGTGCAACAGTTTGAATATAAAACCCAGAAACGAACCTCAGGATTCAATTATCGTGCGTATTCCGGTACCCCTCTCTCTCTTGTGAGATTTTATCAACCAGAAAAACTAATTTAATGAGCACGTCTTCCTTCCATTCAAATACAAAAAAGATTAAATTCATAGATGACATTTTTATGAAAAATAAACAAAACCAGGTTCTGAAACAACAGGCCAATTGCGCAAGAAGCAAACTTTGTATCTAGCCAACAAAATGTCATCAGAACAGTTGGGATAATAAATAAAATTATTACAACCAAAAACATTTCTTGTCTACTTAGAATTAGAAGAGATCTGCCTAGTTAATGTCCTTGTAACCCAAGTAAATCTTTTTGAGCTGCAACCGAACCCCCACGTTGTTGAGTTCCCTCCACTGATCTTCAAGCATTAGCGCCTTCTTCCTCCCAATCAAGAAACAATTATCCTTCATAAACAAGGGGTACTTGAAATCTTCAAACGAGGAACTCAGATAAAGGAACTCAGACTCGAAGTCTTCTTTCGGTATCTCGTCTCTTCTTTGTCTCTTCCTTTTCCTCGTCTGTCTCCTGGCTTCCTCTTCGTCGGCCCTCTCTCCCGAATACAACACGATGCTTTTCCCGCGTTCTCTCTCTCTGTCTTGACGACCTTCATTGTCGCCCCACAGCCTTCTTGACTGCTCAAATAATCTGGACTGGTGAGAATCCGCCAAGTCAACGGCTCCCCCATTCTCGCGAGCTTTTTCAGCGTTTCTCTCGAATTTCTCTTTCAGCCTCCGGATCTTTTCGGAGACCTGAGTTTTTGTGAAAGGATGTCGGAGCTGGTCCTTGATGAAGAGGTAAAATTCGGTCCACCTGTTGTTCACCCCGTTCTCCCAGAATTCTTCGAGACCTTGAAGCAGCTGAATTTCGTCGTCGTCAGAGAATATTTTAGCCTTCGTGTTTTGGCAGGTTTGGGGTTTGGCAGCGGGACTGATGATGAATCCAGAGTCGGACGGTGACGAGTAGTCGTACTCGTCTTCGGGTTCCAGTTGGGAAGCCAGCAATTTTTTTCCTTTATCATCTTCGCTGTGGTTCGAGGCCGTAGGAGTAGCAGCTCGCTCGTCATGCTCCTCTCCGCCGAGAATATTTTGGGATACTGTTGTTCCCCTTTCTCCATGATCTTCACCAACAGAATCAGACACGTGGGACTGAATCTGACTTTGCTGTCGTTCCGTTTGCTCTCTCAGATCTTGGGAATTCATTGTACAGCAGACTTCAACTGCGATTTTCGGGCAGAAGAGGCTTTTTGGCGGTGGACCCAATCGGGAGAGATGGCTTTGCTTTGCTGTGATGTATCTGCCTATTGTACGTCCTATATATGGGCTTCGTGCCCGTACTAGTCTTAGTCGGTATTATATAAAATTATACATTATCACGTGAAGACAAAAAAAAAGATGTTAAATTAATATTAGTTAACTAATTCTGAAAAGGAAATTAGACCAGCCCCTCTTTTGAAAGAGATTTTCAAAATCAAAGTCCTGCTACATGCATGTCTAAAAATTTTATATATGAAAACTTCTATATTTGGAAACTTTTAAAATAAATAAATTTGGTATAATTTAACACTAACTATTGATAAAAATTTTAAATGACGAGATTAAATAAACATTAAAAAATAAAAATAATAGTCTAATTAAGTGAAACGCTTCCTTTCTCTATTCTGCTGAGTACACGAACTTCGTGGTACGTAAACTATATAATGCCGTGATAACGTACGGTAATGGTGCCCAAATCTTGTAAAATATATACAACTAATAATTAAATATGGAAAATTGTTTTTGACGTGATAACGTATGGTAATACACGTAAAAAATAAGGTATCTATTTAATCAAATATAATTTTGATTGAAAAGATGGAGATAAATAAAGAAATATTATCCGGATTAAATATAATTAGAATCAAGTTATAGACAAGAATAACAGTTTTTTGAAAAGAGTATTTAATGATCTATATAACGCAAAATAATATTTTTTAAGAATTAAAAAGTTTTGTAGTTATAAAACACTAGTAAAATTTGTAGACTTGGTGTCTTAAAATTATTTATAAATTATAAAGTTTATTTTAAATTATAAAAACAAATCATTTAAAAATAACATGTCTAATATTAACTATGGAGAATTGTTTTCGTCGTCATAACATATGGTAATACACAAAAAAATAGCGTATCCATTTAATGCACTAATTACAGAGACGGATGGAAGAAAATATTCCTTTTTTTGAGGATTCTGAATGAGCACGCATTAGTTTTTCTAAAATGGAAAGGAAATCACACCTTCTTCCATGCGAAAAGAAAAGAGAAATCAACCGAGATCTGATACGCTATGTGAAGGAAAGTTGGCATGCTCGTGCAGAATCTTCCCAATGATTGTTGTTGTGGTGGGTAAGAATATGGGCCCGATACTTTAAGCCCCTCGTTGGAACAACAAAATTGTGAATTTAGTGGGTCCAAAGGAAGAAAGTTGGGCCTTTTAATTGAATTTTGAATGAAAGGACCAAAAAGAAGAAAGTTGGGTCTTTCAACTAAATTTTAAATGAACTAAATTTTAAATGAATGGCCTGCAGGCTCAAATCTAATATGAAAACGAACTTGGGCTCCCTTTTGAAATGAACTAAAAAAAAAAACAACAAAAACAATAGTAATATTAATTTTCGATACTTATTCACTTCAAACTCAAATTCTATTCACTTCAAACTTAAATTCCCCGTGAAAAAGTCTTGATGGGGTAGTTGTAGGCAAATAAAATTTTTGACCAATTAAATGTCGCCATGTGGTATTTCCTTGCAATCAAATATTAATTGTTAATTATTTATATTTTAGGAGTTGAATTAAATACAATTCTTAAAATTAAATGATAAAATAATTGGTATTGTACTAAAAAATTAACTGATAAACCAAACTGCGGCATGTGTCAAGGTTGGCCAATCCAATCGTGCCACGTGTCAAGTTTTGCAAGTTTGAAAAGAGAATATTATTAATTCGACAATTAATTCATAATCTTCTAATTAAAGGAAATAATGTCAAATCAAATATTTCCAACCAATCAGGTTCGCCACGTCACTCACCAAAAACGGTAGCCAGGCTCTCTCACCCCTATAAATACGGGTAACTTTTGATGGCTCAACACACGATACAACACAACCAACTGAAAAAGTAACAAAAAACTTCAAGTGAAAAAATATTCAAGGAGTTCAAATCCTCTTCATCAGCTTCAAGAGATTCGAAAGAGTTCGTCATCAAATTCAAGGCGTTCTTCTTAAGAAATTTATCAAATCCTAGCGTTTGATCCACATTCAAGGTGCTAAACTAGTTAATTGATGTTATTAAAGGCTCACATCGATATTAAGGAGGATCAAAGCTCAATAGCTTTCCCAGTTTCAGCCAAATTCTTCGATCAGTATTCAAATCATACAAATTGGAAATGAATCAGAGGATTAAGTTAGACATTGTACCCACAAAATTTCTTTCGATTCAAATTGTAATTAGCTTATACCAATTTCTTGTTAATAAAAATTCAATTACAAGATTTTTGTCCTACAGCATAATCACAAAACTAACAAAATAATAATATAGAGATGCACATCAAAAATATTCATGTAATTCGGTGTAAATATGCCTACATCACAAGGCCACACCGAGTCGAAATGAGTCCAGTAAAACACACTAGTTTAGCATAAAAACTCTCACAAAATGACTCGAACCTCATTTAAGATGTTCCACTCCCCCCACCTTGGATCTCAACTCGGTGGACTTCTACACTAAATCATTCTTGCTAGAATAAAAAATTAATCCAAAGGCCCACACATTTCTATTAAAATGAACACTTCTTTAGAAGTGTAGGACTTTGGACTCAATTTCAATACAAGAACATTGTATAATTGACACTTTTCAAAGACACATGAGTTTAGCACTCAATGCTCACCAAGCTAGCCAATACTGGCACTCTAGAACTTTAGCAAATTGTGCACACCCTCTTTTTGATCTTGGTCGCTTCATTTTCTCAAATCTCCAACATTTGTAAAAGTCCCTCCAACAACTTTCCATGAAATTTGGATTTTTCAGATTCATTGAGATCCATTTGATTTGATCAACTCTTGTTGTTTATGTACTATGTTGATTGATGTTGTAACTATTAGTGATATGCCCTCTCGTGCAAAATCATTTATGAGAGATATTGTTGTATATGTTATTTTTCATTAATTAATAAAATATTAGCAGTCTATTTTATCAATATTTTGGTAGTTTTAATCATGTATGCAATTCTTGTTATGGTATAAAATTGTGCATGTGTCTATATGATTGCGTTAAGAAATTTTATTTATAAGAGTTATAGATATAAACACAAGACTAAATGATACAAAATTTAAAAAAAATTGTTCATGTGTCAGATTCTCTAAAAGGGTATTGGAAAATCAATACGATTTGTACACCATTTGTTTCATGGTAAGTATCATACCACTTGATATGAAATATTGAGAATACATGTATGTGAATACTTTATTAGAAATGGTATATTGAAATAGTGACTTAAAAAACGAAGCTAATATATGGTGTTCACTCTTTGTTGTCAATGTTTTACTTCACGATCATGTTAAATACGCATGGGTCTTAAACTTGAGACAACATGGATGTCTTGTAAGGTTGATGGTCTTTGTATCATTAGCACATTAAGAACAAATATTTATCTTAGTACGAGATAACGCTATAAACCCAACATGCTATTATCCGAATGCATATAAAGCATGTGCCTAGTCAATGAAAGATTTGTTTCCTTGCAAGTAAGTAAATGTTTTGTCCTATGCAATCGATCCATGAGGTAGAAATCCTTAGCCAAAGTAGTATATGATCCAAAAAGAATTTGTAATAGGACATTTGTCTTATGAGATCAGAAGAGCTCATGTGATTCATTCACTTCATCTTGAATGTGCTACGACGGGCTACAAGCTAAATATTGCTCATCTCTTTCAAGTTATACTTATTGTCAGTTAACAATGAATTTAAAAAGTCATATACATAAAATGAGGCAAAAGCAAGAAAAATTTAATTCAGAAGTCTCATAGATCTGGTTGCAATTAGATTCGACCAAATAAAATTATTATTTCTCATTATGTTTGTTAAGAATGAGATTAGTCATTGTAAATATAATGAGCCTTTAATTTAATTAATGATAATTAATTAAATTACAAGACAAGACATATTTGCTTTCTAATAGTTTGTTAGTAAAGAGATTATTATTTAGAAACATAATGAGTATTTAATTTAATTAATAAGATTTATTAAATTATGAGATGTAATTCTAAAGGGTTTGAATTAATTTTAATGTCCATTTAAAAGCGAACAAAACCCATTCCATATATCCTAAGTGGAATATAAATCCAACCAGAGTTCCAAATCCTAAAGGGCACTATTCATAATATTCTTTTTGTAGTACTGTTCTCTCCGTGAGGACTATTTATCTGCTCTCTTTGCATAATAGAGAAAAAAATATTCATTAGCTTTCGTAATATTTTCTCTAATAAAATTTTCCAAGAATAAAGAATTTGTGAGATTACATGAAAAATTCGTGGAGGTTGGTTGGAGAAGCCTTATTTGGACATTGTTTGTGTGGACAAAATCATAGCCTGTGGATTGCAAATAAAATCTACAAGGAATTGGACTTTAGGTAATCATCCATGCAAAAATTATGTTTTAATTTATATAAGTTATGCGAAGAAAGCAGACTAGGTATGGATTTTTATTTATACTGCATTTTCCTTTGGTATTTCTTGAATTTTAATTGAAAATTTTACATCCCAACTCCATGAAAGCAAGTAATGGTATCAAAGCCATTTTCCATTTTTTTTTTTGTAAGAACATTTTTGGAAACATTTGTTTTATGATTTATGGTTAGTTTTTATTTTAAATTTGTAAACTTGTATTTTGATACTCATTTATAATTGCCAAAATTATTTTTGCATGGTTTTGAATGGTGGGAAATGCAAAAAATTGAGAAACTTGAAAAAAAAAAAAAATAGTGGTGCAAGCTTTGCTGCTTAGGCATGTAGTCACAAATATTAGTTTAGTACCCGTGGATGGTCAAAGAGTAGCGTGATCTCTGTTGTGACTAGTTTTGTAGTTACAGGGTGAGGTTTCATGATGCGAAAAGGGTTCTCACAAATATGGGAATGAAAGTGACAAAATTTGTGAATTCTATTGCATCTAACCTTAGTGAACACAACCACAGGCATCACAAACTCAGGAAGGGTTCCCGAAATCGCAGAATTGGTTACAAAAGTCCTCAAGTTTTGTTTTCTCTAATTTAAAACCTTAGAAATGAGTTTCTATGAACAAAGCTAAGGCACGAGATACATAAGTCATAAAAAAATTGTTCAAATATTTTATTAGTTTGTACGTGTGATGTATGAATGTTTTATGAGTGAATGGATACATTATGTGTTGGATTTCCATGACATTTTCCAATAAAAATCAAAACTTTTAATCATAAGTACATCATACATGCATAGTGGAAGACAAAGGAACAAATCTCATCTATTTTTGTTGCAAAAATGCAAGAAATCATAAGTACAAGTAAAGGTGTAAACTTGTTACATTTGAAACGTTTCAAAATGGTTTGAACACGATTCTTAGTCACAACCCTAAAACCTCCACCTCTAATTTGTCCACATAATTAGGATGATCCTGAATTCCTTCTTCACTTGCAAAACTCATTTTTCAAAGTTCTACTCAAATTACTTTAGGTAAGAAAGAATTTTGTCAAGAAAGAACTTGAGAGCGAGTCGCTGTTGTTTCTTGCTTGAAAGGGCTACACGAAAATTCTATAGTAAAAAGTGTGTCTTGAATTCTTCACAAATCCCTTTGAATAGTTATAATACAGGAGTTTGAGGTATGAGCTTCACGAGTCCTTCGACATGGTACTTTTAATTAAAACTAACCCATAGATTTTTATTTATTAATCTCTTTAATAAATCCACCCTTATATCCTTCAATTACTAATCTCCATTAATAATTAAACCCCAATTGTGTCCAATTAGTTTAATTTAATTAAATTCATTAATTGAATTAAATTTCTATTGTACTTCTAATTAATGATCTCATTATTAACAACTACTATGTTAATTTATTTAATCCAATCCAATTACAACTATATAAATTATTCCATGAGTCTTTTTAAGTCTTGTATGCAACCTATCAATTTGACATTTGCCTTATATCTCAATCTTATGTGTATAATTTTCTTGGTTTGTCCTTAATTGATAATGAGTATAGCTTGAAAAATATAAGAAATGTTTAGCCTATGTCCCATATTGTAATCTAACTAAAATGAAGTGAATCGAATCACAATGAACCTTTTTAATCATGACTACCATACTTTGTATACCTTTTGTTTTACTTTGTCTCAATTGAGTGAGAATCATAAATTTAGTTAAACTCACAAATTTGATCATGTTACCAGTTGGCATTTCCTCATAAGATAAATACTTCTATTAGAAAAACTCCTTTTTGATTACACACTGCCTTAACTAAAGACTTCCATCTTTTTTAATACCAACTATATAGGACAAACGTCTTACTTACTTGTAAGGAGATAATTCCTTTATTTAACGCACACATATCTCTATATACATTTGAACAATAGCATATTAAGCTTATGACTATATCCCATATTATGATAGATATTGGTCATTAATGCTTTAATAACAAGTTAACCGTTATGCGCACAAAATAACTATGTTATTTTGGGTTTAAGGTCTACGTGTACTTAATACGAACATGAAGTAAGACATTGATAGTTGAGAGCAAACTCCACCCATCTGTTTTATTCTACAAGTCATTATTTGAATGCTCCATTCCCTAATAACGTATCCACACATATGCATTCTTAATATTTCATACCAACTCTCCAATACCTGTTAGAGTATTTTTGATTTGCAGATAAGTTTTAATGATTGAGTACTAAGACAGTCTTATATCTATATTTATAACTCTTTATGAATAAGGGTTCTTAACTTAAATACATGAATACATGTAATGCTTTATGCAAATCAAAATTCTCATGCATGAAAACCAGCTAGAGGAATGACACTAAAATAAATATTTTGTTGATAATTGAGTGAAGGTACATATATAACTAAATGCCCTCTATTATTCTTCATTTTCTACTGGCGTTAGAGGATGTATCATAAATAATCTCCCATTTGCACTCTAAAGCCAACACTACTAATGCAAATGATTATAGTATCTAAACCCATCTTCTCAAGATAGTGATCCAGTCCTGCTTCATTAGCTTGGTGAGTGGGTCAGCTATATTATTAATTGAAGCTATTTTCTACATAGCCATATTGCTCTTTTCAATGATTTCTCAAAAAATATGGCAACCCCTCTCTATGTGTTTGGACTTTTGATGAGACTTGAGTTCCTTGGCTTGTGCAATTGCACTATTGTTGTCGTAATAAAGTGGTAATAGTTGATTTACATCTAGAGCCACTTGAAATTCTATCACAAACTTCCTCATCGAAATAGCTTCTCTCGTAGTATTACATGTAGTGATATACTCAACCTCAGTGATGAAGTCTGTAGTTGTATTCTCTTTAGAATTCTTCCAATTGATTGATCCTCCATTAAGTAAATGTAAACCCAGAGATAGACTTTCTATTATCCATATCTGATTCAAAGTTAGAATTAGTATATCCGTATACTCTTAAGTCACCATCTTCATATACAAGTATCATATATTTAATTCTTCTAAAGTACTCATAGATACATTTGATAGCATTCTCACGCTTTCTACAGATAATACTTATGACATAGGCGACATGCGCACTGCATAGATTAGGTCCTCTCTCTCTTGTGAGATTTTATCCACCAGAAAAACTAATTAATGAGTACGTCTTCCTTCCATTCAAATACAAAAAACATTGAATTCATGGGTGACATTTTTATGAAAAATAAACAAAACCAGGTTTTGAACTCAAGAAGCAAACTTTGTACCTAGGCAACAAAATGTCATCAGAACAGTTGGGATAATAAATAAAATTATTACAACCAAAAACATTTCTTTTGTCTACTTAGAATTAGAAGAGATCTGCCTAGTAATGTCCTTGTAAGCCAAGTAAATCTTTTTGAGCTCCAACCGAGCCCGCAGGTTGTTGAGTTCCCTCCACTGATCTTCAAGCATTAGCGCCTTCTTCCTCCCAATCAGGTAACCATTATCCTTCATAAACAAGGGGTACTTGAAATCTTCAAACGAGGCAGTCAGATAAAGGAACTCAGACTCGAAGTCTTCTTTCGGTATCTCGTCTCTTCTTCTTTGTCTCTTCCTTTTCCTCGTCTGTCTCCTGGCTTCCTCTTCGTCGGCCCTCTCTCCCGAATACAACACGATGCTTTTCCCGCGTTTTCTCTCTCTTTCTTGACGACCTTCATTGTCGCCCCACAGCCTTCTTGACTGCTCAAATAATCTGGACTGGTGAGAATCCGCCAAGTCAACGGCTCCCCCATTCTCGCGAGCTTTTTCAGCGTTTCTCTCGAATTTCTCTTTTAGCCTCCGGATCTTTTCGGAGACCTGAGTTTTTGTGAAAGGATGTCGGAGCTGGTCCTTGATGAAGAGGTAAAATTCGGTCCACCTGTTGTTCACCCCGTTCTCCCAGAATTCTTCGAGACCTTGAAGCAGCTGAATTTCGTCGTCGTCAGAGAATATTTTGGCCTTCGTGTTTTGGCAGGTTTGGGGTTTGGCAGCGGGACTGATCATGAATCCAGAGTCGGACGGTGACGAGTAGTCGTACTCGTCTTCGGGTTCCAGTTGGGAAGCCAGCAATTTTTTTCCTTTATCATCTTCGCTGTGGTTCGAGGCCGTAGGAGTAGCAGCTCGCTCGTCATGCTCCTCTCCGCCGAGAATATTTTGGGATACTGTTGTTCCCCCTTCTCCATGATCTTCACCAACAGAATCAGACACGTGGGACTGAATCTGACTTTGCTGTCGTTCCGTTTGCTCTCTCAGATCTTGGGAATTCATTGTACAGCAGACTTCAACTGCGATTTTCGGGCAGAAGAGGCTTTTTGGCGGTGGACGCAATCGGGAGAGATGGCTTTGCTTTGCTGTGATGTATCTGCCTATTGTACGTCCTGTATATGGGCTTCGTGCCCGTACTAGTCTTAGTCGGTATTATATAAAATTATACATTATCACGTGAAGACAAAAAAAAGGATGTTAAATTAATATTAGTTAACTAATTCTGAAAAGGAAATTAGACCAGCCCCACTATTGAAAGAGATTTTCAAAATCAAAGTCCTGCTACATGCATGTCTAAAAATTTTATATATGAAAACTTCTATATTTGGAAACTTTTAAAATAAAAAAATTTGGTATAATTTAACACTAACTATTGATAAAATTTTTAAATGACGAGATTAAATAAACATTAAAAAATAAAAATAATAGTCTAATTAAGTGAAACGCTTCCTTTCTCTATTCTGCTGAGTACACCAACTTCGTGGTACGTAAACTATATAATGCCGTGATAACGTATGGTAATGGTGCCCAAATCTTGTAAAATATATACAACTAATAATTAAATATGGAAAATTTTTTTTGCCGTTATAACATATGGTAATACACGTAAAAAATAAGGTATCTATTTAATCAAATATAATTTTGATTGAAAAGATGGAGATAAATAAAGAAATATTATCCGGATTAAATATAATTAGAATCAAGTTATAGACAAGAATAACAGTTTTTTGAAAAGAGTATTTAATGATCTATATAACGCAAAACAATATTTTTTAAGAATTAAAAAGTTTTGTGGTTATAAAACACTAGCAAAATTTGTAGACTTGGTGTCTGAAAATTATTTATAAATTATAAAGCTTTTGTATTTTAAATTATAAAAACAAATCACTTAAAAATAACATGTTTAATATTAAATATGGAGAATTGTTTTCGCCGTCGTAACATATGGTAATACACAAAAAAATAGCGTATCCATTTAATGCACTATTTACAGAGACGGATGGAAGAAAATATTCCTTTTTTTGAGGATTCTGAATGAGCACGCATTAGTTTTTCTAAAATGGAAAGGAAATCACCTTCTTCCATGCGAAAAGAAAAGAGAAATCAACCGAGATCTGATACGCTATGTGAAGGGGAGTTAGCATGCTCGTGCAGAATCTTCCCATTGATTGTTGTTGTGGTGGGTAAGAATATGGGCCCGAGACTTTAAGCCCCTCGTTGGAACAATACAATTGTGACTTTAGTGGGTCCCAAGGAAGAAAGTTGGGCCTTTTAATTGAATTTTGAATGAAATGACCGAAAAGAAGAAAGTTGGTCTTTCAACTAAATTTTAAATGAATGGCCTGTAGGTTCAAATCTAATATGAAAACGAACTTGGGCTCCCTTTTGAAATGAACTAAAAAAAAAAAAACAACAAAAATAACAGTAATATTAATTTTCGAGCCTTATTCACTTCAAACTCAAATTCCCCGTGAATAAGTCTTAATGGGGTAGTTGTAGGCAAATAAAATTTTTGACCAATTAAATGTCGCCATGTGGTATTTCCTTGCAATCAAATTTTTAATTCTGAATGTCATATCTCCATAACCACAACATTGCTTGAAAGAAATATTATAATTTTAAAAAATAACAGTACATTAAAATTATCATAACTTTAAAATATTTAACGAGAAAATTAGAACAAAAAAAAGTGCTTTGGTTTGGATGTTTCATTTTATGGGACTGTAAGATTTGAGTTAACGAAATAAATAAATAAATAAATATATATATATATATATATATATAAAAGAATCACAACCTTCAAACACGAAATTAAAGAAAAAAAGGGAATAAGATTATGCTTCATCAGTATCAACCGGAGAAAATTGATTACGTTAGGTCATAATATATGCTTGAATTATGAATAATTATCATAGATTTTTTATGTTGTGCTGGCTTAAAATTGCACATTTCGAATATCAAAGACATTTGATGATACACTAAAACATAAGGGTGCAATTGGACAACACCTTCATTTTTTCAAAATAATTTTGTGAGATTTAGAGTGTTGGATTTTTGAGAGCGGATAGTAATGAATTGTGTATAATTGAATGTGTTTTGTGAGAAAATTAATTTATGCTTCGTCAGTATCAACTGGAGAAATATGCCATGTGGTTATGGTAATACACAAAAAAATAGTATATCCATTTAATGCAATATAATTTTGATTTACAGAATGGAGATAAATAAAGAAATAATATCCCGTATTTGAAGTCGGATTGGAATCAAGTTATATAAAAGAATAACAATTTTTTTTTGGAAAGAGCATTCAATGATTTATAGAATGCAAAATAATATTAGTTTAAGAATTAAAAAGTTTTGAAGTTATAATACACTAGCAAAATTTGTAGACTTTGTGTAAAATTTATTTATAAATCATAAGTTATTGTTTTTTAAATAATCAAAATAAAATCATTTAAATGTAACATGTTTAACATTAAATACGGAGAACTGTTTTAGCCGTGACAACTTATGGTAATACACAAATAAAATAAGGTATCGATTTAATGAAATATAATTTTGATTGACAGAATGGAGATAAATTAAAGAAATATTATCCCATATTTGAAGTCGCATTGAATATAATTGGAATCAAGTTATACAAAAGAATAACTTGTTTTTTTTTTTTGAAAAGAGAATTTAATTATCTATATAATGCAAAATAATATTTTTTTAATAATTTAAAAGTTTTGAAGTTATAAAACAGTAGCAAAATTTGTAGAATTTGCATGGAAAAAATCATTAAATATTATAAAGTTATTGTATTTTAAATAATAAAAATAAAATCATTTAAAAGTAACATATTTAAAATAAAGAAAAGTCAAAAGAAATTGAACATGAAAGAAATTTAAGACAAAGAACAAATACAACTTAGTTTGTTGGTATGGATGGATCCAAGCACTATGCAGTATTCCATATTATTTCAGTGATGTAACACAGAAATAACAGATCATATGGCAGATATTTGATGCAATGTTTAGGTGCTTAATCGGTTAAAATTCATTGAATCTCTCCAAAGCACAATCACACAGCTAACAAAATAATAACATAGAGATGCACAAAAAAATATTCTCGCAATTTGGTATAAATATACTTACATCACGGGGCTACGTCTAGTCGAAATGAGTCTGGTAAAACACACAAGTTTTACATGAAAACTCTCACAAAATGACTTGAACCTCGTTTAAGATGTTCCACTTCCTCCACCTTGGATCTCAACTAGGTGAAGTTCTACAATAAATCATTCTTATTAGAATAAAAACCTAATTCAGAGGCCCACATCTTTTTGTCAAAATGAACACTTCTTTAGAAGTATAGGACTTTGAACTCAATTTCAATATAAGAACATTGTATAATTGACACTTTTCAAAGACACATGAGTTTAACACTCAATGCTCACCATGCTAGTCAATAATGGCTCTCTGGGACTTTAGCAAATTGTGCACACACTCTTTTCGAGTTTGGTCGCTTAAATATCTCAAATCTCCAACATTTGTAGGAGTCCCTTCAATAACTTTTCATGAAATTTAGATTTTTAAGATTTGTTGAGATTCATTTGATTTAATCATAGATAGGAGGATTATTTGTATAATCATTAGCTCCTATTATGTTTGTTTTTTAGGACATAACTGTATCTCTCTGGTGTTTTAGAGATTCTATATAAATCATCGCAATGGTTGCGTCTCAAAAGGTTGCTTTTGAATAGGAATATGTGCATTATGGGCTCATTATTCTGTTCTTTGTGCTTGACTTCCTTGAGCATTATGATTATATCGGTTTCACTTTCTTGAACGAACTCTTGTTCTAGAAAACATGTGTGGGTACCCTATGACAATCCCACTGTCCTTAGGTATGTCGAAGCCTCACCTCTAACTAGTCTGTCTTAATTTTCCTAAGATAAGCCAAACATCCCGAAATCCATAGATGCTTAAGTCCTGGCTTCCTTCCATACTAGTTCTCATGCGGGGTAGAGGGAATGGACTTAGAAGGTGTCCTATTTATAATATACATTACAGTAAGTAAGACATGCCCCCATAGGGATGTGGGCAAATAGATGAAGCTCATTATAGATGGAATGTTATCTAATAAAGTTCAATTCCTATGTTGAATTACACCATTTAATTGGGGAGTTGCTGGTGGTGTTAATTGTGATACAATACCATTCTCCTTAAGGAACTCAACAAACTTAACACTAATATACATGCCTCTATGATTTATTTGCAGTACTTTATATTCTTGCCAGTTTACTTCTCTACTAGTGTCTTGAATTCTTTGAACCTATCAAAAGATTTATTCTTATACATCATCAAGTACACATAAACATACCGTGAGTAATCATCAGTCAAGGTTGTAAAGTAGAGAAATTCTTATTAGTGATATGCTGTCTAGCATCAGTAAAAAATGAGGGATCCTAGAGGATATTTGGTTGTATATGTACTTTCTTTCAGTTATTAATAAAATATTAATTTATGTATCAATCTTTTAATAAGTTTTCATGTATGTAAATTTTGATTGACGTAAAGTATTGTCTGTGCCCATGTGTTTAAATTAAAAGATGTTATTTATAAGGAGTTATAAATATAAATATAAGGCTATCTCAATACTTAATCACTAAAACTTGTCCATGAGTTACAGATATTCTAATAGGCATTAGAAAGTCGATAAGACTTGCACACCTTGTATTTGTATAGTTAGTGTCATGTAGTTTGGTATAAGATATTGAGAATGCACGTGTGTGGGTGTGTCATTAGCGAATAGGCATTCAGAAAGTGACTTGTAGAATGAAGTGGATGTACGGAGTTCACTCTTGGTTGGCAATGCCCTACTTCAAAATTATGTTAAGTATGCATGGACCTTAAACTTGAGATAACATAGTTCTCTTGTGTGCATGATGGCCTATGTGTCATTAGGACATTAAGGTTCAATATTTATCTTGATATAGAATAGAGTCATGAGTCTAATGTATAATTGCCCTAGTGTGTATAGATCCATGTGTACATTCAATAAGGAATTTGTATCCTTGCAAGTGAGCAAGGCATTTGTCCTATGTAGTTATTGTTCTATGAGACTAAAGTTCTTGGTCAAGGCAGTGTGTAATTGAAATGAAATTTTCGATAGGAGCATTTATCTCATGAGGAAATGCCGACTGGTCATATGACTATGTTTACAAGTTTAACTAAATCTATAACTCTCATTGGATTAGGACAAAGTAGACAAAATGTTTATATGTGCTAGTCATGATTGAAAAGGTTCATCGTGATCTGATTCACTTCATCTTAGTTGAGCTATAATATGGGATACAAGCTAGACGTTACTCATATCCTTAAAACTATACTCATTGTCAATTAAGGATAAATATAGATAGTCACATACATAAAGTTAAGGTGTATTATAAGTGTTAAATTGATGGTTTGCATACAAGGCTTGACAAGATTCATGGAATAATTTGTTCAGCTGCAATTGGATAAGATTAAATAAATTGTCGTGGTATTTGTTAATGATGAGATCATTAATTAAAAGTATAATGAAAATTTAATTGAGTTAATGAGATTAATTAAATTAAATGAATTGGATGCAATTGGGATTTAATTATAAATAGAGATTAATAATTAAAGGATATATATGCTAATTTATTAATAAGATTAATGAATATAAGTTTATGGGCTATTTTAATTAAATGGTCTACGTAGGAGGGGTCATAGTGCTCATATCCCAAACCCTTGTATCATAACTATTTAATGAGGTGCTTGAAGAGTTCAAGACAAACATTGAACTCTAAAATTTGTGCAGTCCCATCAAGCAAGAAAGAGCAGCCCTTAGTCACCCTCTTTTGAATTCTTTCTTGTTAAAAAATTCTTTCTTGCCCACAGAGTTTGCATTAAAGCTTCACAAAAGATGTTTTGTGAAATTAGAAGGAGATCACGATCATCCTAACTGTGTGGACAAACTAGATGCTGGGGTTGAGAGCCACGACTCAAGCATCACATCCAAAACCATTTGGAAATGTTCTAAATGTACAAACTTTATACTTGTTCATGTTTTCATGATATCTCGTGTGTTTTGCAATAAAAATGAGTGGGGTTTGTTCCTATTGCTTTCTCTATGATTTTATGGTGTTTTTTATATTCTAAAGTTTTAATTTTTATACGTGAATCCCACAGAAATCTAATAGTAGTATCAAAGCCACCATTTTTCTTATAAAACCATAAAGTTTAATAATTCTTCCATTTTTTGTGTTAGTTTTCCTGTTAAATTCTTTTGAATATGTATATGATGCATTAAAAACCTATCAAAAGAGTTTTGGGAGTGACTAAAATTGAAAGAATTGGAAAAGAAATGAATTTGGATCAAAAAATCAAAGCTACAGAAAGTCTGTAGTGTTTTACGACTAGAAGTCATAGGCATGACACCCCATTGTGCAGTTGCACTATAATCGTGGGGTTCATCCCATTTTGCAATTGTGAGAGTTCTCTCATGGTCACGATGGGCCTTCTTGTGACCATGAGAGGAACCTTAAGGTTTCTATCACAACTAGCCTTCGCTGTCACAGAGGGGTAACTCTCTAGTTCCTGCAGTCGTGAGCAACAACTATACAGAAATTTGTTTTTTCAATTTTATCTTGAAAAATTATTTTTCAAGGAATGAAAACTAATGCATGAGAAGTGTAGGTTATGGAAATTGCCATTAAATGGAATTCTTTAATTATATATGTGATGTATAATTGTTTGGATGGATTTTGTGGTTGGATTATGCACTTAGGAGACTAGTGGATGAATGCATTTACTTTTATTTTGGTTTTTATGGGTTGCATAATTAATTGTTCATGGGTTGTAAGGGCATAAGCTCAAATTTTATTTTAATTACATATAATATAGAAATATAGAAGACATCAGGAGTAGGTGTTCGTCGGGAGACCAAGAGTTGGTAACATGGGGAGCCCCATGAAGCCACAAAGACCAAGACAAAGGCATTCAAAAAATCTATATGTAATAGTATAGGATTTTATGTAGTTGTGCACAATCTAATCTTGGCTCAAATTAGATATAGAAATTCATAATCCTCCACTTTTATTTTTTGTATATTACATGTGATGGATGTATGAGATATATGAAAAAAGGATAATTTACAAAGTGAAACCTAATCTACATGAACCTAAAAACTTCTTCAAACCAATATTAAGTTGTAGTGATAAAATATTTGTTGTAGCCCTCCGCCGAGCTTGAAGCTTCAAGTGTAGCCTTAGTTTGTGATATCATCACATTAGTAAAGCCACATTACGATGGCTCATTTATGACTTTAGGTGTATTTGATGTGACTTTCAAAGTATACTACCCCTTAAGAGCGGTTAGCCACATAAAGAGTTCAAATCTAGTGAGTTATCAGTTGGTAGGGATGACTTAAATAGACTTAACATGCCAAGACCAATTACGTGAGGCATTATTAGGCCATGGGCTGAAGGAAAGATTAGACTACGCATGAGATGTGTTGGCAAAAGTTGCCACTTATTAAACCTAGCATGCTAAGAAGCAATTATGTGAAGTATGTTTGTACAATGAAGACCCTAATCATTTACTATGGAAATTTTACCAAAGGAATTTTCGTCTTCTACCCGAGAGAGTATATAGGGTTAAAAAAATCTAGTAGGCAACTAGTTTAATCTTTGCAAAGAGTTCGTGGTACAAGAGGTGGATAGGCTTAGCTAGCTTGGATGCAAGTTGAGTTAAGTTGTAGAAAAAGGAAGAAGGAGGAAAAAGAAGAAGAAGAGGAAAGGAAGAAAGGAGAGAGCATCACTTAAAGAAGAATAGAGATAGACTATAGATTTGTAGTGTGTTATAATGCTATGCAAAGAAATAATCTCGTATAGGATCATTCATGAGCAAGGAAGTTGTGTTGGCATGTATACCACAGCCTCATAGACTAACATTAACTATAGTGCAAAAAATGATATTAAAGTACTAGAATTCATGCTTTTCCAAAATCATTAAGTCAACGATGTTATTGTTCAGAAGAATGCAATACCAAAGGTAAAAAGGAAAAGGAGATCACATTCATTTGTTCAAAAAGCATTACAAGGATGAGCATGATAGAAAATGAAAATATAGAAGTAGAAGACCATACGAAGACATTGCTCATTCCTCAAGAGACTGCCTATTCCACTCATCCTTTAGGAGATATCTACAGCCCATGGGAGAACATCAAGATCTAGCAAGGTATTTATACATTTATTGAAGCCCTACTAAAAAGTTGTTTGGGGCTTATTGACTTGATTAGCCTAGGAAATATATGGAATGAACAATATGACTATGATGCTAATAATTCATGAAATATGACTCCAATATTGTGTGACCACCTTCAAAACTCAAAAGTTGGGAATGGACAAACTTCCTAAAAGGATGTCCCTGGCTGCTGCTTTCACCAAAACAATAAAGATCTACAAGCTCTTTGCCCTTCTCAAGCTCTTCATCCAGTGCATGCAATTGAGTTTTAGGAGGGGATGTCTCTCATATTCATATTCTTGAACTCGAGTTTCACCTTTTCTAACTCAATTTTTTTTTATATATCTAATAATTCCATTCGTGTCTTATCTCTTTAATTTAATTAATTCTATTATTTAAATTAATGTTCTCAATGTACTTCTAATTAATGATCTCATCATTAATAAACTTATGACAATTTATTAGCTTCAATCAAATTATAACTAAACAAAATTATGCTACCTGCCAATTTAGCACTCATGATACACAACAACCTTTTGTGTATGTGATTCTTTAGGATATGGATAGTTCGAAAGATATGGATAACACTTAACTTGCGGCCCATATTATAGCTTAATTAAAACGAAGTGAAATGGATCACAATAAATCTTTTTCATTGTGAGCACCATGCTGTATATGCCTTTGATCTTACTTTATTCCAACTGAGTAAGAGTCATACATTTAATCAAATTCACAAACTCAATTATATGATCAATTGGTGTTACCTTATGAGACAAATGTTTCTATTGAAAATTCCTTTTCAATTATAAACTACCTTGGTTAAAGATTTCCATCTCATAGAACACGAATTATATAAGTCAAATGCCTTGTTTACTTGCAATAAAACAAATCCCTTATTGAATGTACATATGCCTCTGTATGCATCTAGGCAATGGCACGTTAGGCTTATGACCGTATTCCATATTAGTATAGATATTGCCCTTACAGCCTAATGACACATTGACCGTCATGTGCACAAGACACCCATGCCCTAAGCTCCACACATGCTTAACATGATCACAAAGCAAGACGTTGATAGTCAAGAGTGAACTCCATGTGTCTTCTTTGTTCTAAGAGTTATGGTTTGAATGCTTATTCTCCAATGACATATCCGCACACCTATATTCTTAATATCTCATATTAAATGACATGACACTCACTGTACAAATACAAGGTGTGTAAAGTGTACTAACTCTCTAATGCCCTTTAGAGTGTCTATGACTTAGGGACTGGTTTTAATAATCGAGTATTAAGACAATCTTGTGTTTATATTTATAACTCCTTATAAATAAAACTTTTTAACTCAATTACATAGGCACATGATTACTTTAAACTATTTAAGATTTACATACACATAATTGATATGAACAAATTAATATTTTATTAATTAATGTGAAAGTGTACATAAACAATCATACTGCCCCTAGATCCCTCATTGACTATTGGCATTTCCCTCATCATTCACTAAAGATATTTTCTACATGGCTATATTTCCCTTTTCGATGATTCCTTGAGTAATATTGTAGTGCCTCTTCATGTGCTTGGATTTCTAATGAGAGCTCTATCTCTCACCTATGCGATCATACCATGGTTGTTGCAATGAAATGGCAAGATCAATCAACAAATGGAATAATCAAAAGTTTAGATATGAGCTTCTTTGTCCAAACAACTTCCTTTGTAGGATCTCATGCCACAATGTACTCAACCTTCAATGGAGGAGTCCATAGTCATATTTTGTTTATACTCTTCCAACTAAGTGGTCCTCTATTAAGAGTAGTTAAAACTTCAGAGATAGACTTTCTATCATCCACATATGATTAGAAGTCGGAATTAGTCCAGCTATTTGCTTGTAGATCATCATCTTCATGTACAATTCCTTAGTGCTTTTCAAGTACTTACGGATAGTCTCGAGAGCATTCCAGTGCTCTTTGTCAAGACTTACTTGAACCCTACTCATAACACTTACAGCATAGGTAATATTTAGCCTTGTACATAGAATTGTGCATGTAAGGTTTCCATACTGAAGATCTTTAATATTTTGTCTATGTATAAGGCTTAGGAGAGACCTCACGATTTCTTTGCTCGATCTCTATAGATGTGAATGTGCAAGATGTAGGTCGCTTCTCTTAAGTCTTTCATAAAGAAGGTACATGTTTTGATCGAGCTTAACATCCCAACACTATTTCCTATCAGTAGTATGTCATTTAAAAACCACATTAGGAATCAGATCACGCTCTCAGTAACCCTCTTACAGACACAAGGCTCATCTTCGTTCTTGATTCTTCCTTGAGCTGCACATTGAGGAAGGTGATTTTAACATATATGTGCTAAATTTCATAATTCAAGTGGGAGGCTATCACAAATAAAATCCAAAAGGATTTTAGCATAGCTATTGTAAAGAAGGTTTCCTCATAGTCAATTCTCTCCCTTTAACTATAGCCATTTGGCACAAACCTGGCCTTAAGGTCTCTACATCGCTAGTTAAACTAATTTTCTTGTTGTAGATCCACTTATATCCAACAGGAACCATTTCCTTGGATGGATTCGCCAAGTTCTACACTGACTTTGCACATATGGAATCCATCCATGATTTCACAGCCTTAAGCCACTTGGCCAAGTATTGCTAGATCAAAGGTAGAATGATCGTCTCTATGATCATTATCCTACATTATGAAAAACTCTTGTTCATTCTCTAGGAGATAACCATCTCTCTTTGGTGAATAAGACATTCTACTCAATTGTCCCAATAGTTGTGTTGTACAGGGTTGTTCTTGAATAGGAATTTCTCATGTGGGCCTACTGCTTTATCCCTCATGCTCAACTTTCTTAAGCACTATTATTCTACATTTTCTCCAATGAACACTTTTTTGAGAAAACAAACTTAATAACTGATGGTAATCCCATTATCTGCAAGTAGGTAGAACTCATATCCCATTAAATTCTGAGGATGTATCACAAAGCAACCCATAACGACCTTTACCTTTAACTTATCTGTCTTGCTTTCCATAAAGAAAGGTAAACATCCTTAAGTCTTGATATGCTTTAGGCTTAGTTTCTTCTCAATCCACATATCATGTGAGGTTGAAAGAACAGACTTGGAGAGAATCCTATTCAAGATGTAGGCTACTGTTAAGAGGGCATGTCTTTTTAAAGAAATGGATAAATCGGTAGAGCTCAAACAAAGCTTGACTCTTATACTTAGCTACACTATTCAGTAGAGGAGTTGATAGTGGTGTAACTTGTGGCACAATGTCATTTACTTTAAAGAATTCCGCAAACTTAGTGCTCATGTACTCCCTATTGTGATCTGATCGTAATGCCTTTATATGCTTGCCAATTTAGTTATCTATTTCAGCTTTAAATTCCTCAAACTTTTCAATGTAGTCATGCTTATACTACATCAATTACGCATGACCATTCCCAGAATAATTATTGGTAAAGACTATGAAATAGTTAAAACCTCTCCTTGCCATTTCATTAAATGGCCTACAAATGTTAGTATGGATTGACTCCTATTGCTGATGTGGCTCTCTAGACTTGTCCATCAAATGGACTTTTAGCTATCTTGCCTAAGATGCATAGTTCAAAAGGTGGATAGAGCTCTTTTTCCAATAGGCCAATAGGCCAATAGGCCAATAAGCCTATCTTTCTTCAATTTGCTAAACTTAGCCTTTGTGGCATAGGCTAGTTTGAGACACCACAGGTGCTTAGGATTTAAGCTATTCCTAGCTCCTTTGTTTTTCATGGTATTTATCATAGGCTTATCATCCAAATTGAGATAATACATACTACTTGCCAATGAGGTCGTGCCCATCACGTTATTAAGATAATAAAGTTGGCATTTATTGTCTTTTAAAGAAAGTTCACAATCTTCTTTTACTAATCAAGGTATGAAAACAAATATACTTAGCTCATTTAGCAATAAGATACAATCTCTTAATCCCAAAACGTGACAATAAGATAACCTAACTCAAATAGTGTCAATTGTAGTGGCTACAACATTTGTCCAACTATCAACTTTAATCATCACTTTTCACTTTTCAAGCAATCAACTCTTGACCAAATCTTGATTTGAAGTACAAATGTGGGCAGATGTAGCCAATTTTAAGATCCAAGATATAGAAAATATATCAGTGGAATAAAATGTTTCACAAATATAAAGTTCCACACCTTTAATGTCGACGCCTTGGCAATTGAGGCATTCAACGCAATTCCTCCTCCAATGCCCCATTTTAGTTGCATCAAAAACTTTTTTCTTTGCCAACTTTACAAAACCTATTTTGCAAGATTTTAATGTAAATTCCTTTAGGTTTGAAGGTTTTTAGAGACAAGAAAAAAAGGAGAGGGTAGTTAAAATAATAGTTTTTCCTCTTGCTTGGAGGGTGGCACCTAAATTTTTGTGATTTTTCACATGCTTAGAATTCCTCTAAAACATGAATGTATTAAGACACTAAGGCACATTAGTTTTTAGGCTCAATGGGCTTACTATATAGACTTTTAATAATTACTAGCCTATGCACTTTTCAGTTATTAAACTATTTAATAATTGTAGTCCATAACTCTTAATTATTAATCTCCATTAATAATCAAGACCTAGCCTCTTAATTATTAATCTTTATTAATAATTAAGGTTTAATGGAATTATATCCTTCACTTTAAATAATCTCATTAATTAAATTAAAGGCTTTCATGTTTCTAGTTAGTAATCACATTATTAACAAATATAATTGATATCTCATGATTCCATTCATATCCTCTCTTTAATTAATCAATCCTATTAATTAAATTAATGTTATCATTGTGCTTCTAATTAATAATCTTATAATTAACAAACACCATGAATTTTTTTTTTTTTTTGTTGCAATCCAATTGCAACTAAATAAATTATGCTACTTACTAATTTAATACTCATTATACACTATAGTCTTTTGTGTGTAACTCTTTACATTCATCCTGAATTATCAACAAGGATAACTCGAGGGATCTGTGTAACACTTAGTCTACGGCCTATATCGAGTGTTGTATATTATAATTGATCATAATAACTCAATTAAAAGGAAGTCAAACAGATCTTAATAAACCTTCCTAATCATGAGTACCATGTGATATAGATCTTTTATTTTACTTTATCTCAATTGAATGAGAGTTACAAATTTAGTCAAACTCACCAATTGGTGTTACCTCACGAGACAAATGTTCTTATTGGAAATTTCTTTTCGATCACACACTACCTTAACTAAGGAATTCCATATCATAAAATACCAACTGCATAGGACAATCACCTTACTCACTTGCAAGATGATACATCCTTTATTGAATGCACACATGCCTCTATATGTATCTAGATAATCGCATGTTAGGTTTATGATCTTATTTCATACTAAGATAGATATTGGCCCTTAATACTTTAATAACATGTTGATCGTCACGCGTAGAAGACAACCATGTCATCCTAGGTGTAAGCTCTCACGCACTTAACACAATCACAAAGTAAAATATTAACAATCAAGAGTGAACTCTATGCGTCTATTTCATTTTGCAAGTCATTGCCCGAATGCTCATTTCCTAGTAACACATTCACACACATGTATTTTTAGCGTCTCGTACTGAATAGCATAACATTCATCGTATAAATACAAGGTGTGTAAGTTGAACTGACTCTCTAATGCCCCTTTAGAGTATTTGTGACTTGAGAACTGATTTAATAATTGAGTACTAAGATAGCCTTGTGTCCATATTCATAACTTCGTGTGTAGTTCATAAGTCTATAGATTGTGTGAAACATGGAGACGACGTAAAAGTAAACTTTACTTATTATGCAGCTAAATTACGAAAAAGAAGAAGAAGAAGGAGAAGAAATGGGGTTAACTATAGAAGAACTGGGTAGCATGGTTGTTGAAGCAACATAAGCCAGCACGAAGTAGTAAGGCTGATCAATCATCTCTCTAAGAAAGGTCAAGCATCATCTAAGCATTAGGGGAGTGTCTTTGCCAAATAGTCTTCCAATTGATATTGGAAATGTCAATCCCTTTAAGGAATAGCATCCATAGCCAATAAGGCCTCCATACACTTGGTAAAGCCTGAACGAAAAGTAACAGGAACATCATTTGCCTGTTGAACCTAAAAGGAATCTAAACTAATAAACTCATGAAGGCATGCCGTGACATATGGCACTAAAGACTCACACTCTTCCTTCAAGTGTAATAGCCTACAAATAATAGGTTTCTTAGAAAGATAGCAACAGCCACTATCCACATCACACTCTTCAAGGTGAGTCAAAATAGGGTGATATTGTTGTTCAAGGAGACGTTGCCTTTCTTACATCTCTTTCCCCAACCTAGCGATAGTCCTATATCTACATATAGGTTTGCCGTAATTTGTCCTTAAGAGCATGATGTTGATCGTTAGATGGGCTCCTCTTTTTAGGTTGAGATTTTCTACTTCTAGCCTCATTTTATCGACTTTAGTTTCTTTACATAGTTCATCACAACTTTGAGCTCTTTAGTGTGACCGGTCCAAGAATTGGGCAATTCAGCGTAAGGAGAAATAGAAGGGTTGCTACCAGATAGAAGAGTTAACATAGTGGGGTTACAAGTGTGCAACAAGAGCAAAGATATTAATGGAAATAAACTTCCATAAAAGAGTATTTATAAGGAAAAGGTAGATATATCAAGAGGTGGAACAGATGAAAAGACACACATTGATAATCCCAAATCTTCATCAAGAGATTCGTAGTAGCTTTATCTAAAACCTATGAAATATACTCAATTTGAGGGACGGAGTAGTGATCTGGCACATTATTGAGCTCAAAGGGGAGACTGACTAAAATACAAGAAGTTAAATGAGTGCCCAAGTATTTGACATCACTGCATCCCTGGGATGACTATATGACTTAGCACAATGGAGGAAGGATGGCTGATTGAGAGGGTAACCAATTAGTCATAAGAGATAACGTCCCATGTAGGTCAGCCTCCTAACCCTCCACAAATAGGGCAACGGGCAATAGTTACTAGATGATCAACAATCGTAAACATCATGGAGTAGTGGTAGGAATGTAGGATTAACTGTTGTATGTTGTATTTTATAAGAAATCGGAAAATGATTGTAAAACATCAAGCTATAAGAATACAACCACACCTTCTTGCCCCATGGATGTAGGTGTCTTTCTGTCAAACCACCTAAATTTGTGGGTTGCTTGATTTTCTATTTTGCATTATTATTTGTGTGTGTGCTTTACATGAGGTCAAGTATCTCTATAGTGTTGATCTTTGACGTACAACTTAACATAGAGACATTAAAACTCTCAAATAGGTGACACTATGGGATATAATTTTTTTTAATGGTGAATATATGCGAATGTTTGTCCATATATCCTGAGAAGGACAGGAACATACAATTGACGGGCTTGGTTGCAATGTTTAATGGAGTCGTCCTCTTCTCAAAGGCCATTGGAGATTCAGCACCTCCCCGTTAAGCTGATTGAAGGTTAATTCTTCTTTCATCCAAGATAATAAAGTGAGGCATTTTCTAGCCATTGGACCTCGCAATGCAGGCACACAACTGGTAAGGATTGGATATGAACTTAATGGATTAATAATTACATGAGGGCTCGTGTTTTCAATAAGTCGCAATTTCCAATTTTTGCTTTGGCTAGTGTTATGGGGTAATTCTCCTTTTTTCGTGGCTTTGTAATTGAATAGTACATGCACTTTTGTGTTTTAATATTTGAATATATGGACCAACGTACATGTCAAAATTCTCGTATAAGAAAGCATCATGTAGATATGTAGATGTATAATTTTGACATTTAACCAAAATTTTTCGAGTTTCAATTAGGTCTTTTCCAAAAGTTGGATCAATAAAATTATATTAATGGCGAAACTTGGCAGCACCGTTGCTAGCTTAGTACCATCATTTTATTAGGCAAATATAATAATGCTCTTCCTCGCGTGCGCTGCAAATAGTACAATAGTACGTCAACCACGGCGCAAATAACGCCGTTAATATTAAGTCTCCATCTTCCCTAATGACATACTCCGTCAACAGACGGCCTCAGCCCTCGAGGGCTTCGGATCGCTAAGATCCGGAAATAATGAATTGTTTCAGAATATATAAATTCGTGAATATCCGGAGGCGCACACAGATATCGCATCGCGCACGGCCATATATTTTGCAAGCAGTCTAGCAAATTGCTAAAGATTTTTCCTTGTTCGGCGGTTCTCGTTATCATCGCTTGCACAGAATGGGCAGAACATTTTTCGTCGGCGGCAACTGGAAATGCGTAAGTCTCCGATACTCGTTGAACGATCGGTATTCTTGTTTTTACATATCTCTTTCTCGATTGACTGATCTCTGTTCGTTCTGTTTTTCCCCTTGGCTTGACGTTGTTCAAGTATTGGCCTTGCTGATTTTTGTTGTTTTTCGAATTTTAATACTTGCGAATGACAGCGGGTAGTGTTTTGCTTAGGTAGTTGATTGTATTAGGCCTGATTATGAAAATTATTTATTTTACCTTGTAGCATATTATTTGATTGAAATTAAATGCTTATACTCAGATCTGACCAGATTATTATTTTTATTTGCTATATGCGAGCTGGATTCTATGGATTTGAACGCTTTCTTTTCTCATTAGATATTTTGCTCTGATTGCTCAACTTAGACCTTCAACTGCTTGTTGATTTTCATTTAGTTTCTGTAATTTTAACATAAGAAGGCTGGTTTGTTGCAAATCTAATTGTAGGGCCTTAACTTCCTCCTATGTTAGTTTTGTTACTCTTTTGGCATATATTTCTTCAAGTGTTCATTTTATTACCGCCTATGCGGGGATATTGTTTGTAACTTAAAGGCTCCGAATTTTTATGTAGAATGGAACTACGGGAGAAGTGAAGAAGATTGTGTCAACCCTTAATGCTGCTGATATGCCATCCCAAGATGTTGTTGGTGAGTACGAATGTTTTATTCAATACAACATTTATTTGATAATCTTGGAATTGGTGGACTTGTATATGATAATAAAAGAAATGAGTAATCCTGGAGTTGACTGATTACGTCCGTGCATCCTTAATATACCTGATCAGATCAACAATATGTTATCATTTACCTGTATAGGTAAGAATGAATTGTTTTATTTCTCCATTGTGCCCATATGAGATGATGTGTGCGTGGTGTTCCTCAGTTTTTAAGGGAAATAGGACATTTGACAGTACATTTTCCTGATTTAAAATTACTGTTTGATTCTTTTGTGTTTACATATTGCATTGTTTAGTTAAATATGTATGTAAACCTAACTTATTTTTGGAAATATAATGTGCCACAATTGGCGTAAGGCTCTATTGGGGGGTGGGGGGGGGGTGGGTTGGAAAACTGAGAGTCTGGTGGTTAGACTTTGATGTACATATAATAAGTTTTTAAGGGAGAACTAACCTTCTCTTTTGTTTTTGATGCTTAGGATTTTTGATGAGTAAAAATTTGGTTTTAATGTTGTCTAATTATTTGATTATTATGCCCTTTTCCTTGCAGAGGTGGTTGTCAGCCCTCCTTTCGTGTTTCTTCCCTTGGTAAAAGGTTCTCTTCGTTCTGATTTCCATGTCGCAGCTCAAAATTGTTGGGTTAAGAAAGGAGGTGCTTATACTGGTGAGGTTAGGTAAGCCTTCTTACATATATTTGCCACGTTTTTTTTTTTTTACATTATTTTTTCGACAGAAACATAAGTCTTGTTCATGCCTCTGTACATTCAAGCTTATCTATTAAACATGATACTTGAGTAAATTTAATGAATATTTGTTTTGGTTTATATACATACATCAACTGATCCTTGTTCCTACCATTGTGAGTAATGGTAGGTGAATGATCATTACGTCCGATTAATTGCTAATATAAATGCTTACTAAGATCATTTCTACTGTTTTCATTCCATTTAATGCTATAATGCTTTTGACTTGGTTTATGAATAATAAAAAATTTATATGTTCTGTTCTGGTGTAGTGCTGAGATGCTTGTCGACCTGGATATACCTTGGGTAATTCTTGGTCATTCAGAAAGGAGGGCTTTGTTAGGTGAATCAAGCGAGGTAATGTGCAGGCTGAGTGCAATGAGTTTTCTTTTGATACTTGTATGTTTATGCTATAGGATTGATTGCTTGTCTTACATTGTTTGCTGTAATACTGCATGCGAATTTCAGTTTGTTGGAGATAAAGTAGCATATGCACTTGGTCAAGGTTTGAAGGTAATTGCTTGTATTGGTGAGACTCTTCAACAGAGAGAAGCTGGATCAACTATGGATGTTGTTGCTGCTCAAACTAAGGCCATTGCAGGTACTGAAGTTATCATGGACTGCTTCCTCAAGAGGCAAGCATGCATTTCCAGGATATGGCTTATGTGTTTGGGCTATATTAACTTATATATGCGTTTAGTGAGAAGTTGGCGTTTAGTGAGAAGTTGTGATCTTATTTTCCTTTCCTTCTCTCATTCAGACTTCTTAGGTTTATTGGTGATAATATTTCATTTTTTGGTATTCTCTAAATATTGAGGTTTGTCAGTGACTAGGTAGTGCATCTTTTCTGTTTTGAAACTATTTGTCTTCATATTTCGATACGATTCAATTTCCTTGCTCTTTCAATGAATATTTTATGGTTGAAGCATTTGTAGTTGAGTGATCTTGGTATTGAATCTCATTCATAATCCATCTTCTTGTTTTAATTTTCTAAAGGTGTTAAACCTTGCGAAGAGGGCGTCTTTTTATTTTTTGTTTGCTTTTTATTGAATACTGCTTATTCCAAAGTAAATGGATGCTATATTAAACTTCCCTTTCATAGATTAATATGGTGTAAAATATTCATGCTGCTTCCGTTTTTTGGTTGCCTTTTCTATTTAGTTCTATCTTCTACCAAATTTCTCATTGCACAATTGGTGACTTATTAGGAGTTGCATGTTTAAGACAGATGTAGCATAAAAAGTTCATGGCTTGTTGAGTGATTGTAATAGGACAAATGTTCATAGTTTGTTGCCTTGATATTGCTTACATCATCATTTATTCCTCAACTATATGTTTTGTAGAATTTGTGAATATTCTTGGAAGGTATAATTTGCAAGAGGCTTGCTTCAGAAAATATGTGATGGTGATGGGTTTACTTTATTCCCAGATGGTTGGCTGTGATAATTTCTTCTATAGCTTGATAGCTTGGCATGAGTACTGAAAAGTTACTTATCATCCTCATTCAAATTTTTATTTTTTCGTACTTTTCAAACATCAATACTCTTCCTCCCCAGTACATATCCTGCTTAACTTTCAAGAAATTACTAGGAAATATGTATAATTATCCAACTGATTTGTCTAAAGAATGATATGGCGTTTGCATTGCAGAACGAGTTTCCGACTGGACTAATGTTGTCTTGGCTTATGAGCCTGTCTGGGCTATTGGAACGGGGAAGGTTGCCACCCCTGCTCAGGCTCAGGAAGTAAGTCTGGCTTAATTTATGTTGCTCATTTGATATATTTTACAAATATAACCACCTATAAATTGCTTGAAGTCTTCTCCAAGAAATAAGTAGCATTATGTTGGTTAAGTTGAATTTTACACACACACAGATGCACAAGCACACACAAAAGACATCGATAAATTATGTTCAACATACCCTTTTTTTTTATTTCTTTTGCATTGGCAAATTATTGTTGCCATTCTCCATGTGAAAGTAACATCTACCACAGCAACATTTTGAAACCTTTCTTGTCAGGTACATTTTGAATTGAGGAAATGGCTGCAGACAAATGTTAGCCCCCAGGTTGCTGCTTCAACCCGGATTATCTATGGAGGTAAATCAGCATTAAAATGTGATTTTATGTGTCTTATTATTTTTGGTTTTTTGAGGCCCTTTGATTTATAAAGATTGAATATCATGCCTTTCTGTTTTTGTTGTTTTTTTGTGTGCGCATTTTGTTTATTGCTTGAAGCCCTCATGGATCTAAAGTCTTGTGAATATTGAATATTCTTGTTCATGGCTTGTTCAATAATTGCTGGTTTTGTTCTTTTTATGCAGGATCTGTGAATGGTGGCAACTGCAAGGAACTTGCTGCTCAAGCTGATGTTGATGGTTTTCTAGTTGGTGGTGCTTCTCTAAAGGTAAATATGGCTATTTTTTTTGGCTTGATGCTTTTCTGAAGTTTCAGGTGACATGATAAGGATGATATTTAGTTTTCCTAACTTCCGTTTTTTCCTCTGTAGCCGGAATTTATAGACATCGTCAAGTCTGCTGAAGTGAAGAAGAATGCCTGAGTCCAGTTTGTCTCTGACAGTCAACGAGCGTTGTTTGGTTGAAGAGTTGTAATAATCATTACTTCAAATTAGCAGGGAACTTGGTTGTGTAATTTTGCTTTTTGTCTCACCATAAAGTTGCCTAAGTTGCATGAATAATTCTGGCAACCGTGCTACTTATCTGACCAGTTTTCTTGTTAAATATACTGTCCTGTTAACGGGATCCACTCTTGGAATTATCTTGGCTTTCCAAAGTATCCGAGTGCATCTCATTTTAAGTTGAGAAACATGATACATCCATGGAATCATTGGAAGGATTGTTATTCCATTAATGAAGCAGAACGTGCGGGATGACCTATTGATCTATGAGCAGGTTTTGCTATGAGCATGACAGGACAATATTATTCGTCATCCTGATGGCCCGCCTGCAATTAAAGCTGTTTTAGCTCAATTGGGAGCATTATAATGAAGAAGCCTATTTTTAGTTGACTACCTGCATCAATCAAGTAGTGTTTACCTGGATTTAAATATTATTCATTAATAATCAAGATTTTGAAAATGAATGAAAAAACTGATGTCCTAGGGAATTAAGTTTGGTAAACGATGATCGCTTTGCCGAAAACAAGTCCTGGTCTTGAGAAAGTGTCTTTGAAGGACATTGGAAAGCCCCAAATCAAATTTTGATGTGACGAGAACATTTTGAGTGGTATATGATTTTTCAACTTTGACGCCTTGTTGGATTATTGTTGTTGAATTTGACGCCTAAGTGTGGGCTTTCCATTCTACTTATACAGTCACGTACAACACTCCCAGGTATATACAAAAAACATATTTTGACTAAATATTTTCTTTATACGGATCACGAGCCTCTAAAGCACGTAAGGAGCTGTGGTAAGTTGAGCCATACACGTATAAGGTAGGTTTCTTTCATTCAGACTTTTTCATACATAATTAAGTAGAAAAAAGATGTAGAGAATATAGAAGGAGATGCAGTGTCGTGGAGAGAGTCATTACTTACGGCATTAAATGCTAGACTTTTGGGAGTTGAGCATGTTAAAGCATTGCATTTGAGTGATGAGGATTTGGGTGAAGTGTATAATCGACAAAGCAAGGTGTACATATCAAGTTTTTTCATTCTGATGGTTATTGGTTCTACATAAATAGGTTGTATGTTCCTCCTAAGTGTTCCTTGCAGAAGTCACTAATCCGAGAGAAACGTGATGGACCCTTGATGGGATACTAGTGTCGTCAAGACATTTGTGATTTTGTAGGAATATTTCTTTTAGCCATATCTGCGAAGAGATGTTGAAAGGATAGTTAATAGATGCATCAAGTGAAACGAGGCCAAGTCGGGACTTCAATCACATGGATCGTATACGCAATTACAGGTTCTAGAGATGCTGTCCATGAACATTTCACCAGACTTCGTATTTGGTCTGTTGTGGACTTAAACAGGTGAGGATAGTATATTTATGGTTATTGGCATATTGGATGTACTTGAAAGTAAGCTTGATGCTTTTATTGATTTTTTAAAAAGATGTTTCCTTATGTACCTTTCGAGTTGCCTGTATCACCTCCTCTGCCCCCCACAAGCAAATTTAGCCCATGACTAGTTGGACGACCTGTGAGATCAACAAAGGAGGGTTTAGTGAATTTTGTTTTCTAAGAAACTCAAGGCTAATCTTCTACAACATCTCTCGGTGAGCCGTAATAGTAAGTTTGCGTGAATGGTAGGAATTTTTTTATGTTGAGGACAATCCATGTTCTGACCGGTGGGGTACGAAATTTCAGACGTGATTGTATCTAACTCTCAGAATAGATTATGTATTGTGCCTGTTTTGCAAGAGATTCAGGATATCCTTGTAGAGGAGTTGCTAAGTGGATTGCTGCCAATCAATGGGAGAAAGCGTTAGATTGACTTTGTTCCTGGAGCACCCACTCCAAACTGACTGGTGTACCAAACAAACCCAAAGGAGACTGAGGAGATTTAGCGACAAGTGGAAGGATAGATCAGCAACACATTGGGTTCGAGAAAAGATGAGCCCCTGTGTTGTACCAGTATTGTCAGTGCCATAGAAGGTCGCGTGTTAGCAGACGTGAGTGGATTGTAGAGCCGTAAATGTTATAATAGCAAAGTATCATCATCCTATTCAAAGGTTAGATGATATACGTGATGAACTACAAGGGGCATGTGTATTTTCTAAAAATCAATCTTAAGAGTGGGTATCATCAAATCTACATGAAAGCCGGGAGATGAGTGAAAAACAACCTTAAAAACAAAATATAGGTTGCATGCGTGGTTAGTCATGTTATTTGGATTAACGAATGGACCTAGTAGATTTATGAGACTTGTGAATAATGTTTTATATCCTTTCATCAGTAGATTCACCGTGGTGTACTTTGATGACATTCTTGCTTATAGTAGATCAATGTTGAGCATGCTAGACACCTCAGGGAAGTATTTGGAGTCTTGAAAAAGGAACGATTATATGCTAACTCTAAGAAGTGTACATTTTGGGTGGATCGATACACATTTCTTGGCCCTGTAGTAAGTGCTCAAGGAGTTCACGCGGATGGAAATAAGGTTAAGGCAATATGAGAATGGTTAACACCTAAGACTGTGACTAAGGTGAGAAGTTTTTAGAGTCTTGCGAGCTTCTTCTATAGGAGGTTCGTGTAAGACTTCAGCACAATCAGTGCACCAGTTATCATAACCACTAAGAAACTTGAGAAGTTCAAGTAGGGAGAACCTTAGCGAAGGGCATTTAAGTTGCTTAAGAAAACGGTTGCAATTGCTCCAGTATTATTTTTTCCTGACTTTTCTAAAATATTTGAAATTAAACGTGATGTTTTAGGGATCGGAGTTGGAGCAATGCTGATGCAAGAGAAAAGGCCAATTGTACATTTTAGTGAGAAGGTGAATGAAGCATAGTTAATCCACCCGACGTATGATAAGGAGCTATACGTGTCTGTAAGGGCTTTGGAGGTATCGCAAAATTATTTTGAGACTTAGAGAATTTGTCGTCCATACGGATCACGAGCCTCTAAAGCACGCAAAGAGCTGTGTTATGTTGAGCCATACACGTATAAGGTAGGTTTCTTTCATTCAGACTTTTTCATACATAATTAAGTAGAAAAAAGGTGTAGAGAATATAGTAGCAGATGCATTGTCGTGGAGAGAGTCATTACTTATGGCATTAAATGCAAGACTTTTGGGAGTTGAGCATGTTAAAGCATTGCATTTGAGTGATTAGGATTTGGGTGAAGTGTATAATTGACTAAGCAAGGTGTACATAACAAGTTTTTTCATTCTGATGGTTATTTGTTCTACATAAATAGGTTGTATGTTCCTCTTAAGTGTTCCTTGCAGGAGTCACTAATCCGAGAGAAACATGATGGACCCTTGATGGGATACAATAGTGTCGTCAAGACATTTGTGATTTTGTAGGAATATTTCTTTTAGCCATATCTGCGAAGAGATGTTGAAAGGATAGTTAATAGATGCATCAAGTGAAACTAGGCCAAGTCGGGACTTCAATCACATGGATCGTATACGCGATTACAGGTTCTAGAGATGCTGTCCATGAACATTTCACCAGACTTCGTATTCGGTCTGTTGTGGACTTAAACAGGTGAGGATAGTATATTTATGGTTATTGGCATATTGGATGTACTTGAAAGTAAGCTTGATGCTTTTATTGATTTTTTAAAAAGATGTTTCCTTATGTACCTTTCGAGTTGCCTGTATCACCTCCTCTGCCCCCCACAAGCAAATTTAGCCTATGACTAGTTGGACGACCTGGGAGATCAACACAGGAGGGTTTGGTGAATTTTGTTTTCTAAGAAACTCAAGGCTAATCTTCTACAACATCTCTCGGTGAGCCGTAATTGTAAGTTTGCGTGAATGGTAGGAATTTTTTTATGTTGAGGACAATCCATGTTCTGACCGGTGGGGTACGAAATTTCAGACGTGATTGTATCTAACTCTCAGAATAGATTATGTATTGTGCCTGTTTTGCAAGAGATTCAGGATATCCTTGTAGAGGAGTTGCTAAGTGGATTGCTGCCAATCAATGGGAGAAAGCGTTAGATTGACTTTGTTCCTGGAGCACCCACTCCAAACTGACTGGTGTACCAAACAAACCCAAAGGAGACTGAGGAGATTTAGCGACAAGTGGAACGATAGATCAGCAACACATTGGGTTCGAGAAAAGATGAGCCCCTGTGCTGTACCAGTATTGTCAGCGCCATAGAAGGATGCATCTTAGCAGACGTGAGTGGATTGTAGAGCCGTAAATGTTATAAAAGCAAAGTATCATCATCCTATTCCTAGGTTAGATGATATACATGATGAACTACAAGGGGCATGTGTATTTTCTCAAAATCAATCTTAAGAGTGGGTATCGTCAAATCTACATGAAAGCGGGAGATCAGTCAAAAACAACCTTTAAAACAAAATATAGGTTGTATGAGTGGTTAGTCATGTCATTTGGATTTACGAATGGACCTAGTAGATTTATGAGACTTGTGAATAATGTTTTGGGTGCTTTCATCAGTAGATTCACCGTGGTGTACTTTGATGACATTCTTGCATATAGTGGGTCAGTGTTGAGCATGCTAGACACCTCAGGGAAGTATTTGGAGTCTTGAAAAAGGAACGATTATATGCTAGCTCTAAGAAGTGTGCATTTTGTGTGGGTCATTACACATTTCTTAGCCCTGTAGTAATTGCACAAGGAGTTCACGCGGATGGAAATAAGGTTAAGGCAATCTGAGAATGGTTAACACCTAAGACTGTGACTAAGGTGAGAAGTTTTCAGAGTCTTGTGAGCTTCTTCTATAGGAGGTTCGTGTAAGACTTCAGCACAATCAGTGCACCAGTTATCATAACCACTAAGAAACTTGAGAAGTTCAAGTAGGGAGAACCTTAGCAAAGGGTTTAGTGAATTTTGTTTTCTAAGAAACTCAAGGCTAATCTTCTACAACATCTCTCGGTGAGCCGTAATAGTAAGTTTGCGTGAATGGTAGGAATTTTTTTATGTTGAGGACAATCCATGTTCTGACCGGTGGGGTACGAAATTTCAGACGTGATTGTATCTAACTCTCAGAATAGATTATGTATTGTGCCTGTTTTGCAAGAGATTCAGGATATCCTTGTAGAGGAGTTGCTAAGTGGATTGCTGCCAATCAAAGGGATAAAGCATTAGATTGACTTTGTTCCTGGAGCACCCACTCCAAATTGACTACTGTACCAAACAAACCCAAAGGAGACTAAGGAGATTTAGCGACAAGTGGAAGGATAGATCAGCAACAGATGGGTTCGAGAAAAGATGAGCCCTTGTGTTGTACCAGTATTGTCAGCGCCATAGAAGGATGCGTCTTAGCAGACGTGAGTGGATTGTAGAGCCGTAAATGTTATAATAGCAAAGTATCATCATCCTATTCCAAGGTTAGATTATATACATGATGAACTACAAGGGGCATGTGTATTTTCTCAAAATCAATCTTAAGCGTGGGTATCAACAAATCTACATGAAAGCGGGAGATGATTGAAAAAAAACCTTTAAAACAAATTATAGGTTGTATGAGTGGTTAGTCATGTCATTTGGATTAACGAATGGACCTAGTAGATTTACGAGACTTGTGAATAATGTTTTATATGCTTTCATTAGTAGATTCACCGTGGTGTACTTTGATGACATTCTTGCATGTAGTAGATCAATGACGAGCATGCTAGACACCTCAGGGAAGTATTTGGAGTCAGAACAGGTGGGGTATGAAATTTCAGACATGATTGTGTCTAACTTTGAGAATAGATTATGTATTGTGCTTGTTTTGCAGGAGATTCAGGATATCCTTCTAGAGGAGTTGCTAAGTGGATTGCTGCCAATCAAAGGGATAAAGCATTAGATTTAAGTTGTTCCCAGAGCACCCACTCCAAATTGAGTAGTGTACCAAACAAACCTAAATGACACTAAGGAGATTTAGCGACAAGTGGAAGGATAGATCAGCAATAGAAGGGTTCGAGAAAAGATGAGCCCCTGTGTTGCACCAGTATTGTCAGCACCATAGAAGGATGCGTCTTAGCAAACGTGAGTGGATTGTAGAGCCGTAAATGTTATAATAGCAAAGTATCATCATCCTATTCCTAGGTTAGATGATAGACATGATGAACTACAAGGGGCATGTGTATTTTCTCAAAATCAATCTTAAGAGTGGGTATCATCAAATCTACATGAAAGCGGGAGATGAGTGAAAAACAACCTTAAAAACAAAATATAGGTTCTATGAGCGGTTAGTCATGTCATTTGGATTAACGAATGGACCTAGTAGATTTATGAGACTTGTGAATAATGTTTTATATGCTTTCATCAGTAGATTCACCATGGTGTACTTTGATGACATTTTTGCATATAGTAGATCAATGTCGAGCATGCTAGACACCTCAGGGAAGTATTTGGAGTCTTGAAAAGGAACGATTATATGCTAACTCTAAGAAGTGTACATTTTGTGTGAATGGTTACACATTTCTTGGCCCTGTAGTAAGTGCACAAGGAGTTCACGCGGATGGAAATAAGGTTAAGGCAATCTGAGAATGGTTAACACCTAAGACTGTGACTAAGGTGAGAAGTTTTTAGAGTCTTGTGAGCTTCTTCTAGAGGAGGTTCGTGTAAGACTTCAGCCCAAACAGTGCACCAGTTATCATAACCACTAAGAAACTTGAGAAGTTCAAGTAGGGAGAACCTTAGCAAAGGGCATTTAAGTTGCTTAAGAAAACGGTTGCAATTGCTCCAGTATTATTTTTTCCTGACTTTTCTAAAATATTTGAAATTAAATGTGATGTTTTAGGGATCGGAGTTGGAGCAATGTTGATGCAAGAGAAAAGGCCAATTGTACATTTTAGTGAGAAGGTGAATGAAGCATAGTTAATCCACCCGACGTATGATAAGGAGCTATACGTGTCGGTAAGGGCTTTGGAGGTATCGCAACATTATTTGAGACTTAGAGAATTTGTCGTCCATACGGATCACGAGCCTCTAAAGCACGTAAGGAGCTGTGGTAAGTTGAGCCATACACGTATAAGGTAGGTTTCTTTCATTCAGACTTTTTCATACATAATTAAGTAGAAAAAAGGTGTAGAGAATATAGAAGGAGATGCATTGTCGTGGAGAGAGTCATTACTTACGGCATTAAATGCTAGACTTTTGGGAGTTGAGCATGTTAAAGCATTGCATTTGAGTGATGAGGATTTGGGTGAAGTGTATAATTGACAAAGCAAGGTGTACATATCAAGTTTTTTCATTCTGATGGTTATTGGTTCTACATAAATAGGTTGTATGTTCCTCCTAAGTGTTCCTTGCAGAAGTCACTAATCCGAGAGAAACGTGATGGACCCTTGATGGGATACTATAAGTGTCGTCAAGACATTTGTGATTTTGTAGGAATATTTCTTTTAGCCATATCTGCGAAGAGATGTTGAAAGGATAGTTAATAGATGCATCAAGTGAAACGAGGCCAAGTCGGGACTTCAATCACTTGGATCGTATACGCAATTACAGGTTCTAGAGATGCTGTCCATGAACATTTCACCAGACTTCGTATTTGGTCTGTTGTGGACTTAAACAGGTGAGGATAGTATATTTATGGTTATTGGCATATTGGATGTACTTGAAAGTAAGCTTGATGCTTTTATTGATTTTTTAAAAAGATGTTTCCTTATGTACCTTTCGAGTTGCCTGTATCACCTCCTCTGCCCCCCACAAGCAAATTTAGCCCATGACTAGTTGGACGACCTGTGAGATCAACAAAGGAGGGTTTCGTGAATTTTGTTTTCTAAGAAACTCAAGGCTAATCTTCTACAACATCTCTCGGTGAGCCGTAATAGTAAGTTTGCGTGAATGGTAGGAATTTTTTTATGTTGAGGACAATCCATGTTCTGACCGGTGGGGTACGAAATTTCTGACGTGATTGTATCTAACTCTCAGAATTGATTATGTATTGTGCCTGTTTTGCAAGAGATTCGGGATATCCTTGTAGAGGAGTTGCTAAGTGAATTGCTGCCAATCAATGGGAGAAAGCGTTAGATTGACTTTGTTCCTGAAGCACCCACTCCAAACTGACTGGTGTACCGAACAAACCCAAAGGAGACTGAGGAGATTTAGCGACAAGTGGAAGGATAGATCAGCAACACATTGGGTTCGAGAAAAGATGAGCCCCTGTGTTGTACCAGTATTGTCAGCGCCATAGAAGGTCGCGTGTTAGCAGACGTGAGTGGATTGTAGAGCCGTAAATGTTATAATAGCAAAGTATCATCATCCTATTCCAAGGTTAGATGATATACGTGATGAACTACAAGGGGCATGTGTATTTTCTAAAAATCAATCTTAAGAGTGGGTATCATCAAATCTACATGAAAGCCGGGAGATGAGTGAAAAACAACCTTAAAAACAAAATATAGGTTGCATGCGTGGTTAGTCATGTTATTTGGATTAACGAATGGACCTAGTAGATTTATGAGACTTGTGAATAATGTTTTATATCCTTTTATCAGTAGATTCACCGTGGTGTACTTTGATGACATTCTTGCTTATAGTAGATCAATGTTGAGCATGCTAGACACCTCAGGGAAGTATTTGGAGTCTTGAAAAAGGAACGATTATATGCTAACTCTAAGAAGTGTACATTTTGGGTGGATCAATACACATTTCTTGGCCCTGTAGTAAGTGCTCAAGGCGTTCACGCGGATGGAAATAAGGTTAAGGCAATATGAGAATGGTTAACACCTAAGACTGTGACTAAGGTGAGAAGTTTTTAGAGTCTTGTGAGCTTCTTCTATAGGAGGTTCGTGTAAGATTTCAGCACAATCAGTGCACCAGTTATCATAACCACTAAGAAACTTGAGAAGTTCAAGTAGGGAGAACCTTAGCAAAGGGCATTTAAGTTGCTTAAGAAAACGGTTGCAATTGCTCCAGTATTATTTTTTCCTGACTTTTCTAAAATATTTGAAATTAAACGTGATGTTTTAGGGATCGGAGTTGGAGCAATGCTGATGCAAGAGAAAAGGCCAATTGTACATTTTAGTGAGAAGGTGAATGAAGCATAGTTAATCCACCCGACGTATGATAAGGAGCTATACGTGTCTGTAAGGGCTTTGGAGGTATCGCAAAATTATTTGAGACTTAGAGAATTTGTCGTCCATACGGATCACGAGCCTCTAAAGCACGCAAAGAGCTGTGTTATGTTGAGCCATACACGTATAAGGTAGGTTTCTTTCATTCAGACTTTTTCATACATAATTAAGTAGAAAAAAGGTGTAGAGAATATAGTAGCAGATGCATTGTCGTGGAGAGAGTCATTACTTATGGCATTAAATGCTAGACTTTTGGGAGTTGAGCATGCTAAAGCATTGCATTTGAGTGATGAGGATTTGGGTTGAAGTGTATAATTGACAAAGCAAGGTGTACATAACAAGTTTTTTCATTCTGATGGTTATTTGTTCTACATAAATAGGTTGTATGTACCTCCTAAGTGTTCCTTGCAGGAGTCACAAATCCGAGAGAAACATGATGGAGCCTTGATGGGATACTATAGTGTCGTCAAGACATTTGTGATTTTGTAGGAATAATTCTTTCAGCCAAATCTGCGAAGAGATGTTGAAAGGATAGTTAATAGATGCATCAAGTGAAACGAGGCCAAGTCGGGACTTCAATCACAAGGATCGTATACGCGATTACAGGTTCTAGAGATGCAGTCCATGAACATTTCACCAGACTTCGTATTTGGTCTGTTGTGGACTTAAACAGGTGAGGATAGTATATTTATGGTTATTGGCATATTGGATGTACTTGAAAGTAAGGTTGATGCTTTTATTGATTTTTTAAAAAGATGTTTCCTTAAGTACCTTTCGACTTGCCTGTAGCACCTCCTATGCCCCCACAAGCAAATTTAGCCCATGACTAGTCGGACGACTTGGGAGATCAACAGGAGGGTTTCGTAAATTTTGTTTTCAAGGAAACTCAAGGCTAATCTTCTACAACATCTCTCGGTGAGCCGTAATAGTAAGTTTGCGTGAATGGTAAGAATTTTTTTATGTTGAGGACAATCCATGTTCTGTCCGGTGGGGTACGAAATTTCAGACGTGATTGTATCTAACTCTCAGAATTGATTATGTATTGTGCCTGTTTTGCAAGAGATTCAGGATATCCTTGTAGAGGAGTTGCTAAGTGGATTGCTGCCAATCAAAGGGATAAAGCATTAGCTTGACTTTGTTCCTGGAGCACCCGCTCCAAATAGATTGGTGTACCGAACAAACCCAAAGGAGACTATGGAGATTTAGCGACAAGACGAAGGATTGATCAGCAACACATTGGGTTCGAGAAAAGATGAGCCCCTGTGTTGTACCAGTATTGTCAGCGCCATAGAAGGATGCGTCTTAGCAGACGTGAGTGGATTGTAGAGCCGTAAATGTTATAATAACAAAGTATCATCATCCTATTCCTAGGTTAGATGAGAGACATGATGAACTACAAGGGGCATGTGTATTTTCTCAAAATCAATCTTAAGAGTGGGTATCATCAAATCTACATGAGAGCGGGAGATCAGTCAAAAACAACCTTTAAAACAAAATATAGGTTGTATGAGTGGTTAGTCATGTCATTTGGATTAACGAATGGACCTAGTAGATTTATGAGACTTGGGAATAGTGTTTTGGGTGCTTTCATCAGTAGATTCACCGTGGTGTACTTCGATGACATTCTTGCATAAAGTAGGTTAGTGTTGAGCAGGCTAGACACCTCAGGGAATAATTGGAGTCTTGAAGAAGGAACGATTATATGCTAACTCTAAGAAGTGTACATTTTGTGTGGATCGATACACATTTCTTGGCCCTGTAGTAAGTGCACAAGGAGTTCACGCGGATGGAAATAAGGTTAAGGCAATCTGAGAATGGTTAACACCTAAGACTGTGACTAAGGTGAGAAGTTTTCAGAGTCTTGTGAGCTTCTTCTAGAGAAGGTTCGTGTAAGACTTCAGCCCAAACAGTGCACCAGTTATCATACCCACTAAGAAACTTGAGAAGTTCAAGTAGGGAGAACCTTAGCAAAGGGCATTTAAGTTGCTTAAGAAAACGATTGCAATTGCTCCGGTATTATTTTTTCCTGACTTTTCTAAAATATTTGAAATTAAATGTGATGTTTTAGGGATTGGAGTCGGAGTGATGTTGGTGGAAGAGAAAGGCCAATTGTATATTTTAGTGAGAAGGTGAATGAAGCATAGTTAAACCACCCGACATACGATAAGGAGCTATACGTGTCGGTAAGGGCTTTGGAGGTATCGCAACATTATTTGAGACTTAGAGAATTTGTGGTCCATACGGATCACGAGCCTCTAAAGCACGTAAAGAGCTGTGGTAAGTTGAGCCATACACGTATAAGGTAGGTTTCTTTCATTCAGACCTCTTCATACATAATTAAGTAGAAAAAAGGTGTAGAGAATATAGTAGTATATGCATTGTCGTGGAGAGAGTCATTACTTACGACATTAAATGATTGACTTTTGGGAGTTGAGCATGTTAAAGCATTGCATTTGAGTGATGAGGATTTGGGTGAAGTGTATAATTGACAAAGCAAGGTGTACATAACAAGTTTTTTCATTCTGATGGTTATTTGTTCTACATAAATAGGTTGTATGTTCCTCCTAAGTGTTCCTTGTAGGAGTCACTAATCCGAGAGAAACATGATGGGATACTATACTGTCGTCAAGACATTTGTGATTTTGTAGGAATATTTCTTTTAGCCACATCTGCAAAGAGATGTTGAAAGGATAGTTAATAGATGCATCAAGTGAAACGAGGCCAAGTCGGGACTTCAATCACATGGATCGTATACGCGATTACAGGTTCTAGAGACGCTGTCCATGAACATTTCACTAGACTTCATATTTGGTCTGTTGTGGACTTAAACAGGTGAGGATAGTATATTTACGGTTATTGGCATATTGGATGTACTTGAAAGTAAGCTTGATGCTTTTATTGATTATTTAAAAAGATGTTTCCTTAGGTACCTTTCGAGTTGCCTGTATCACCTCCTCTGCCCCCACAAGCAAATTTAGCACATGACTAGTTGGACGACCTGGGAGATCAATAGGAGGGTTTAGTGAATTTTGTTTTCTAAGAAACTCAAGGCTAATCTTCTACAACATCTCTCGGTGAGCCGTAATTGTAAGTTTGCGTGAATGGTAAGAATTTTTTTATGTTGAGGACAATCCATGTTCTGACCGGTGGGGTACGAAATTTCAGACGTGATTGTATCTAACTCTCAGAATAGATTATGTAGTGTGCCTGTTTTGCAAGAGATTCAAGATATCCTTGTAGAGGAGTTGCTAAGTGGATTGCTGCCAATCAAAGGGATAAAGCATTAGATTGACTTTGTTCCTGGAGCACCCGCTCCAAATTGACTGGTGTACCAAACAAACCCAAAGGAGACTAAGGAGAGTTAGCGACAAGACGAAGGATAGATCAGCAACACATTGGGTTCGAGAAAAGATGAGCCCCTGTGTTGTACCAGTATTGTCAGCGCCATAGAAGGATGCGTCTTAGCAGACGTGAGTGGATTGTAGAGCCGTAAATGTTATAATAGCAAAATATCATCATCCTATTCCTAGGGTAGATGATAGACATGATGAACTACAAGGGGCATGTGTATTTTCTCAAAATCAATCTTAAGAGTGGGTATCATCAAATCTACATGAAAGCGGGAGATCAGTCAAAAACAACCTTTAAAACAAAATATAGGTTGTATGAGTGGTTAGTCATGTCATTTGGATTAACGAATGGACCTAGTAGATTTATGAGACTTGTGAATAATGTTTTGGGTGCTTTCATCAGTAGATTCACCGTGGTGTACTTTGATGACATTCTTGCATATAGTAGATCAATGTTGAGCATGCTAGACACCTCAGGGAAGTATTTGGAGTCTTGAAAAAGGAACGATTATATGCTAGCTCTAAGAAGTGTGCATTTTGTGTGGGTCATTACACATTTCTTAGCCCTGTAGTAATTGCACAAGGAGTTCACGCGGATGGAAATAAGGTTAAGGCAATATGAGAATGGTTAACACCTAAGACTGCGACTAAGGTGAGAAGTTTTCAGAGTCTTGTGAGCTTCTTCTATAGGAGGTTCGTGTAAGACTTCAGCACAATCAGTGCACCAGTTATCATAACCACTAAGAAACTTGAGAAGTTCAAGTACGGAGAACCTTAACAAAGGGCATTTAAGTTGCTTAAGAAAACGGTTGCATTTGCTCCACTAGTATTTTTTCCTGACTTTACTAAAATATTTGAACTTGAATGTGATGTTTTAGGGATCGGAGTCGGAGTAATGTTGATGGAAGAGAAAAGGCCAATTGTATATATTAGTGAGAAGGTGAATGAAGCACAGTTAAACCACCCGACATATGATAAGGAGCTATACGTGTCGGTAAGGGCTTTGGAGGTATCGCAACATTATTTGAGACTTAGAGAATTTGTCGTCCATACGGATCACGAGCCTCTAAAGCACGTAAAGAGCTGTGGTAAGTTGAGCCATACACGTATAAGGTAGGTTTCTTTCATTCAGACCTCTTCATACATAATTAAGTAGAAAAAAGGTGTAGAGAATATAGTAGTAGATGCATTGTCGTGGAGCGAGTCATTACTTACCGCATTAAATGCTGGACTTTTGGGAGTTGAGCATGTTAAAGCATTGCATTTGAGTGATGAGGATTTGGGTGAAGTGTATAATTGACTAAGCAAGGTGTACATAACAAGTTTTTTCATTCTGATGGTTATTTGTGATTTTGTAGGAATATTTCTTTTAGCCACATCTGCGAAGAGATGTTGAAAGGATAGTTAATAGATGCATCAAGTGAAACGAGGCCAAGTCGGGACTTCTGGAGATGCTGTCCTTGGACATTTCACTGGACTTCGTATTTGGTCTGTTGTGGACTTAAACAGGTGAGGATAGTATATTTACGGTTATTGGCATATTGGATGTACTTGAAAGTAAGCTTGATGCTTTTATTGACTTTTTAAAAAGATGTTTCCTTATGTACCTTTTGAGTTGCCTGTATCACCTCCTCTGCCACCACAAGCAAATTTAGCACATGACTAGTTGGACGACCTCGGAGATCAACAGGAGGGTTTAGTGAATTTTGTTTTCTAAGAAACTCAAGGCTAATCTTCTACAACATCTCTCGGTGAGCCGTAATAGTAAGTTTGCGTGAATGGTAAGAATTTTTTTATGTTGAGGACAATCCATGTTCTAACGGGTGGGGTACGAAATTTCAGACGTGATTGTATCTAACTCTCAGAATAGATTATGTACTGTGCCTGTTTTGCAAGAGATTCAGGATATCCTTGTAGAGGAATTGCTAAGTGGATTGTTGCCAATCAAAGGGATAAAGCATTAGATTGACTTTGTTCCTGGAGCACCCACTCCAAATTGACTGGTGTACGAAACAAACCCAAAGGAGACTAAGGAGATTTAGCGACAAGTGGAAGGATAGATCAGCAACACATTGGGTTCGAGAAAAGATGAGCCCCTGTGTTGTATGAATATTGTCAGCGCCATAGAAGGTCGCGTGTTAGCTGGCGTGAGTGGATTGTAGAGCCGTAAATGTTATAATAGCAAAGTATCATCATCATATTCCTAGGTTAGATGATATACGTGATGAACTACAAGGGGCATGTGTATTTTCTCAAAATCTATCTTAAGAGTGGATATCATCAAATCTACATGAAAGCGGGAGATGAGTGAAAAACAACCTTAAAAACAAAATATAGGTTGCATGCGTGGTTAGTCACGTCATTTGGATTAACGAATGGACCTAGTAGATTTATGAGACTTGTGAATAATGTTTTATATGCTTTCATCAGTAGATTCACCGTGGTGTACTTTGATGACATTCTTGCATATAGTAGATCAATGTTGAGCATGCTAGACACCTCAGGGAAGTATTTGGAGTCTTGAAAAAGGAACGATTATATGCTAACTCTAAGAAGTGTGCATTTTGTGTGGATCATTACACATTTCTTGGCCTTGTAGTAATTGCACAAGGAGTTCACACGGATGGAAATAAGGTTAAGGCAATCTGAGAATGGTTAACGCCTAAGACTGCGACTAAGGTGAGAAGTTTTCAGAGTCTTGTGAGCTTCTTCTATATGAGGTTCGTGTAAGACTTCAGCACAATCAGTGCACCAGTTGTCATAACCACTAAGAAACTTTAGATGTTCAAGTAGGGAGAACCTTAACAAAGGGCATTTATGTTGCTTAAGAAAACGGTTGCATTTGCTCCAGTATTATTTTTTCCTGACTTTTCTAAAATATTTGAAATTAAATGTGATGTTTTAGGGATCGGAGTTGGAGTAATGTTGATGCAAGAGAAAAGGCCAATTGTATATTTTAGTGAGAAGGTGAATGAAGCAGAGTTAATCCACCCGACATATGATAAGGAGCTATACGTGTCGGTAAGGGCTTTGGAGGTATCGCAACATTATTTGAGACTTAGAGAATTTGTCGTCCATACGGATCCCGAGCCTCTAAAGCACGTAAGGAGCTGTGGTAAGTTGAGCCATACACGTATACGGTAGGTTTCTTTCATTCAGACTTTTTCATACATAATTAAGTAGAAAAAAGGTGTAGAGAATATAGAAGGAGATGCATTGTCGTGGAGAGAGTCATTACTTACGGCATTAAATGCTAGACTTTTGGGAGTTGAGCATGTTAAAGCATTGCATTTGAGCGATGAGGATTTGGGTGAAGTGTATAATTGACTAAGCAAGGTGTACATAACAAGTTTTCTCATTCTGATGGTTATTTGTTCTACATAAATAGGTTGTATGTTCCTCCTAAGTGTTCCTTGCAGGAGTCACTAATCCGAGAGAAACATGATGGAGCCGTGATGGGATACTATAGTGTCGTCAAGACATTTGTGATTTTGTAGGAATATTTCTTTTAGCCACATCTGCGAAGAGATGTTGAAAGGATAGTTAATAGATGCATCAAGTGAAACGAGGCCAAGTCGGGACTTCAATCACATGGATCGTATACGCGATTACGGGTTCTAGAGATGCTGTCCATGAACATTTCACTCGACTTCGTATTTGGTCTGTTGCGGACTTAAACAGGTGAGGATAGTATATTTATGGTTATTGGCATATTGGATGTACTTGAAAGTAAGGTTGATGCTTTTATTGATTTTTTAAAAAGATATTTCCTTATGTACCTTTCGAGTTGCCAGTATCACCTCCTCTGCCCCCACAAGCAAATTTAGCCCATGACTAGTTGGACGACCTGGGAGATCAACAGGAGGGTTTAGTGAATTTTGTTTTCTAAGAAACTCAAGGCTAATCTTCTACAACATCTCTCGGTGAGCCGTAATAGTAAGTTTGCGTGAATGGTAAGAATTTTTTTATGTTGAGGACAATCCATGTTCTGACCGGTGGGGTACGAAATTTCAGACATGATTGTATCTAACTCTCAGAATAGATTATGTATTGTGCCTGTTTTGCAAGAGATTCAGGATATCCTTGTAGAGGAGTTGCTAAGTGGATTGCTGCCAATCAAAGGGATAAAGCATTAGATTGACTTTGTTCCTGGAGCACCCACTCCAAATTGACTAGTGTACCAAACAAACCCAAAGGAGACTAAGGAGAGTTAGCGACAAGTGGAAGGATAGATCAGCAACAGATGGGTTCAAGAAATGATGAGCCCCTGTGTTGTACCAATATTGTCAGCGCCATAGAAGGATGCGTGTTAGCAGACGTGAGTGGATTGTTGAGCCGTAAATGTTATAATAGCAAAGTATCATCATCGTATTCCTTGATTAGATGATAGACATGATGAACTACAAGGGGCATGTGTATTTTCTCAAGATCAATCTTAAGAGTGGGTATCGTCAAATCTACATGAAAGCGGGAGATGAGTGAAAAACAACCTTAAAAACAAAACATAGGTTGTATGAGTGGTTAGTCATGTCATTTGGATTAACGAATGGACCTAGTAGATTTATGAGACTTGTGAATAATGTTTTATATGCTTTCATCAGTAGATTCACCGTGGTGTACTTTGATGACATTCTTGCATATAGTAGATCAATGTTGAGCATGCTAGACACCTCATGGAAGTATTTGGAGTCTTGAAAAAGGAACGATTATATGCTAACTTTAAGAAGTGTGCATTTTGTGTGCATCGTTACACATTTCTAGGCCCTGTAGTTAGTGCACAAGGAGTGCACACAGATGGAAATAAGGTTAAGGCAATCTGAGAATGGTTAACACCTAGGACTGGGACTAAGGTGAGAAGTTTTCAGAGTCTTGTGAGCTTCTTCTATAGGAGGTTCGTGTAAGACCAGCACAATCAGTGCACCAGTTATCAGAACCACTAAGAAACTTGAGAAGTTCAAGTAGGGAGAACCTTAGCAAAGGGCATTTAAGTTGCTTAAGAAAACGGTTGCAATTGCTCCAGTATTATTTTTTCCTGACTTTTCTAAAATATTTGAACTTAAATGTGATGTTGATGCAAGAGAGAAGGCCAATTGTATATTTTAGTGAGAAGGTGAATGAAGCAAAGTTAAACCCGACATATGATAAGGAGCTATACGTGTTGGTAAGGGCTTTGGAGGTATCGCAACATTATTTCAGACTTAGAGAATTTGTCGTCCATACGGATCACGAGCCTCTAAAGCACGTAAAGAGCTGTGGTAAGTTGAGCCATACACGTATAAGGTAGGTTTCTTTCATTCAGACCTTTTCATACATAATTAAGTAGAAAAAAGGTGTAGAGAATATAGTAGTAGATGCATTGTCGTGGAGAGAGTCATTACTTACGACATTAAGTGCTAGACTTTTGGGAGTTGAGCATGTTAAAGCATTGCATTTGAGCGATGAGGATTTGGGTGAAGTGTATAATTGACTAAGCAAGGTGTACATAACAAGTTTTCTCATTCTGATGGTTATTTGTTCTACATAAATAGGTTGTATGTTCCTCCTAAGTGTTCCTTGCAGGAGTCACTAATCCGAGAGAAACATGATGGAGCCTTGATGGGATACTATAGTGTCGTGAAGACATTTGTGATTTTGTAGGAATATTTCTTTTAGCCACATCTGCGAAGAGATGTTGAAAGGATAGTTAATAGATGCATCAAGTGAAACGAGGCCAAGTCGGGACTTCAATCACATGGATTGTATACGCCATTACTGGTGAGGGTAGTATATTTATGGTTATTGGCATATTGGATGTACTTGAAAGTAAGGTTGATGCTTTTATTGATTTTTTAAAAAGATGTTTCCTTATGTACCTTTCGAGTTGCCAGTATCACCTCCTCTGCCCCCACAAGCAAATTTAGCCCATGACTAGTTGGACGACCTGGGAGATCAACAGGAGGGTTTAGTGAATTTTGTTTTCTAAGAAACTCAAGGCTAATCTTCTACAACATCTCTTAATGAGCCATAATAGTAGGTTTGCATGAATGGTAAGAATTTTTTATCTTGAGGACAATCTGTGTTCTGACCGGTGGGCTATGAAATTTTAGACATGATTGTATTTAACTTTCAGAATAGATTATGTATTGTGCCTGTTTTGCAAGAGATTCAGGATATCCTTCTAGAGGAGTTAATAAGTCGATTGCTGCCAATCAAAGGGATAAAGCATTAGATTGACATTGTTCCCAGAGCACCCACTCCAAATTGACTAGTGTACCAAACAAACCCAAAGGAGGCAAAGTTGATTTAGTGACAAGTGGATGGGTTGATCAGCAACAGATGGGTTCAGGAAAAGACGAGGCCTTGCGTTGTACCAGTATTGTTAGCGCCAGAGAAGGATGCGTGTTAGCAGACGTCAGTGGATCATAGTGCTGTATATGTTATAATAGCAAAGTATCATCATCCTATTCCTAGGTTAGATGATATACATGATGAACTACAAGGGGCATGTGTATTTTCTCAAAATCAATCTTAACAGTGGGTATCAGCAAATCTACATGAAAGAGGCAGATGAGTGAAAAACAACCTTTAAAACAAAATATAGGTTGTATGAGTGGTTATTCATGTCATTTGGATTAACGAATGGACCTAGTAGATTTATGAAACTTTTGAATCATGTTTTATATGTTTTCATCAGTAGATTCACCGTGGTGTACTTTGATGACATTCATGTATATAATAGATCAATGATGAGCATGCTAGACACCTCGGGAAGTATTTGGAGTCTTGAAAAAGGAAGGATTCTAGGCTAACTCTAAGAAGTGTACATTTTTTGTGGATTGAATCATTGTTTTATGCTCAAGCGTATTTAGGATGAACTCTCCTTGTATGATAATATGCTTGAATGCACTTGTGGAAAATTGAAAATTCTAACTAAAAGGCTTGAAAAGGACTGTGTAATGCAGTTCTTGATGGGGCTAAGTGACTCTTATGGACACATAAGGGTTCAGATCCTTATGATGGATCCTATCCCTCCAGTTAAAAAAAAATTTGGTATGATGCAGCAAAAGGAGAAGCAAACTAAATAGTGGCCAACATGCAAGGTGTTAAGGGCAGTCATATATGGCACAAAGAAGCCACATTAATGCAAGAATAAGGAATATGAGGGAAAGAGCATACTACACCCACTATAAGATCTTTGGTCCCAACTTCAAAATCTATTTCAAGGCTGGAAATGTTAATCCTTTAAGTTCACATTGTAGCATGAAGGGCGATGTTTTTGAAATGTGCTATAAACTTAAGGGATTCCCCCTAGGACACAAGTTACACCAGAAAGGATGTAAAGGTGTGGCATTAACCCTCCTTGCTTAGAGTGACTATCAACAGATGGTAAGCTCATCTGATGAGAATGGTGATAGGACGAGATTAAGCAAAGCCTAATACCAATAGTTGATGGCACTCCTTGGTGTTGGAAAGAACAAAACAAGTGATGAAACTCAATCTTCCAACCTCATTGCCATTGAACCTGCCTCATTTCCTCATAATGTTAAAACCTTAAGCATGAGTGGTAAGCTTTGGTTCTCAATGCCAAACAACCATAATGAAACTATAAGAATCAATTATCCATGGATTTTTGATAATGGGGCAACAGATCACATAATCTATCACCCAGACTTCTCCATAGCCACTAACTCCAAAATCTCTAAGCCAATTAGGCCTCCAAGTGGAACACAAGTTCAGTTATTCACATTGGCAAGTTAGATTAACTGAGTCCATTACATTGAAAAATGTTCAATGTGTGCCCTCATTCATAATCAACCTCACATAAATGAAGAAACTTACCTATGACAACTTGTGTTGCCTTGGTTTTTCCCTTTCTTTTTGTTGTATCTAGGACCTTGCTTCTTAGAACATGATTGGGAGGGCAAAAGCTAGGGTAGACCTCTACAAATTTGAGAAGAAAAGAATGCTTCCACAAAAACTCACAAAAGACATATCATAATTCTCACAATCTAGCTACCATCAATTCTTTCCTATAGTAAGTCATAGTGAAGATCATGTCCTTTGGCACTATAGATTTGGCCACCTATCAAATAGGAAGCTAATTTCTATTGATGATCTAATTGTAAACTCTATCAAAAATAACATGAATAAATTTACTTACTCAATTTGTACTCTTTCAAAAATGCATAGAAAGCCTTCAGTGATAGTGAACATAGATTTTCATATCCTTTTAAGATGTTACACTGTTATCTATGGGGTCCTTGCAATGAATAGCCTATGATAGAAGTTGTTTCTTCCTAACTACAGTGGATAATTTTACAAGAATGACTTGGATTTACCTCCTTAAAACCAAGGTAGAAACAAAACATTTCATTACACCTTTTATAACCTAGTACTAAATTAGTTTAACAAAAGAGTGAAGATTGTTAGGACTGATAATAGATCAGAGTTTAACCTTAGAGAATTCTATCAACATAAGAGAAAAATACACTAGAAAATATGTGTAGAATCTCCTCAACAAAATGGGATAGTTGAGAAAAAACACCGACACTAGTTGAACATAGCAAGAGCCATAAGATTCCAATCCAATATACCTCTTACATACAGGACTGATTGTGTACTTATAGCCACTTATATTGTGAATAGAACACCAACCGTTGTCCTATACAATAAAACACCTTACCAAGTGCTTTTTGAAGCACAACCTCCATACCCACACATGAGGGTTTGTGAGTGTTTGTGCTATGCAACAACACTTAGTCAAGGGAGAAAGAAATTTGATGCTAAGGGAAGAAAGTGTGTGTTTTTGGGATATCCATATGGAGTAAAGGGATATAAGATACTGAACTTAGAAACTAAGCATGTGTTAATCTCAAGAGATGTGATCTTCTATAAGCACATTTTCCATTTCAAACTAGAAGTTGAATCCAACCAATTAGTCCCATGTGCTAGGCCACAACCTCACAACTTTGCACAAAACACTCATCCGATAACCTAAAGTGAATTAGGCCTTGATACACAGCAACAAGAACAATCCAACTCTCCCCTTAATGATCCCAATCTAAGATTTTCTAATAACTAACAACCTCCCCTAGAATCAACACAACAAGAACAATCCAACTCTCCCCTTAATGATCCCAATCTAAAATTTTCTAATAACTAACAACCTCCCCTAGAATCAACACACCAGATACTAAACTAGATAATAGATATAGTGAAGTAGCCAACAGACATTGTTCCATTAGATAACCCGCCTCAACCCACTTTGAGAAGGTTTGGTAGGGCGAGAAATGCACTAAAGTACCTTTAAGAATATTATTGTCAGTAGGTCTCCTTAGCTTCACCACTCTTATCTCAACAAGGTAATCTCAACACCACAGTCTCAACTAAGCACCTACTGAGCACTATCTTATCTACTAACAAATTCTTTCCTCACCATCAAGTTTTTTTGGTTGCTATTTCCACACAATAAGAGCCAAAAACATTTGCAGAAGCCTCCAAGGATCAAAGGTGGCAGGAGGCAATGGAAACTGAGATTAAAGCACTAGAAGAGAACAATACTTGGACCTTAATAGACGTGCCTACGGGAAAGTAACCAATTGGATGCAAATTATGTACAAAAGTAAGTTCAAACTAGATGGGCGTGTGGAGAGATATAAGGCTAGATTGATTGTAAGAGCTTTCACACAAAAGGAGGGGATAGACTAGCAAGAGACCTTCACACTCGTGGATAAGTTAATAATAGTAAGACGTCTCCTAGCAGTTGTTGCAGTGAAGGAATGGAAGCTCCTCCAATTTGATCTGAACAATATTTTTCTACATGGAGATTTAAATGAACAAATATACATGAGAAAGCCTCTGGGATACAACAAAAGAGGCCTTACATAGGTGTGTAAATTAAACAAAAGTTTGTATGGCCTAAAACAAGCCTTAAGGCAGTGGTATGCCACAATGTCCCAAGCCCTTGTCACCTACGGCTTTGCACAATGTAAAGCTGACTACAACCTGTTCGTGATGAGGAAAAGGGTTGATTTTATAGCTTTACTAGTCTATATGGGTGACATAATGGTAGTTAGCAATTTAGACAATGATATCACAAAGGTAAAATAGTTTTTGGATGGGAGATTTGAGATCAAGGACTTAGGAAGTTTGAAGTATTTCATAGAAATTGAAGTGGCAAGAAATAAGACTAGACTACATATTGATCAATGAAAATATGCATTGGGCATCCTCTCATATTGTGGATTACTAAGAGGAAAGCCAAGTAAGACACCAATGGAGCAAAACACTAAAATGAGTCTAGAAGGAGGAACACCTTTGGGTGACCTTACTATCTATAGGAGGCTGGTTAGCAGGTTGTTGTACTTTACTATCACTAGGCCTGATATCTCACATAGTGACAAAACTTGAGTCAAATTATGTATGTACCTTCAGAATTGCATCTAAAGGCAACATACAAGATGTTGCATTACATTAAAGGGGCATCAGGTTAAGGTTTGTTCTTCCCAACTGATAGTGAGCTTAAGTTGAAGGCATTTTGTGACTCAAATTGGAAATCTTGTGTGGACACTCGTAGGCCCATCACTAGTTATTACATCTTCCTAGGATGTTCCTTGGTATCTTGGTGTTCAACAAAGTAGTTAGTCATATCTAGATCATCAGTGGGGGCAGAATACCGAGCCATGGCATCAACTTTCATAGAATTGACATGGATAAGATATATACTTGCTACCATTAGAGTTGATCATCCTGAGCCCTCATAGCTATATTGTGACAACTAAGAAACATTTCACATTGCTAGGAATCTAATATTCCATGAGCAAAGAAAGCATATTAAGATAGATTATGATATGATAAGGGATCAACTCTAAGTAGGCTTGATTAAGACATGTCATATACTAACTAAGTGCCAAATTACAAATGTAATGACTAAACCATTAGCTTTACAGTTGTTCAATTCTCATTTAGGCAAGATGGGAACGGTATCTTGACTAGCTATATTGAGACATGTGGGTATGCCATTATTAGCCAAGGGAGAGCTGTAGCATGAGAAATAAGATGATCTGTCATCCAACTTGGTAGATCAGGTAGATTAGGAGTTTTGTTTGTTTTAGTGGTTAGACTTGTAACTATAGATGCTTTTAGGAGTTAGTAGAAGGTTAGCTGAAGCTGCCATGCTATTTATTTGATGTACACACCCTTAGCTTCCTAAATTAGCTAATAGAATAGTAACCACCTTGCACAGAAACTTCACTTATCCAATCATGCCTTCTGCTTCCCTTTTTTTTTTGTTTGCATGTGTTTTTGCTAATTCTACTTCCAATCTTATGTGCATAGGATTATACTTCTACAAGTTTAATGACAAAAATCCTACACCCCTGTATGTGTATGCATTATGTCTCGTGTGTGGAGATTAAAAGTATTAGCATTAAAAAGAAATTAGGCGAGATTGTGTGTAGGAAAAACAATAGTTGGGATGTGAGCAAACCAAGTATAACTGAGACTTCTCTTCTCAATGTAAGATTACACATATAGACTATGGAATGAAACTGCAGCGGAAAGAATAAGAATTCTTGCACTAAAATGTGGATTTTCAAGATCATACCAATAGGATTAGGGTACGTTGCTAAATTGTGAAAAGGTGGAACAATTTTTTCGTAGATAAACCACACTTGGTGAATTATGGCCAGTGAACACCATTAAACATTGGTATATTATCGAAAAAGGATCAAGAGAATGATAGTTAGGGCACTTTAACATGCATTTGGACCATATACAATTTGTTCCGGTTGGAGTTCAGTTGAACATTAATCTAGTTCCAATCGTTGTGAAAGTTGGCATTGGTTGGTTTCCAAAAATTCAATATTATTATTATTTTTTTTTTTGACTTTGAATATATTTGTTTGTTATTGACTGCTGAGTTCAGTGGATTATTTTGTAATATTTGTTCAAACGTAAGTCTTGTTTGCAAGAAGTAATTTATTGGTGTCCTTACAAGAAGAGGTAAGAAGATTAATGCAATCTAGAGGTCATATTTGTGTTCATTGCAAGTTACTTTAGAAAAGGCAGATTTCTAGTACTGGAAACATTTTTCCCCCATTCATTCAATTTAAATAATTATTCTAAATAGGGTTAATAAAAAAATTAGAAATAAAAATTCTTTCTCTACTACAATTGTTATGTAGGAAAATCTATTCAAAGGGCACAAGCTCCCGCAAGTTTTGAATTCATATTTTGCAAAAACTTACCATATTTTTGTTTTTTTATTTGGATTAGATCCTTCAAACAAGTGTAACGGAATAAGTATATAATAGTTGGCTTATGCTGTTTAAATATTGTGATATGTTGGTGAATTCAAAACAATTAAGCCAAAAGAATGAAAAAGGACTGTTATCAATTTTGCATCTTGACAAAAGCTTGCACTAGTTATCAAATTTATTTTCTCAATTCACAAATAGATCGAGTCAATATTTTTTTGAAATGTTTAAACGCGTGTTTTCACCATCATTTTATCAATTCAATTATATTACTTTATTTTTTTAGATATTAATTGTTTTCAAGTGATATAAAAAAATTAACTATATCTTTTATTTCCTTAGTATGTTTATTTTTTAAATAATTAAAAAAATATTTCATATTACTAAATTTATTTATAAGTGAATGGTACCCAACAAGCTTTGAATATAGGATATCTCCCTAACTAAATGCGAAGTGATAGTGATCATGTGATTCTCCAGCTTAAGACATAATACATTATGTTTAATTTTGTAGATAATAAATGTATAAAATAATTTTATTTATTGCTTTGTTAATTCATATTATCACCCTTTGCCTTATTAACTTTTTAAGTCTATCAAGTGACAATGATAAGAGACTCCTATCCTACATAATTGTGGAAAAGTTGTTGGACCAATTTATAAATCAGATCGACAATTGCACTCAGTAATTGTTATTTTAGGTATAAATAGAAAAAACCCAATGAACAGGTGGAAATCAATTGGATTAAATGAGAGATAGTGCAAAGCCTCGCAAATGCAAGAACCACCCTCAAGATTAAAAGATTCAAGGTACAGAAACTAGAGAACAACCAAATCAAGCAAACTAACACCAAGTAAATGGTTACCTTGCTAGTTTCATAAATGCCTTTTGAAAAATTATTTTTATTGCATGAATGAAATTTTTGTGTAAGTAGGTTATTTGCAAATTTTGCAACTATCTTATTTTTAAAACTGCCTTTATCATATAAATGAAACTTTTACTACATAAGTGGATTCCCTACAATATTTGGTGACTATTGTGGAATATGATTTTTTTAAATTACCATATATTTCTTTTAAGAAAATCTCTCTGAAATTTCTATGTACTTTACTTTTCATGTCAAAAACTTCATTTGCACAAGTTTTTAAATTGCTTTGCTGAATATATTTTGATGTGAACAAGTTTATGATGAGATACATGTTTTAAAATTACATTCAAATGGTTTATGTTAAAGGTGCTTATTAGAACGTACACTTGTGTAAAGAAAGTCTCCCAATCGAGGTTAAAGATTAAGCACATTATCCTCGCAATAAGAGTTAAAAGATTCAGTACACGGCCCTCTCAATTAAGGTTAAAGATTGAATACTTGATCTTTTTAATTAGAGTTAAAACTTGAGCTCACATAACCCTCTCACTTGGGGTTAAAGTTGAGTATATGACCTTTCTTAGTTGATGTTAAATACGGAAGTCCTAATACTAAAGATAGACAACCCCTTACTAAGAAATTTTTGCTCATAAGTTTTTTGCATATGAGAATACTAAAGTTGCATATGCTTGGGGTTGGTGAAGGAGCTTGGTGAAGGAGCTGTATTGGGAATAGTTATAAGATTTTAGATTTTAATATTTAATAAGTTGTAATTTGAATTTTCTACTACCTATTAATGTATTGGAAACATTGTTGAAGTCTTTCTGTGTAAGAATAAATTTCGGTAAATGTTATGGATTTACAGCAATGTGGATGGCTTCAATTCTCTAATGCAAATGAACTTTGGTATTCTTAATATGAATGTCTTGAAGATACCACCATGTTACATGCCCGGGCTAGGGGCATGATAGAAAGTGGTATGAAAACATAAGTTACAATCCTAAATACTTAAGAAACTTGAACTTAGATATTGGCCAAAAGGACTTAAATCATTGAGGCATAAATCATGAGGTTTGAAGGTTACGATTTCATGTACCCATATGATATTAACTTGATAGTTTGACAAAGCATAGGCAAATACGACGTTTAAGATTTGAACATAGGATCTTAACCCTAAGTGAAGATTTCGACAGAACCTAGGTCTCGACCTTAAGCAAGTACAACACTTAAGAAGAAGGTTGAGCCCAGAAGACTGAGCTTGAGGTTGAACATTGTGTAGGGTTCTCAGAGCATGGTGAGAAAAGGGGATTAGAACGGAAGAGAATAATGACTAGTTTGAGAAACGAGGATGTTAATAAGATTATGATATATATTGCAAAAATGTAAATTCCTCTTGTATTTTATTAGCTACCTATCTTTATTATTTCTTACATATTACGTAGCTCTGAGGTATTTGATAAGCAGTTCCTACTAAATGCCAAGCAAATCTGTAATATGTCAGGAAATGACTGGAAGTCCAAGATGTGCTATACAAAACCCTTGCAGCGTTGCACCTTTGAATGATGAGAAAAGCATCTACTTGGTCACCCTCTACCTCCACCCCTTGTACAACCTCAACAACAATCTCCCCTAGGCTAAGCATGACTAAGACAAGAAGACTTAGTTATCATAGACACCATAGTGGCTCAATTAGTTAGGGCCCAACACCAAGCCCCTATCTCAACTTAACCTAACTAGTAGCAAGAACTAAAACTCAGTATGAGGCCTTGAGGAGGGCCCATGTGCCCACATTTGATAGGTTGCATGACCTTGAGGAGTTGCAAAAGTGGCTAAAAGATATAGAAGATAATTTTGAATTAATGGAGGTTCCCAGTTGCAATAATGGTTAACACATTATTAAGGTATTATGAGCCAATATCTACTTTAGTATAGATGGGGTCATGAACCCAACATTCCATTGCCAATGTACATATATAGTTATGTGTGCAATGAATAAGAGATTCGTTTTCTTGTAAGTGAGTAAGGCACTTATTCTATGCGATCAATACTTTATAAGATAGAAATTTTTGGCCAAGATATCATATGATTGAAAAGGAGTTTCTAATGCATATTAGTCTCATAAGGAAATATTGATTTGGACAAATGATCGAGTCAATGATATTGACTAAATTCATGGCTTTCTCTTAATTAGAATAAAACAAGACAAATTAACTGGAAATATAATGGACTTTTGATTCAATTAATACGATTAATTAAAATAAAGGATAAGACACTAAAGAATTTTAATTAGTAATTGGATTATTAATTAAATATGGAATGAGTCTAAATTGTCTTTAAGGCCCAAAAAAGTCCATATAGCTCATTCATTATGCCATCGTAGGATAAAAATGAAACTAAATAGATTTATAACATCCTTGACCAAATTGACGAATAGATCTAATAGATTGGTCTTCTTTCTCTATTTGTCTTTCATTTGGAGACAATCTTCTAGATGACATAGGTTGCTCCTTTGACTTTTAGACAATAGTTTCTTTCCCAGGGGTTCATAGTTATTAGTGTTTTTGAAAAGATTTTGCTGTTGGTGGTGTGTTAGTGAGGTATAGAAGAGAAACGAAGCAACCTAGAGAGGTAAACCTAATTGTAATGCATAAATTCTTTCACAATTAATGTGTAATTTTGTGTGGAACATGGTTTTTTATTATTTCAATTCATACTTTCTAATTGTATAGTACTTTAATCATATTATTATATATTTGAATCATATGAATTTATTGCTTGCTTTTAATACAATGAAGTGTCACATCCAACTCACTTTACGACTCCTATAGTTTAGAGTGAGTAACAAAGAAGGATCTTCGTGTAGTTATCTAGGCATATATTGTGACATGTTCAATAATTGTTAGGTAGAATCAGTGGGAAACTCAAGATTTGGTTGCCTATTCTAAGGTTACAATTTATTGGACCCCTATAAATAGGTGATGACAATGATTTATCACTCATCACCAACTATCAATATCTGTTTTGCCTCCTTATTTTCAATCTTTCACCTTTCCGTATTACTTGTGTTTGATTATCATGGAGAATTGCCTATCTTCCAGTAGCAATCCTCTTTTTCCCATAAATATGGAGGAATCTTTTACCTAATGTGCCGAACATATAAAGAAAGCACTATACCAACTCTAGAAGTTGAAGGGGGGGAAGGTGGTGAAAATCCCCCCCCCCCCCCCCCACCAGGAGAACTATAGCCTCAAACTTTGCTTTCCTCTATCTTATGAAATGGATTCCATGTGGGAATGCAATGGTGACTGCCACAAGGTGGAGGCTTAGTGGTATAACTTTAGGATAACCATTGTTAAAGTGCAATGGTTGGATAAGCTAAGGGCAAGAGCTCAAGCTACTCTTAGAGATTTTCTCATTCTTTCTTTTCCATTTTGCACAGCTCAATCAATTGAAGAGCACTCTTAAATTCACTCTGAGAGAGATGACTATCTAAGTATTGTAGATTAAAGGACTTCGTGGCAAAGAAAACAAAAAAATAAAAAGGAATGGTGGATTCCTTCATCATTTTTTCAAGTCTTTGGATCAACAACACAATCAAGATGCCTACTTCTCCAACATCTCTTAGAGAAGACTTTTAGATAAGGTAAATCCTAACTTTTAGGGAGGTGAGGCGACCACTTGCACTTCCAGGGATGATTTATAACCTAGTTTTTGTGGTCCTCTTCCTTTTCACTTCTATTTCTTTTTCTTCTTCATGCCTAAGTCTACATTTACTCTAGATGATCAATGAACGTATACGCTAAATATTTAATGAATCTTCAATCTTTAAATGCCACATAACTCTACACTATAATAGTAATCAAGGCTAAGGTAATCCTTTAATCAAGCCTTAAGAATATAAATTGTTATAACCCATAACGAATATTAGACTTAAAAAGAACGTGAAACCTAGACATTAACATATCTTAGTAACCTAACCACCTAGGTTGGGGTAAATGTCTTAGTGATAATTAGAATATGATCATGAATAATGAATGTTGCACTGAACTTTTGTCATTTCGAGGTGACCATTGACTTCTACAAGAAGTTTTCTCAATTTCCCACCAAAACAGTACAACAAGATCTACACCTTTCAGATGGATGGTTGAGTTTTTCTCCCTTCTTACATAACATCTTTTTAACTGTCCAAGGTGTCCTACTTTTGCACATCATTGACATATTCAAATATCCAACTACAAATCACTAATACATTTTGGAGAATAGAAGATCTACATTGTTCCTTCTTTGCTTGCCTTCTACCGATGCTTCTATTCCCGCCCCTATTTAACTCCCTATTTGCTTACGGATTTGCTTAACGAATACTTCCCTTTAAAAAAAAAGGATCAATGGTTGTTAGCTGCCCAAGGGGGAGCACTCTCTCTTACGAGACCTTAACAGGTCTTCCCGCGCCTATGCCACTCGGAGTTTGTTTGCTGGTGTAACTGATTCAACCGAGCATAATGCATTCGCTTTTGGCGTAACTCCCTTTACTCCTGATGTTATGGAGAACCACTCCTGGGAATTGGAACTTTGATTTAGGACTCAGAATTCGCCTAGACGCATTACCTTCTCTTAGGTGAATTCCCTCGTACGGCTATTACATTCCAGGATTACAGGTGAGACCCACGGCTTCCCTCCCTCTCTAAAGAGCATAGAATAAAGATCTTACACAACCTTTTCTTCTAAAACCACTTATTCTTTTGCATTAATAGAGTAGCATTCAAATAAGTGGTCAAGACTCCTCTGCCGGGGATTTTCAGGGCAAGAAAGCATACATGCCTATTTAGCCTACTTACTGCTTGACCTACTTAATAAATGGCAAAGAAAGCATAGCTTCTGCTTGTCCTCGCTTGTCCACGCTTAGCACGCATACATGTTCGTTCTTTCTTCTCTCTAAGACATACCTATGTCTCTTTAGTACTTAAGAGATTCTACCTAATCTTCACAATGGTTGAGTCTCAGAAGGTTCCTCTTGAACAAGAACATGTGTCAACTTTTGTCCATTCTCTAAGACATAACCACATCTCTTTGGTACTTGAGAGATTCTACCTAATCTTTACAATGGTTATGTCTCAGAAGGTTCCTCTTGAACAAGAATATGTTATAGGATGACTACTTTATTCCTCATGCTTAACTTCCTTAAGCACTATAATTCTACCTATACCATTTTCTCGAATAATGTAGCCCATAACTACTCTTTGTTCTAACTTGTCTGTCTTAGTCTTCTTGAGATAAACTGGACATCTCCAGATCCTTTTCCTTCCATACCACATCTCGTGCAAGGCAGAGGGAATATACTTAAAGGGTGGTGTTCTATTCAAAATATATGCTATGATAAGAAGGGCATGCTCCCATAAGGATATGGGTAAGTTAGTGATGTTCATCATAGATCAAAGCATATCAAATAGAGTTTGATTCCTACATTTAGCTACAACATTTAACTGAGGATTTTTTGATGGTATTAGTTGTGATATGATACCATTCTCCTTAAGAAACTCAACATACTCAGTACTCATATATTCACTCCCACAATTTAATTGCAGTGCCTTGCTTACTAGTTTGCTTCACTACTTATGCTTTGAATTATTTAAACTTTTCAAAGGATTCTTGTTTGTACTTCCTCAAGCACACATAACCAAATTTCCAATAATCATTAGTAAAGGTTGTAAAATAGAGAAATCCTCCATTTGTCATTTCATTAAATGGCCCCACAAACACCAGTGTGGACTCGCTTCAACACCTTAGCAGCCCTTTCAATACGTTTATCAAATGAACTTCCAGCCATCTTACCTAAGATGCAAGGTTCATAAGTTGGATACCATGCCTCTCCCAATGGGCCTACAAGTCCATCTTTCTCCAACTTATTAATCCTTGTGTCCCTAACATGGCTAAGTCTATGCCACAAGAACTTGGGATCTAAACTATCCCTTGACATTTGTTTGAGATGGTGTTGATCTCATTACTATCATCTACATTCAAATAATATAAAGCATTCTTAGGAGTTTCCCCTTCTTGGTCTTATCAAAGGAGCTAAACACAGTAAGAACTACCTTATTCTCCCTCCCCTTTATAGTTTGCTATGCAATCATTAGCTTATTGAGAAACCTAACTAATGTGCACTTAATGTTATTCATGTGATAATTAATGGTAAACTGTGAGAAAGAATTCAAAAGCAACTAAAAGGTTAAATCTGTCTATAGATTGGCATCTATGATGAAATCCAATGACACAAGCCTCTCAACAAGTGAGATCGTCTTAAATACATGCTCACTAACATCACCACCCTTTACCATACACATCTTAAATTGTTTGGATATCTCATATCTAATATAGTATAACTTTACTCACCATACAACTCTTGTAGGTGGTATAAGATCTCCCTAGCAATCCCCATACCCTTATGGGTCCTCTAAAGTCATTGGTCAGAGCAGCCAACATGTAGCTCTTGGCTCACAAATCGTCCTTCACCTATTATTTATGAGTGGACTTTCCTCCTTACTAGCCATGTTAATAGGCCTCATAGGATATTAGCCTCCAAAACATAGCCAAGATATTCTAGATTGAGAATAATTCTCAGATTCTAAAGTCAGTCAACATAGTTAGGCCCAGTCAAAATATTGGCCTCAAGTAATTTAGATAGAGGCATAGACATTATTTAGATAAACAACACTATTTAAAATAAACAAGATTTTTTAGTGTAGTTGTTATATGTGTTATTATTGTGGTTATGGATTTTAAATCAAAATGGCCTCCTACTAGATTTTTTGAATCATACACTTCCTCAGATAGAAGATAAAAATTTTATTGCTGAAATTTCCTTAGTACCTGATTGGGGTCTTCATTAGACATAATATACCTTACATAATCGAATCTTAGCATGCTAGGCTCAATGCGTGACAACTCGCACCAATGCATCTCATGCCCGGTCTAACCTTCCCTTCAGCCTATGGCCCAATAATGGCTCATGTAATCTAGTCTTGGCATGTTGAGTCCACTTGAGTCACACCCACCAACTTAAAACTTGTCGAATTTGAACTCTGCCCATAACTAACCACTTTTAAGGTGAAGTATCTTTTGAATATTGCATCTAATGCACCCAAGTCATAAATGCACCGTGTCAATGTGACCCTACTAATGTGATGATATCCTACACTAAAACTACACTTACTGATTTCGAGCTCTATGGAGGACCACAACAAGCATTTTGTCATTATAACTTAATATTTGTTTGAAGAAGTTTTTGGGTCCATGTAAATTAAATTTCACTTTGCACATTATCCATTTTTATGGATCACATACATCTACCACAAATAATATGCAAAAACAAAAGTAGAGGATTGTTGACTTCTAAATCCAATTCAACCCAAGTTCAATCGTGCACAAGGGCATGAAATCCTACACTATTACATAAGGATTTCTTGAATGCCTTCATCTTGGTCTTCAATGCTTTTTGGGATTCACCACATCTTGAAACTTTGAATGGCACCAACTCTTAGCCTCCACACAAACACAAACTCTTGATGCCTTTCATATTTTACAAATACACATGGCATACAGTAAAGAATCCTATTTTATGTAATTAAATAAAAACTAGGCTTATAGCCTTACAAACTATGAAAAATTAATTATTCAACCAATGAAAAAACTAAAACAAAGTAAATGCATTAATCCACAAGTTTCCTAAGCCTATAATCTAACCACAACATCCACCAAACAATTATACATCACATGTATAATTAAATAATTACATTTAATGAACATTTCCCTGGCCTATGCATCTTATGTATTAGTTTTTTTTCCTCAAAAATTAATTTTTTGAATAAAATAGAAAAAAAAATCAAATTCAGCCACTCGTCGTTCATAGTTGCAAAGTCTACTTTACGGCTAAGAGCTACCTCTTCGTGGCTACAGAGGCTAACTCTGACACTGTGATGGAACCCTAAGGTTCTTATCGCAGTGCTTCTCGTGGTCATGAGAAGGCCCATCGCAACTACAAGAAGTCTCTCACAATTATAGAATGACGCCACATGGTTCATGCAAGCCCACGGTGATCACATGCCCGTGCAAGCCACGGTTATGGCCACAAGAACTCTTCTTGTGACTGAGATTACCAGTTATGATGGACTATAGAAAATTTTTAAGTTCAAGCTTTCAATTCCCAATCGATTCTTTTCCAATTTTTTCTATTCCAAGCACTTCTAAAACACCTTTGAAAGGTTTTTCATGCATCACATCCATGTTTAAAGGAATTTAACATGAAAACTAACAAAGAAGCGTTAAAGAATCATTAAACTTCACGATTTTGTAAGAAAAATGATAGCTCGATACTATTAGCTTTTCGTGGGGTTTGCTCATAAAAATCAAAACTTTAGAACATAAAAACATTCTACAAGTGTAGATGTAACAAAACAAACCCCACTCATTTCCATTACAAAACATGCAAGATAATAATAAAACAAGATAAAGACAAATCTTATACCTTTGGAGTGCTTCCAAATGGTTTGTGCATGATCCTTGGAGTCGCGGCCCAAACCTCAACCTCTAGTTTTTCCATATCATTGGGATGCTTGCAAGCTCCTCCTATACTCCACAAAATTTATTTTGTGAAGCTCTAATGCAAATAACTTTGGGCTATGAGGAATTTTGGACAAGGGAGTGCTCAAAGAGGGTGGCTAGGGGTTGCTCTCTCTTTCATCATATGTGTGCACAAAACTTAGGGCTAAAGGATGATGTCTTCAACTCTTCAAGATTCCTTTAAATAATAGAGACACTAGGGTTTGGGTCAGGTGTTCCATGGACCCTCTTACATGGAGCCTTTTAATTAAAATAACCCATGAACTCTTTAATTATTAATCTCCATTACTAATTAAAACCCAAAATTATCCAACTAATTTAATTAATGAAATTAATTAAATTAATTCTTCATTGTGCTTCTAATTAATGATCTTATTATTAACAAACACCGTGGCAATTTATGTACTCTAATCCAATTACAACTAAATAAATTTTGCAACCCATCAATTCAACATTTGTAAAAAGGTGCTACCCTTTTAAGTATTTGGATAATTCTCTTGTGCCTTAGTTTGTGCTACCTTTACATTACATGCATGGATTTAAGAATTTGTAGAAATCATCCATTGAAATGACTTTCATTTCAATATAGCCTTTTGTATTTCTATTATAGAATCAATGTGATGGCCTTGACTATTAGCAGCTCCTCTCTTGCATTAATTTCTTCACCTTTTTCTTTTTATTGCCCAAACATTGTTAGTAATATGTCATCTAATGCTAAATTATCAAAAGTGGAGGGATATTGGTTGTAAATGTTGCTTTTCATTTATTAAAATATTGATTTTCATTTTATCAATATTGTGGCAATGTGTCCTTTATGGATGTAAATCTTAAATGGCATAAAATGTTGCATCTACCCGTGCGATTGCATTAAAAAGACTTATTCATATGGGGTTATGAATATGAACACAAAGCTATCTTAGTACACAATTGTTAAAACTAGGTCACAAGTCACAAACTATCTAAAGGGCATTACAGAGTCAATACAACTTACACACTATGTATTTGTATAGTGAGTGTCATGCTATTTAGTGAGTGTCACCATTGAAAAATGAATATTCAAACACTGACTCAAAGAATGAAGCAAATACATAGATTTTTCTCTTTATTGTCAATGTCTACTTCGTGATTGTACTAAATGTATGTGGGCCTTAGACATCAGACAACAGAGTTATCTTGTGCACATGATAGTTAGCATGTCATTAGCGCATTAAGGACCAACATTTATCTTAGTATGATATAGGATCATAAGCCCAACATTTTGTTGCTCGAGTGCACATGGACGTATGTGTCTGATCAATAAGAGGTATATCTCTTTGCAAGTGAGCAAGGTGTTTTTTCTATGAGACGGAAATCCTTTGCTAAGATAGCATGAGATTGAAAAGGGGTTTTTCATAAAAGCACTAGTTTCATGAGATAACTTTAGTTGGTCATATAATTAAACCAATAAATTTGATTAAATCCATGGCTTTTGCTTGATTGGGAGTCATATGATCCATTCACTTCACCTTGAGTGGGTTATGATATAGGCCATAGGCTAGGTATTACCAACTAAGGATAAACCTAGAGAGTTACACATATAAGAAAAAGGCAGAGGGTTGAAGCTATTTGCAAAGTGCTGACATCGAGACTTGAAAAGCCTCATGATGGACCAATAGAATTATTTATTTCTCATTATATTTATTTGTGATGAGATCATTTATTAAAAACAAATGAGCCTTTAATTTAAAAGGACAAGACATAAAAGGAATTACTTTGTACCTATTATGTTTGTTAATAATGGAATAATTAACTGAAACATAATATTCCTTTGAATTAATTAATGAGATTAATTAAATCAAAAGATATAATTCCAATGGGCTTTAATTATTAATTTGATTAATAATTAAAAATGGAATGGGCTTAAATTAATTTTAAAGCCCACAAAGCCCTTCCCACATGCCCTAGGAATCCAACTATATATAGGATTGTATAGGGGAATAAAAGGAAAAAGTGTCAAAACATAGTAGGCACTATTCACGTGGGTTGCCATTCATGTGGCACTATTCACCTACAATTACTACTTATCCTCTACTTTGCTTGTTGACAATTGGCTTAGTGTTTGTATGGAATCTGATATGTTAGGTCTTCTAATTGTTAGGTGTAACAAACTCCCAATCATTCTTTTATAAACAAAGGAATTATCTAATGGCTTTCCAACACTCTTGCTGAGTTTGATATTTTGTTCCATAGGTGTTTTGCTTGGCCTCCCTCTTAGCAATCCACTATCAATGAGGATGTCCAAAGCATATTTTTTTTGGTTAATGCATATTCCATTGGCACCCCTAGCCACTTCTATACCCAAGAGATACTTTAGTTATCCAAGGTTGATTTTGAACCAGTCGTCCAACAATTCTTTCGCACTTGTTATTACTACCTCTGAGCTACTTCCCACAATGATGTCATCCACATAGAATACTAAGGTTGTAGAGGAATTATTCTTAGTCATGAAAAAAAGGCTATAAACAACCTTGCATTATTGGAATCCAAATTCTATGAGTGTATTGAAGAGGGTGGCATGCCATTACCTTGAGGCTAAAAACTCTTCTTTAGTCTGCACACTTGATCTATTCTCCCCTTGTGACTTAAGGGTTTCCTTATATAAATCTCCTTAACAAGATCACCATAAAAGAAGGCATTATTGACATCAAATTGGTGAAGTTTCCATCCCCTTGCTGTAGCAATTGTCAACAAGCATCTGATAGTTGTCATCTTAGCCATTGGCGAGAAAGTTTCTTAGCAGTCCACCTCTTCCTTTTGTGTGAATCCTTTGCCCAACAACCTTTCTTTGTATCTCTTTATCATGCCATTTGATCTATGATTGATTTTATAAACAAATTTGCATCCAATAGGCTGCTTCCATGTAGGTAAATTTGTGAGTATCCTTGTGTTGTTTTCTTCTAGGGCTCACAATTCTGCTTGCATTGTACCTTTGCCATTTTGGATCCTCGGAAGCTTCTTCATAAGTCCTTGGCACATCTTGCTTAGAAATTGCAACCAAGTGACCTCTAGAGTTTGTAGGGCATTGCTTACTCGTAGATGGTGAGGGTGAGTAGGTTATTTGACAATAGTACTCATGAAGGTATTCAGGTGCATTCCTAGCTCTATATGACCTTTTTAGGTCGGGGGGGGGGGGTGCATTCTTGTAATGGAACAATAGATAGCAGGTTTGTTTGTGCGTCATTGTTTGGTTTAGAGTTGGTGTTGTGCCTTTAGTTTTGAACGCTCTATAAAGTTAACACATCAGCCTCAAGTTCAGAAGATGTTTGAGGGTTGAAAGTAGGTGCATTTTCATTAAATGATTGAAGTATAGAGCTTTCATTAAGAAATAAGTAAGGTATGGAGTCAACTACAGGGTAAGAAAGCAATTAGTGCCTTGACTAATCAGTAGATGTATTAGGGTTCTTAATTCTGAAAGAAAAAATGTCTTCATAAAATATCACATCCCTTGAAATGAACACATTTTTGTTTGCTAGGTCAAGCAAGTTATTACCTTTTATTCCAGGGGGATATCCTAGAAAGACATGCTACCTACCTCTAACATCAAATTTCTTACTCCCTTGACTCAATGTTGATGCATAACATATGCAACCAAACACCCTTATATGCTTATAGGATGGTTTCACTCCAAACATCTCATAAGGAGTTTTATTGCTAAGGCTAGTGCTTAGAGTTTTGTTTATTAGATAAGTGGCAATTAGGATGCAATCACTATGTTTGACTGAAATCTTAGGGCTCTAGCAATATTCAAATGGTGTTGATGTTTTCTTTCTATTATTCCATTTTATTGGGGAGTCTCCACACATGTTGTTTGGTGAACTATTCCCTTTTGTTGGTAGAAATCTCTAAGTGAGAACACTAAACCATTATCAGTCCTTATGAATTTTATTTTAGCCTCAATAATTTTGAACCAGGTTATGAAAAGAACTTATGCAGTCTTTTGTATCGGATTTAGCTTTGAGCAAGTATAGCCAACTTGTTCTAGTGTAGTCATCAACTATAGTTAGAAAATGCTTACTTCCATCATATGCTTGCTCAGAGAAAGGTCTCCACAAGTTACAATTCAACATTTCAAAAGGAAGTCATGAACTATGTTGACTATGTTAGAATCATTTTCCATGTATCTTAACAAGAGGATAGATTGAACAAGGTCTTTCATTAAATTTAAAAATATTCAGTGTTAATGGGATCATAAATAGGCTGTAATAATTTGTTAGATGGAAGTCCAAGGTGAAAATGCCACAGATCTTCATGGAAAGAGCTTGCAACGAAAAAGCTTCTTGAATGAGTTGATTTATTAAGAGTCGATAGGCCTGCAGAGGCTTCTTTGTGGCACACATTTCCCTTTATGATCTTGTACAGCCGCCCATCCTTGACCTTACCCTTTCCAACTGTAGTTTGAGAATCAAGATCCTACACAATGCAATAGGAAGAGGAGAATAAGATCTGACAGTTTGTGATAATTTTCTTACTAACAAGAAGTTTTCTTACCACACAAGACAGCATGCAAAATAAGAGTGTCTATCAATTTCAATACTCTTATATGTGTGTGGTAGAGGTATGTGATCCATTTGGAAGCTTAATAGGCCTGAAAACTATGACTGAGGTGTACAAATTGGGATCATAAATCACATGATTTGTTGCTCTTGTGTCAATTACCCAATTTTGATTGGTTGTTTGTGCTATGTTCAATCTCTATTGTGTAGAGGTTAAGGGATTACCATTCATGTTCAAGGAATTAGCATTGCAAGTTGTTGGCATCAAAATAGCAGTGTTTACAGTTGTAGTAAAGTTTTGGGATGAATCTTTCTCACCAATTTTAGTAGCTGCTGTCTTCCTACTAGCAAGAATAGCCAAAAACTCATTATATTGAGTTCTAATCTATGTCATCCTCTCAAGATCATTTGGTTTAGAGACTTTTTCTTGCTGCACCAAATTGGCTGAGGCAATTCCCTTGCTCCGCTTCTAATATAGCTTATGTCCTAGAGGGTATCCTTTAAGTTTTTAACATCATTTAACAACATGACCCTTCATGTTGCAATGTGAACATGTAGGAATCTCTGCATTCCCTATTTTAAAGCAATTCTCAAGGCTATACCTTGATATCCTATAGTGAGTGCAATAGAGGTTGTCCTTACTTCCACCTGTGTTCGAAGTGTTAGTTGCTTTTGCACCAACATGGCCATGACATCAGATCCTTGCATTGCTCCAACAATTTGATTCTATTGATTCTATTTCTCCTATTGTGCACCATAGCAAACATTTTGTTGACGGGATGCATTGGATCTAACATCAAGATTTGGTCTCTCACATGTGCATATGACTTATTTAGTCCCACAAAAAACTACAATTGACTGTATCCCTTTGATGTCTTGTGGCTAAAATTCTTAATTGTCCACAATTGCACTTGGGCATACTATCATATATTGGGAGCTCATCCCACATTCCTTTAAGCTTACCATAGTAAGTTCATCACCTTAAACTAGAGTGGCAATGTTTTCTTTAATTGATATATCCTAGGGCCATTATGTTGGGACATTCTTTCACTTAACTCATTCCAAACCTCACATGCATCATCCACAAAAAGCAAGCTAGATTTAACTATAGGGGAAATAGAATTAAGGATCTAAGAGACTACCAAGTCATTGCATCCCAAGCCTCCAATAATGTTGTCTCTGTTGCAAGTGGTTTGGTGATTTGGCTAGTGAAAAATCCAAACTTGATCTTCTCTCTAAGAACTCTCAACATGCTTCGACTCACACAACATAGTTCTTAGTGGTGAGGGAATCCTAAAGGGGTTAGATGGATCTATTAAGTTCAGAAATCGATTTGCTGCTATCTGGTGTTGATTTCCTATAGAAATTGATGCTGCTGCTATTGTTTGGAGTTCTTCACCGTGTTAGTTACTCCTGGGAATGCTCTGATACCATGAGAAAACCTGCAGCTAACTCATGAAAATATAGAAGCCAAAAGGGAATCGAAGGAATCTAGTTGAGGAATGCAATAGAGCTCTCTATTGGAAGATGGCTTCAAATGTTATTGTTACATTGAAATGTGCATACGCACCTCACATATATACAGGCATTTGAACAACAACTGAAAGTTGGCATCTAAAACAACTACTAACAAAATAACTAACCCCTAACAAACATAAATTTTCCCCTTAAGTAAAAGCAAAAAATCCACCTCATATCCACCTAGGTGGGATAAACACACGATGTAGCTAACTGTGTAGCTAAAAGGGACTTCACCAATTGGACCTACCTGAATTGGTGGCTAGCCAGAGCATCATGTTGACATAGCGTTCTTGAATTTATGCCATAGTTTGAAGGGCAAGGCTAGCCTAATTAGACACAGCTTTGGCCCTAGCCTCAGCTGCCGTGAACGCTTGCTTTTGCCAGCTTTAAATCTTACCATTTTCAAGTTTTTTCTATTTGGTGGTGACAATCTATTGTTGCCTATTTTTCTTCTCCACTGTCAAGTAAGACTCATTTCATAAGCAAAAATAGAGAAGAAGCAATAGCAGTTCAAATGTTCACACTATGAGCATGGTTACTGTTTGATTGCCTTGCTTGGCTGAGAAGAGACTACGAATCACAAACTATGGACCATTCTAGAGCTAACACATACATGTGTTAGCAACCAAAAAACCACACCCTGAAATGCTAAGAACACTACTCTAATAGAAACAAAACATAAGCAACATAGTCTGGGACCAAGGAGCCACCGACGAATGTTTGTGTTGTGAGCTTTGCTGATGTGGTTCTTGACATCCACTACCTTCCAAGGCTTCCACTAAATGAAATCATTTCCATTGCTTGGATGAATTAGTATGGTTATCTTTCTTTCTTCCTTTCTTCCTTTCTTTTTGTGCTTATTTTGAGAGAGAGAGAGCGAGCAAGCATGCACGGGAGTTGGGAGGGGTTGGAGATGATAGATTTTAGGCCAAATCATTGAGATGTTCCTACCTTCTTTAATGGTGGAAATTTATTCAGGCAAAGAAAGCCGGTCATAGAATTTGATGACCGCATGATATAAAACTGAGGTATATAATATGTTTGTCAACTTCGAGGAAATACCATAAACTACTCTATGTTGAATTTTTATACATATTTTTGTTATTTTATTTTGGTCAAGAATAAAAACCTCAAATTTGATTTCTGGCGTACGGTGCAACTCAAAGAGATTATTTTATGGAGTTTCATATTTCTTTTGAAAGAAAAAAGGGTTTTGCATTGATCTAAATTTTCATTTCAATTCAATTTATTTCCTTCGTGACATTTTAATCAAAATATTAAAAATTTAATAATTACACTTATTAACAATAAAATCAACATGCAGAGTATGAATATACATACATATATATATATATATATATATGTATATTCATACTCTCATAGTTTAAACTCCTAAAGCCCATTATCCTTATTCCTATATATGCAATCATATAATCTAATTATGATTAGTAGTAGTAGTATCCATTCAAACAAATTCCAACTATTATTCATCAAAATTTTACGATTAAAAATAATTTTTATAGCCAGCAAAATTTTTGTCATTTCCATCCTACAAAGATCCCCAACCAAACATACCCCAAATCTCATGTTTGAACTGTGTTGGTGGATTAGTGCAGTCAATTATGCTCACAAATATAGCGATGATGACGAAGAGTAATCAGCTTCTCTTTTTCCCATTTGGGTTATCTCTTGGTCCTCCGGAATTCTCTAACTCTGACTAATGATAGTTTATGTTTCTAGAAGAAATTAGACTATTCTGGTACACATTCTGTGCACACTTATGTAATAAATTATTGTTTTTTAAGTAAAACAAATAAACCTTGTTAAAATTAAAGGTGTAAAATTATTTCAAAGATGAAATAAAGAATGATAAAAATGAAAAAAGGGAAAATTTAGAGAGAATAGATATAAAAAAACAATACGTAGTTAAAAAAAGGAGAAAGAATATGATAGAAAAATAAATTATGTAACTACATATTGTATAACAAAAAAAATTAGTTAGATAATAATATAGTATAGATATAGTATAGAAAGAATAATGGTATGTTAATAATCACATTTGAGTGTGCTATCTTAATTTAATTAAGAGTACTAGTGTCCATGAAATTAAGTATCACATTATAAATTTAGAATTTGTTGCCACCTAAACTACCAGCGAATAATTAGATTTAAAATATACAAATATTAGATATTTCAAATTGTAGTAATCAAAATTAATGTTTTCACGTGTAATTTTAAAAGACAAGACATAATCTAGAAGAGACAAGCTAGTCATAATAGCAGGAACACCATTAAAGAAAATAAAAACCTAAATTACATTTGGATGATGTTTTGCAAAGTAATTTGCAAAACAGATTGCAGTAGAATTGTTGTGATGTCCTTTCAGTAGAAATTTAATGTCTATTGCAACCAAATGATTATTTCACAATTTTTCTTAAGTCTCATTTGAAACCTACCAATTTGATACTCATCAGATAATCCAACATTTTATATATGACTTTATAGATTTAGCCTTAATTTGTAATGAATATAACTCAAATGAGATGTGTAGTGTCCAACCTCTGACCCAAATTGTAACCAAATTAAAACAAAGTAAAATCGATCACAATGAACCCCCTTAATCGTGACAATCAAGCGGTATATACCTTTTGTCGTACTTTGTCCTAACCAGGTGAGGGTCATGAATTTAGTCAAACTCATAAATTCGATCATATGACCAATCGATGTTACCTTATGGGATTAATGCTTTTATTGAAAAATCCTTTCCAATAACAACTTCCAAAGCTAGGAATGTCTTATGGAATATTGATTGTAAAGGACAAATACCTTGCTTATTTACAAAAACAAAAATCCCTTACTGAATGCATACATACCTCTATGTGCATTTTGACAACAATACATGATGCTCATGAACCTATTCCAAACTAAGATAGATATTGGCCCTTAATGGCCTAATGGCGCATTAATTACCATGCGTAAGAGACAACCTTGTTGTCTTAGGTCTATGATCCACTCGCACTTAACACGATTATGAAGTGAAAAATTGACAACACAAGTAAACTGCATGTGTCTGCTTCATTTTCCGAGTCATTGTCTAAATGTTCATTTTCTAATTACACATTCGCGCACCTGTATTATCAATATCTTGTATTGAACGACATGATACTTACCATACGAATATAAGATATGCAAGTTGTATAGATACTCTTAGGTCCTTTGGAGTGTCTGAGACCCACATACTAGTTTAACGATTGTGTACTAAGATAGCATTATGTCTATATTCATAACTCCTTATAAATACGACTTTTTAATTTAATCACATGGACACATGCAACACTTTAAACTATTCAATATTTACGAGCATGGAAAAAATTGCCAGAATATTAATACACAAAATAATATTTTATTCATTAATGCGAAAAGGTACATATACAATCACAATATCCTCTAGTATCCCTCATTAACTATTAGCATTAGATGGCATAATACTAATAATCCTCCACTTATACTTTTAAGGCCAATAATGCTAATTCCAATCACTATGGTATCTAATACACATCTTTTTAAGATAGCGATCTAGTTGTACTTGGATCATCAATTTGGTAAGTGGGTTAGCCTTATTATCTATTGAAGCTATTTTCTGCATGTCAATATAGCCCCTTCTAATGACCTCTTGAATAATATGGTTATACGTTTCAGTGTATTTGGAATTTTGATGAGACTTTCATTCGCCTATGTAATTGCACCTTTGTTATCATAGTAAAGTAGTAACAATTGATCCATATCTAAAGCTACCTAAAGCTTTATAACAATCTTCTTTATCCAAATAGCTTCCTTTGCAACATCATATCCTGGGATATACTTAGCCACAATATTGGAGTTTACAATTGTTAGAACTCATCCAACAACCTACTTCTCCATTGAGAGTGAAAATAAACCCTGAGACAAACTTTCTACCATCCACATTTGACTAGAAATCAAAATCATTGTATCCACCTACTCTTAGATTACCATCTTTGTTTACAAATACTATCTTCAATCTTTTCCAAATATTTAAGGATACACTTAACAACATTCCAATACTCTTTACCAGTATTTACCTAAAACCTAATAGTAACATTTACTGCATGGGTGGTATCTGGCCTCACACATAGCATTGCATACATTAAACTTTATACTACAAATTCATATGGAATGGCTTGTATACTCTTCATTTCATTATTATCTTTAAGTACAAGGATTTTGGAGATGAATGTTGTGCCTAAATGGTATCAATCCTATTGTAAAGGCTTCCATACTAAACCTCTTCTATATTTTGTCTATATACATGGCTTCGAAGAGGTCTAACAATCTCTTTGCTCATTCTTTATAAACTCAAATGTCCAAGATGTAGGTTATTTCTCTAAAGTCTTTCATGGAGAAGGTACTGCATAACTAGGTTTTGATTGAGGTTAACATCCCATCATCATTCCCAATCAAGTATGTTATTTACATAAAATACCAAGAATTTAATGGCAGTCCCACTATCTTTCTTTTAGATGCTCATCTTTATTCTAGATAAAGCCAAACAATTTGACAGCACTATCAAAACAAAAATTTCAATTGCTTGATGCTTGCTTAAGCCCATAAAAAGACCTCTTAAGCTTGCATACCCTATGAGATTTCTCTTAGACTTTAAAATAGTTGCACCATGTAAATGTCTTCGTCATGCATCCTACTGAGGAAATTGGTTTTGACATTTGTCTATCAAATCTCATAATCCTAGTGGGTGACTATCACAAGTAAAATTAGAATGGGATCGAGTGGATCTACTATTGTCCAAACTTAGTTCACATACATAGAATCAATCTCGAAATATATAGCCACTAGCCACTTAGCAAAGTCCTTGCCCACTATTGCTTAATGAAAGGTAGAAGGCTGATCATTGTGACCATTATCTCTCATCATGAGTAACTCTTGTCCATTCTTTGATAAGCCACAATTTCTTGGGATTTAAGCCATCCCTAGCATGTTTGCTTGTGATAGCATTCATCATAGGTTTATCTTACAAATTCAAGTAATATGTGCTATTTACCAATGAAGTAGTGCCATCTAATTTATTACGATCCCAAACAAGACCAAATGATAACTTGATTGAAGCAATCCCTGATGCAATGGTTGCAAAACTTGCCCCACTACTAACCTTAAGCACTATATCTCACTTTTGAAGCAATATAATATTCATGAAATCCTAATACAAGGTACAATTGTGGGAAGATGCATCCAAATCTAAGATCTAAGATATGAAGAACACACTAATGGAATAAGATGTTTCACAAACATAGAGTTCTATGCCTCTAGTGCCATTTTCTAAGTCATTAAGGCATCCAGAGCAATTCCTCATCCAATGCTCTCCCTAGTCACATTGGAAACACTTTCCTTTGCAACATGGGCATTGGATGTTATGCCTCTCCCACTAGCTTTAGGAATTGTGGGCTTTTTGCTCTTGGTCGTGCCCTTCTTAGTCTCCCAAACTACAAGGCTAGACTTCTTAAGGATAACCACTTTCCCTTAGAATGGGAGGCTTCAAAGATTTCACTAATTCTTTCAAGAATGAGAACTCTTGTCAACCTTTGAAAATAGTTAACTATATTAGTCCTAGTCAAATTAAGGTGTAAGTCAAAAATAATAAGAGGGCGTACATTATTTAAGATAATAATAAACTACGAAAAATAAGCAATCCTTTGTTAGTTTGATTGTGATGTGTGTTACCATTATGATTATGGAATTTAAATAAAAACAGATGACTAGATTTTTCCAAATCCTATTCTCGGTCTGGTAGAAGATGGAAATTTTATTGGTAAAGTTTCCTTAGTGGGTGATTGGGGTCGTTATTGTATATAACATATCTCACCCAAATAGTTCTTAGCGTGCTAGGTCTAATGAGTGGTAACTCTTGCTAACACATGTCATGTGCAATCAAATTTTCTTCTTTAGCCTATGGCCTAATGAAACCTTGCACATATAGTTCTCCATGTCGCGGGTCTATGTAAGTCACACCTACTAAGTAAGAACTTGCCAAATTTTTAACCCCACTTGTGGCTATCAAGTTCTTAAGGTGAAGTATCATTGAATGTTTCATCTACTACACCCGAAGTCCTACATGTGCCGTCACAATGTAATCCCATGAATGTGATGGTATCCCTTACTAAGACTACCCTCATAACCTCAAGCTTGGTGGAGGTCCACCAAAAAACAATTTCTCCATTATAACTTAATATTACATGAGGAAGTTGTTGGTCCATTTAGATTTAAGTTTCACTTTACACATTATCTAGTTCCTTGCATATATCTCATACATACATCACAAATAATATGCAAATTATATAATATAGGGATTATGGACTTCTAGATCTAATTTGAGCAAAAATTGGATCATGTATATGTGTGAAATCCCATACTCTTACATAGGAAATCACTGAACGCTTTCTTTTGTCATAGTCTTCATGGTTTCTTTCATAGGCTCACCACACCATGAAACTTCGAATGGTACCAACTTTTGGTCTCTACACAAACATTCACTCCTTGGCACTTTCCATGTTAACTTTGTGTGGCTTAATGGAACTTTGACTAGCACTAACTCTTGATCTCCACATGAATATCAACTCCTTAATACCTTTCATGCTTACAATTACACATGGCAAACTACGGAGAATCCCTATCCTCTGTAACAAATAAAATTTGGGCTTATCCCCATACAACCCATGAAGAAATCATTATACAACCATGAAAAATTAATCTTAAAACAAAAACATCCATCCACAAGTGTCCTTAGTCTAAATCTATCCATAACATTCATCCATATAATTATACATCACATGTGTAATTAAACAATTCCATTTAATGATCCCATCTATGATTTACGCATCTCATGCCTTAGTTTTTGTTCATTGAAAACACTTCTCAAAAATACAAAAACTAAGAAAAATCTATTCGTAGGGCTCTACAGTCGAGAGATAGTTCTCGCAACTGCGAGGCTTGATTTGTGCTTGCGAGCAGGATTAAGAGAGAAATCTATTTTTGTCACGACACTGCTCATATTGAAGCAAAAGTTATGTAATCTCTACTTCTAACGGTGCAATCACAAGAACCCATGTTGCGATTTCAAGAACACTTATTGCAATCACGAGGTTGTCACGATTGTGAGAACACTTCTTGTAATTGCAACACCAATTGCGAATTAAATCAAAATATGGTAACGGCAAGCCTATAGCCTATATCATAATCCAATCAAGATGAGGTAAATAAGATCACAATTTCTAATTATAACTACCATGCCATACAAACCTTTTATCTTACTTTGTTCCAACTAAATGAGAGTCGTAGATTTAATCGAACTCAGAAACTCAATCATATAGCCAATCAGTGTTTCCTCACAAGGAAAATGTTCTGTTTGAAGTTCCTTTCTAATCACATATTGCCTTGACCAAAGGCTTTTGTCTCATAACATACCAATTATATAAGACAAACACCTTGCTCACTTGCAAAAAGATAAAGTACTGATTGAATGCACAGATGCCTATCCTATATTAGGATACATATTAGCCCTTAATGCTCTAATATCATGTTGACCATCATGCATATAAGACAACTATATCATTTTAGGTCTAAGGACCATGTAGTTACTTGATCATGAATCAGGATGTTCATAGCTAAGGGTGAACTCCATGCATCTACTTCATTCTGCGCGTCATTGTCTAAATGCATTATTTTCTAATGGCACATCCACACATATGTATTCTTAGTATTTCATACTGAACGACATGGCATGTACCATATAAATACATGGTGTATAAGTTATACTGACTCTCTAATGCCCTTCAGAGTATTTGAGACTTGTAGACAGGTTTTAGTGACTAAGTACCAAGAAAGATATGTGTCTATATTCATAACTCCTTATAAATATGGCTTCTTAACTAGAACACATGGGTACATGCAATACCTCATGTCAATTAAAATTCACATACATGAAACTTACCACAATAGTGCTTAAGAAAGTTGAGCATAAGGAACAAAGCAGCAAGCCCACAACGTATGTTCCTATTCAAAAGAAATCTACTGAGATTCAATCGTTACAACGATCGGGAAGGATCTCTTGAGCACTAGAGAAATATAGTTATATCCTAGAGAACAGACAAGAGTTGTCGATAATGGGAGATAATGATCATGGAGATGATCCTTCTATGTAGGATTAAGCAATGGAAAACGACGACTCTACCATGTGGCTAGAGGTTATGAAGTCCAAGATGAATTCAATGCACACAAACTAGGTATGGACTTTGGTAGATCCTCCGGAGGAAATTGTTCCCACTGGATATAAGTGGGTCTAGCAGAGAAAGATTGGTTTGATTATCGAGGTGGAGACCTATCAGGCTAGGTGGTGCTGAAGGGCAGGCTATATTCAAAAGGAGAGAATTGACTATGAGGAAACCTTCTCAATGGTAGCCATGTTGAGGTCTATTTAGATTTTACGTGTAATACCCATCTACTTGGACAATAAGGTTTGGCATATTGATGTGAAAATTGCTTTCCTCAACAAAATGCTTAATGAGGGCATTTATATGGTGAAGCTATGTGGTTTTGAGGTTCAAGATGAACCTCATAAAGTGTGCAAGCTTAAGAGATCCGTTTTATGGCCTTAAGTAAGCATCAAGGAGTTGGAACCATTCATTTGATGGTGCTGTCAAATCATTTGGCTTCATTAGGAACGAAGATGTGCCTTACATCTGTAAGAATGCTAGTGGGAGCACTATAACATTCTTTGTTTTAAATGTAGATGACATACTATTGATAGGAAACAATGTCAGGATATTAAGCTCAAGCAAGTCCTAGTTATCTGAAACCTTCTCCATAAAAGACTTCGAAGAAGCGGCCTACATCTTAGGCATTCCTATCTATAGAGATAGAGATTCTTAAGTCTCTCCCAAGCCTTGTAAATAGACAAAGTACTGAAGATGTTCAATATAGAGGCCTTTAAGAGAGGATTGCTACCATTCAAGCAAGAAATCTCTCTCAAAATCTATAGGCCTAAAGACGGATGACAAGAAGAGAAGTAAGGAAGTCATTCCACATGTTTCGACTATTGAGAGTCTGATGTATGCAATACTATGTAAGAGGTCAATATCACTTATGCCATAAATGTTATGAGCAGGCAAATCTTGGTAGAGACTATTGGAATGTTGTCAAGTGTATCCTTGAGTACTTGAAAAGGACTAAGGATATGGTACTTGTATATAGAGATAATGATATAAGAGTTGATGGATATACAGACTTGGACGTCCAGTCAAATGTTAATGATAGAAAATCAATCTCTAAATTAATATATACTCTTGATAAATAAGCAATCAGTTGGAAGAGTTCCAAACAGAGTACGATTGCAGACTCTACTATTGAGTCTAAGTATATCTCTACACTGTTTGGATAAAGAAGTTTGTGACAAAGCTTAACTTGGTTCCAAATGTGGATTGGCTATTGCCACTTTATTATGTCAACAATGATACAATCGCACAAGTGAATGAACCAAGGTCTTATTTGAAATCTAAGCATATAAAGAGGCGTTACCACATTATTTGAGCAATCATTGGAAAGGCCAACACAAACATGTAGAAAATAGCTTCTACTAATAATGTGAATGATCCACTCACCAACTAATAACTCAACTACAATTATATCACCATCTTGAGAAGATGGGTGCTAGATACCATGAGACTAGCATTGATAGTTTTGGCATTAAAGTGCAGGTGGAAGATTATTAGAAATTGAGGGGTACTAGAAGGTTATTTGATTGTATATATACTTTTCATATTAATTAATTAAATATTAATTTCTATATTAGTATTGTGGCAAGTTTTCATATATATAAATCTTGATCGGTGTAAAATATTACATGTGCCCATGTGTTAGAGTCAGGAGGCTTTATTCATAAGAAGTTATGAATATAGATACAAGGCTTTTGATGCAGGGAAATTTTCCATTGTAAGTGCACAATGGTTGCACCAAGTAATGTAGGGGAGTAAGGTTTGTCGTATCCACAAGGAGCAAGAGTGTTGTTTTTAACAAAATTGTATTTTGATTAAGTAAAATTGATTTAAAGATGAATTTAATAGTAATTGAGCAAACAACAAAGTAACTTTAACTAAGTAGATGAAATAAGATGAGTATGGTAGCAATCACAAGCAAAGGCTAATGGCAATCATCATGCAAAAATATGTAAGAACTTTCATTATTATTTAATTAATTATCAATTTTTAATTTCTTATTTAGGGGTTATTAATCTCTTAATTCCTTATTACACTTTACCAAGTTATACTAAGGCTTTAATTGAATTAATCCAATCATTTATATAGTTAACTTAATTAAGAATATTAACAATGGATTAATAATTGATCCCTTGTAAACGTAAGACTTTCACTCCCATTATAAGTCTATGATTCACAATTGTAATCAATCGTGCTAACTTATGGATTCAATCCTGTTACAATTATAAGTTAGGAAGAAGGAAAATAGAAATAAAGGAAAAGGACAAGTTGAATATAATTTGTGTTGTGAATAAAGCATCTTCACTTTTATTATAAGCCTACTATTCATAATTGTGCACAACTTATCTAACTTGTGGATTCACTTTCTTTATAACCATAAATTAGGTAACAAAATAAAAGAAGAAGGAGAAGGGAAGAAGAAGAATAAGAGAATTAATCACAACTAAATAAGAAAAGTCAATTACATTAAAATGATAACATAAAATGTTTTTACTTGTTTAGCTCAATAAGACCATACATCAAGAATTGGGGAAATAAAGGATAAATACTCATTGCTTGTTGGCCTTCTTCTTGTAGCAATTCCTTGCCTCCAAGCTATGTCTTGCATCTTGTGAGAGTAGAAAACTCATTCTCAAACCTTCTACTTATGCTAAACCAATATTACAATGATAGTTCATGACCCCTAAAAGAATTCTAAGCAATGGATGGATGAATTAGCTTATAGAGCACCTCTTATTTATAGGTTTGAAGTTCCACCACCTAAAGTCCTCAATTGATTATAGTTTTCATTCATTTTCCATCATTGGTCTAAGGGTTAGGTGAAGAAAAAATGAGCAGTCACTTGGCCATTGCCCTTTGTCGCCTAGGCAACAGCCAAGCAACAAGCCAAAATTTGGCCATTGCCTAGGCGTTGTCTAGGCGACAAAGAGGCAATGAGCGGCAAATCTATTTGGTTCTCACCTACCCTCTCACTAGCAGCTCGTTTAGGTGTTGGTTTAAGTACCCAATCTTTATTCAAGCAATTAATTAGGTCACAAACTTGTATTTTCTTGGTTTGGTGCTTCCAGTCAAGTTGATTCCTCTTCTCTTTCATTTATTTTCAATCAATAGCCACTGCAACATCTAAGATAAGTAAATTTCTTTATTTTGATTGACATTTTGAACTAGATAACATAACTTGAACATAAATTTATTCACATAAAGTCTTATTTTACTTAGGTTATCAAATACTCCCATGCTTTATTTCTTGCTCGAGAATAAATTTATGTAGAATCGGAACTTTTGGATCATCATTATGTCATAATTCTCTCAAGTAACACATTGGACTTTAAATGTATAAATTTATGTTATAACATTACCTTTGTACAAAAAAACTCCTTGTGCGTGTGTCCTTTCCAAGCAACTTTAATATAAAGGAGTTTGGAAAAATTCATATTCTTCAATGGTGTTATATTCTTGGTTACTTGCTAGTGAGTTGCTTAACCCCTTATTTATTTTGAGTTTTGATACCCACAGGGAAACTTTTTATTTTTCTCCCTTCTTTTTTTTTTTCAAAGGGCTGTTTTCACTTTTTTTTTTTAAGTTACCACATACCTTTTTATGCAAAGATGAACAAGGGTCATTTGTGCACCCCCAGTAACTCAGTATTTCTCCTACAATTGCAAAAAGACTTGTCACAACTGTGGGACCTCTTCCCACATGCATGTAATGCTGCAGTTGGCAACACACTTGTGCAGACATGCATCATAGTCATGAGAACTCATCCCATGACTATGGCAACTAGTTGTGAGCATCTACTGATTTCTATTGACATGATGTTTTGATCCAAACTTAATTTTTCATCAATTTTCTTAATTCCAATCACCTCCAAATCACTTTCGAAGGGTTATTCACACATCTATACAAGTTTCATGGAATTTAAATGGAAAACTAATGTAGAACAAGGATTAAATAATTAAATTTCATGGTTTTGTGAGAAAAATAGTGGCTCTAATGCCACTGTTAGATTTCATTGGAGTTTGACCATAAAAATTAAAATTTATCAAATAAAAAAGTGACTAACATGTAATATAACATAAGGATGCAAACCTCATCTATTTTTGTTGCAAAACAAAAAAGATATTAATCAAACAAACAAAAATATAAAGATTGCATCTTTAAAACATCTTCAACCTTTTAATGCATGATCCTTGGAATCGTAGCCTTTAAACCTCGACCTCTAGATTGTCTACATGATTGGGATTCTTGAGAGGTCCTATATTTTACGAAACTCCTTTTGTGAAGTTCCAATGCAAACTCTTGGGGTCAGGACTTTATGACAAAAGAGACACAAGTAGGTAGCTAGAATTTTTTCTCTCTTACTTTATAAGCCACACGAAGTGAGATTGTCTTAATTTAAAGTCTATAATCATAAATGGTAACACAAAATACAAACACACTAACAAAATCTTTATTTTTTTCATTTTTTTTTTACAATTGAATAAAGTCTATGCCTCTTACAAAATTTCTTGAGACCAATATTCTACTAGGCCCAACTATGTTAATTAGCTTTGGAATCTCGGAATTGCTCTCAATCTAATGTGCCTTGGTTATGTTTTGGAGGTCTATATCCCAAGAGCCCTTGCTAATAAGGCTAGTGAGGAGGAGAAATCCATGTACAAGAAATGGCTGGAAAACAATCTGTGAATTAAGAGCTACATGTTTACTGCTATGAACAATAACACCTAGGAGATCCAATACCACCAAAAAGAGTTGTATGGTGAGCAAAGTTATACTAATAGATATAAGATATCAAAACAATTCTTTAAGATGATTTTACTCATCTATAGACTTGAGTCCCTAGACTTCGTCATGGATGATTACCTCTAGATGTATTTGATCCTTCAATCACTTCTAGACTCCTCACCTTTCATTATGAATTATCATCTAAATGTTATAGTGTGTACACTAGTTGGGCTCCTCAATAAGCTAGTGATTGCATAAACAACCATGAAGGGGAAGGGGAAGGAGGTGGCTCTTGCTGCGTCAAACTTATCTAGTAAGACTAAAAGGAACAAGGCAAAGAATAAGAAACCTGCCATTCCAACATTAGTGAGAGCATCAAGAAGGCCAAGGGTCGTAACAAGAAAGGAAAGTGTTTCCACTATGACAAGAATGGACACTAAAAGATGAACTGTGTTAAGTACCTCAGTAGCCTAAAAATGGCCCTTGGAGGTAAGGAACTCTATGTTTATGAAACATTTTGTTCCACTGGTGTATTTTCTACTTCTTTAATTTTAGATTTAAGGCTTCATCTCATATTTGTACTTTAAATGAGGATTTGGTTAGAAGTATGACACTTGGGAAGTCTGAAGTGGTGATCAAAGTGGATAGTGGAGTAAGTGTTACAGCTACCACAATTGTGACCACTTCAATCAAATAATCACCTAGCTATACTATTATACTGAGAGATAGTTTGCTTTAGCCTAGTGGGCTTCTAAACATTGTTTTTATTCCTTTATTAATAAAAGAGAATTATGAATTTTCTTTTAGAGGCAATGTGTGCAATATTTATTATTGTTATAGATTGGTTAGCATAGCATCTCTCATGAATGGCTGGCAAGAGGAGGTTTTCTCTACTTCATTACCTTTATTGATGAATATATAAGGTATGGTTATGTGTACTTGACAAAGTACAAGTATAAATCCTTTAGAAAGTTCAAGGAATTGAAGGCACAAGAAGAGAAGCAAATTGGCAAGTACGTTAAAGAACTGTGATCAAATCACAGAGATGAGTACAAGAGTGCCCAATTTGCTAATTACCTCAAGGAGAATGGTATTATACCATAGTTGACTCCATTAACGACTTCTTAGTTAAATTTTATCTCTAAGCGTATAAATCAAACTTTGTTGAACATCGTTCATTCTATGTTGAGCTTCACCGACTTATCCATATCCTCATGTGGGCATGCCCTTCTTACCACCCCATATATTCTCAATAGGATTCTCTCTAAGTCTGTTCCATCCACCTTGCATAAGATGTGGGAAGGAAGGAAGGAAGCCAAGCCTTAAATCTTTTAAGGATTTGGAGATGCCTGGCTTATCTTAGAATGACTAAGATGAACAAGTTAGAGGTGAGGGCTGTTATTGGCCGCTTTGTAGGATATTTCAAAGATTCCATGGGACATGAGTTTCACATACCTAATGATAACAAGATTGTCATTGGGTATTTGGCACATTTTCTCAAAGAAGAGTTCATTTGAAAAAATGGATTAGATAGAACCATAATGTTCAAGGAAGTTGAGCACAAGAACAAAGTAGTGATCCCACAAGGCAAGTTCCCATTCAAGAACAACCATTGCAATGCTCAACTAGAATCTCTCGAGCACTAAAGAGAATGGTTATATCTTGGAGAATGGAGAAGAGTTTCTCATAATGGGAGATAATGATCATAAAAAAGATCCGTCTACTTATAATCAAGCAATGGCAGACAAGGACTCTATCAAGTGGCTGGATTCAACTCATGCGAACCAAGTGTAAACTCTAGTAGATCCACTTGAGGGAATTTTCCCCTCAGATGTAAGTAGATTTACAAAAGGAAAATTGGTTCACCTAGTGAAGTAAAAACTTAGAAGGCTGGGCTAGTGGCGAAGGGCAGTAGTTAAAAGAAGGGAATTTGCTGGGTGTCAAACTAGTAAAAATAAATTTCTACTCCAAAATATAAATAAATTGACTATAATAGTGAGTAGGGTCATATTCTTAGGGACTGAGGAATTATTACCTATGAATTGAGAGTGATTCAATTGGAGAGAGTAAATTAATTTAAACTAAACTAGATATGTAAACTTGATAGAAATTAAATTAACAAAAATTGAAATCTAAGCAATGCAAAATCAAATGTGAATAACTCAAATAAAGGAGACAATTTTAGTAAAAGGAATAATCTCAACTTTGGTTTAATTAACTAATTATCGATGTAAAGATAAATTCATCTATCCACAAATAAGTTGATTATGGTTGTCAATAGGCTTTGATAACTTGCCTCTATTTCCTATTTTGATAACCACATTAAGCTCTATGATTACTTCTCTTATTAATTAGAGAAGCCTAAACAAGCACTTAGGATTTAATCTAGTGATAGTATTAATTACTAGAAAGGCCACCAATTCTAATTAATAAACGCAAAAGCTTGGTTTATTTAAATTAGATATTCCCACAATATAATTTGAAAGTCTCTTTTACAATCAAATTATATCACTTTCCACAAATATTAAAACGACCAAACAATTACAGATTTAGCATTGTACTTAGTAATTGATTATTCGTACAATTAAATAGTTGCCCATTAATCATATAAGAATAATCATCTAAATAAAGCATATAGAATCTATAAATACTTGCAAAAAGATGAAATAATAAAAATTAATTAGATCTTACAGTCTTGATAAATCAAGCATTGATTATCCTTCAACTAGAAAAGAAAAATTAGAAACACCACATGTTGAAAAGCAAAACACCTAAAAGAAAACAAATCTTAAAAGTCTAAAAAATCTCCAGAATGTAAAAAAAAAACAAAGTAGAAGAAAAGATGAAGAGCCTTCTCTTTTTCTCTGTGAAAATCTGATCTGCATCCCCCCAATCTACTAGCTTCTTCTCTTTTTTTGTAGAAAAATATGCAAGCCAAATATTTTTTTTCCTAATTTGTCTAGCCTTTTTTTCTAAAAATGTCCCAGCCCTTTTCTTCTCTAAGGAAAGGTATTTCTTCCAAAAACATGTCACATCCTACCTCCCATCAAATCAAAATAGGGTCAGACCTATCTTTACTTCCTTGCCAAAACATGACCCATAGGCCCAATCTTCAATTTCCTACAAATTTGCCCCTTTGGAATGTGCTCATGCTTGACAAGAAACAGTCTCTTGTATTGATTTTTATCACTTTTTAACTTATTTCTTCAATTTGATTCCTAAAACCATGTGAAACACCAATGGTACGTAAAATCCAAGATTTAGCATCAATTTTAACAAAAATGTTGAAGAATTTAACAAAAATAAATTACATAATTTTCTATTTAAAAAATTTCCCCACACCTATATAATGCTTGTCCTTAAGCATTTCATAACTAAGAAATACAATCAAGACAACGAACACAATATATTTTATCACACAAGTATAGGCACTTCACTCTCCCAACTGCTTCATTGAATTTACAACATAGAAGATTCAACAATACTCATATGGAATTGAATATAAGCACTCATCGCTCAATTGTGTATAGGGTAAAATTTAACTCTCAAATCAACACATTGAAATGACATTACCATAGGCTTGCTAACATATCATATCTCCACCACTAGTAATGAATTCAATGCAATAATTGAAGCATCTTGAGAAGGGCTATAACGGGGCTTAGATCAATGATAGGATAAAAGAACTTTTTAGGCATAAATATGTCAAAAAGAATGCCCAAAATTCACTGTATGAGTTCAATTGCCTTTCTAATCACCAATTCCTTATTTTGAGGGATATTAGCACTTTCCATAAAATTGACAAGCGTAGGTATATTCAAACTCTTGCCCACTGCTACAATATGATGAATCCCTAAGGTAATGACACTGAATTTTGTCTCGAATTAATAATAGTTTAACATGTCAATTTTCCCAAACCTTGAGACTCTAATCAACTCATTGTAGATGCTGATTTCATTTGGTTCTCTAGATTCTGCATGCTCATCCTTGTCTCCTATTAAAATTGTTACATGTTAGTTGCCAATGATTTGACTATATCCTCAAGAGACATAACTGATTTAGAGGATGAATGTTGTGGAGGTGGAGGTGGTGGCCTATGCTGATATGGCTACCACTAGAAGTTAAGAGGCTTTACTGCATAACTAAAATACAAATGATCTCTCCAGCCAAAGTTATACATGTTGCTGTAAGGATCATATCACCATTGGGCTAACCTCAAAATCCTCTTAAGCATTTGCATACTCATTTTGATCATCTTGTACTGTGGGGCACCTATTAGTTTGATGAGGAGGAGCATAGCAAATTCCACAAGTTCAAATCTGTTTTACTTGACCTACAACTAACTTTTCCACTAAAGATGTTAACATCTCTAACTTCTGTTCAGTTGCAGAACTTACCTCGTTAACTATTTTAGTGGGGAAGTCCTTCCTTTCTTTGAATTGTTGACCATTCACAGTCATACTTGAGATCAAATTTTAATCTTTAGTTGGAGTTTTATTCATTGAGGCTCCTTCACTAGCTGCATTGGTCAGTCATTGATCCATATTTGAAAGTCCTTCATAAAAATACGGGATCAATAGTTAGTCTGGGATTTGATGGTGAGGACATCTTGCACGCAATTTCTTGAATCTCTCCCAATACTCATGTAATGTCTCTCCATTAATCCTACAAATTTCTTTTCTAATATTGGCAACTTGAGAGGTACGAAAAAAATTCTCAAGATATTGCTTCTTCATGTCATCCCATGTAAGGATTGAACCTAGGGGTAAATAGTAAAGCTAATCTTTTACCTTTATTGATCAAAGAGAGGGGAAGGCTCTGAGCTTTATTTGCTCCCTAGTGACTCCTTGTGGCTTCATTCTTAAGCAGACCACATGAAACTCCTTAAGGTGCTTATAAGTGTTTTAACCTGGGAGACCATGAAAAGAAGAAAGTAAATGAATTAGTCTGCATTTTAATTCAAATGGAGCATCTAAAGTAGGATAAGTTATGTAGAGAGGTTGTTGATTCAAATCCAATGCAACAAGTTTCTCAAAGTTCTCTCGTTAGCCATTGTTTCAACTTCCACCTCCTTAAACGTATATGAAGAACTTGAAGAATCTACTAACTCAGTTATGACAACGCTTGTGTAGATTGTTGTCTAGCTTCTTTCTTTAATCTTCAAACTATCTTTTCTATCTTTAGATTGTATTGCAATTCACCAGTCCAAGAAAATCGAGTCATAAACTCGAGACAAATAAACCAGAGAATAAGAACAAATATTCATAAAAAAAATTTAATGATAGCACCAGTTCCTGGCAATGGCATCAAATTTTGTTGACTGTTAAACTAGCAAAAATAAATTATGACTCTAAAATATAAATAATTTGAGTATAATAGTGAGTAGGATTATGTCCTTAAAGACTTGGAAATGATTTTTCGTGAATTGAGAGTGATTCGAATGGGAGGAATGAATTGATTTAAACCAAACTAGATATGTAAACTTGAAGGAAATTAAATTAATGAAAAATTGAAATCTAGGCAATGCAAAATCAAGTGTGAATAACTCCTATAAAGGAGACGATTCTAGTTAAAGGAATAATCTCTACTTTGGATCGATACAAAGATAAATTCATCTACTCGTAAATAAATTGGCTATGGTTGTCAATAGGCTCTGACATCCTACCTCTCCATACTATTTCAATATCCATAACAAGCTTTATGATTACTTCTCTTATGAATTAGGCAACCCTTAGCAGGCTCTTAGGATTTAATTTATTAATAACATTAATTACTAGAAAAGTCACCAATTCTAATCAATAAACTCACAGGCTCGGTTTATATAAATTAGATTATATATTTTTGTAACATAATTCAAAAGTCTCTTTTATAATCAAATTATGTTGTTTACCATAGTTACTAAAATCACCAAACAATTATTCCTACAATTACATAGTGGCTAGTTATTTAATCATACAAGAATAATCAGCTCGACAAAGCACAAAGAATATATAAATACTTGTAAAAAGAAGAAATAATAAAAACTAATTAAATCTCACAGTCTTAACAAACCGAAGCATTGGTTATCCTTCAACTAAAAAAAAAATTAGCCACACCACATGTTGAGTCGCAAAACACCCAAAAGAAAAAAAAGTCTTCAAAGTCTAAAAAAATATCTAGAATGTAAAGAAAAACAAAGTAGAAGAAAAGATGGAGAGCCTTTTTCTTTTTCTCTGGGAAAGTCTGATCTACCTGCCTCCAAAGTACTAGCTTCTATTCTTTTTTTTGTAGAAAAAATATGCCAAATGAATATTCTTTTTCCAAATCTATCCAACCTTCTCTCTAAAAATGGTCCTAGCCTTTTTCTTCTCTAAGGAAAGGTATTTCATTAAAAAACAAGTCATATCCTACCTTCCAACAGATCAAAAATATGGCTAAGCCTATCTTTACTTCCTTGCCAAAACATCTCCCATAGGCCCAATCTTCAATTTCCTGTAGATCTGGCCCTCCGGAATTTTCCCACACTTCATAGGGAGTGGTCTTCTGGTAATATTAAATTTCAACACTTTTTAACTTGTGTCTTCAATTTGATTCATAAAACCATGTGAAATAGTAAGTAAAATCCAAGATTTAGCATCAATTTTGGCAAAACTGTTGAGGAATTTAAAAAAAATAAATTGCATAATTTTCTATTCAACAAAATTGACTATAAGGAAACATTTTCACTAGTAGTTATGCTTAAATCCGTTCGAATTTTTTTTGCAATATCCACCCACTTGGAATATGAGATTTAGCATATGGATGTCTAAACTGCTTTCCTCGACAGGATGGTTAAGGAGCATATTTACATGGTGCACTCACGTGGTTTGAAGTCTAAGAGAAAACCTGTAAAGTATGCAACCTTAAGAGGTCCACTGATGGCCTTAAGTGAACATCAACGAGTTGGAATCTTCATTTCAATGGCGTAGTCAAATCACGTGGCTTCATTAAAAGCAAGGATATTTCATGCATCTACAAGAAAGTGAGAGCACAATCACATTTCTAGTATTGTATGTAGATGACATTCTACTATTAGAGAATGATGTTACGATGTTAACATAAATCAAAACTTGATTATCCAGTATCTTCTCTACGAAAGACTTGGAAGAAACTATCTACATCTTAAGTATTTGTATCTATAGTGAGAGTGAAATGACTATTAGGTCTCTCATAAGCTTTGTATATAGACAAGATGCTGAAGAGGTCCAGTGTTGAAGCCTCTAAGAGAGGATTGTTATTATTTAGGCACAACATCCATATCTCAAAATTCATGTGTTCAAAGACAGATGATAAGAGGAGCATGGAAGCCATTCCATATCATTTGGTTGTAGGTAGACTAATGTATGCATTACTATGTATGAGGCTAGATCTTGCCTATGCGGTAAGTGTTACGAGTTGGTTTTAGGCAGATCCTAGTAGAGAGCACTGTAGTGTTGTTAAGTGTATCCTTTCACACGTAAGGACTATAGATATGGTACTTATATACAGAGATGGTGATCTAAGACTAGAGGGATATACCAATTCCAACTTCTAGTTAGATGTGGATGATAAAAAGTCTATCTCTAGATTTTTATTTACTTTTAATGGAGAAGTAGTGAGTTAGAAAAGTTCTGAACTAAGTACGACCATAAATTCCACCACTAAGATTGAGTACATCACTACATGTGATGCTTTGAAGGATGCTGTTTGGATAACGAAGTTCATGACAAAACTTCAAGTGGTTCTAAATGTGGATTGAGCATTGCCACTTTACTGTGACAACCATGGTGTGATAGCGAAGTGAAGGAACCAAGGCCTCATCAAAAGTCCAAACATATTGGAAGCATCACCACATTATTTGAGAAATCATTGGAGGTGGGAGATGTAACCATGCAGAAAATTGCTTTAGCTGATAATTTGGCTGATCCACTTACCAAGCTAGTGACTCAGGTGCAATTAGATCTCCATCTTAAGAAGATAAGTATTAGATACCATAGTGATTAACATTAGAGTTCAAGTGGGAGATTGTTAGTGATATGCACTATAATTTCAATAGATAATCAGGAATATCAGGGAATATCGTTGTTATATATACACTTTTTCACAATAATTAATAACATACTGATTTTACATATTAATGTTCTGGCAAGTCCATTCATGCATTCAAATCTTGATTGGTTAAAATATATGTGTGATTGAGTTAAGAAGCCTTATTCATAAATAAGGGGTTATAAAGATGGACATAAGGCTATCTTAGTACTTAGTTGCTAAAACCAATCCCCTAGTTTCAAATACTCCAAATGACATAAGAGAGTCAATACAATTTGCACACCTTATATTTATATGTTGAGGGTTACATCGTTTGGTATGAGAGACTAGCCATACATATGTGTGGATCTACCATTGGAGGATGGGCATCAAGATAATGACTTGCAAAATGAAGCAAACATATGTCGTTTACTCTTAGATGCTAATGTTTTACTTTATGATCGTGTTAAGTAGATGTAGACCTTGGACCTAAAATGATATAGTTATCTTATGTGCATGATAGTTAACATCTTATTAAGATATTAAGAGCCAATATCTATCCTAGAATGGGATAGGGCCATGAACCCAATGTGCTATTGTCTGGATATGTATGGAAGCATTTGTGCATTTAATAAGGAATTTGTCTCCTTACAAGTGAGTAAGGCATTTATCTTATCTAGTTGGTGTTCTATGAAACAGAAGCCCTTGGCCAAGGCAATGTGTGATTGAAAAGAGTTTTTGATAGAAGAATTTGTCTCATGAGGCAATGTCAATTGGTCACGTGATTGAGTTTGTGAGTTTGATTAAATTCATGACTCTTGCTCAATTGAAACAAAGTAATACAAAAGGTCTATACTATATAGTATTCACGATGAGAAAGGTTCATTATGATACGATTCACTTCATCTTAATTAGGCTACGACATGGGTTGTAAGCAAGACATTACTTATATCCTTCAAGTTATACTCATTGACAATTAAGTATGAACTTAGAGAGTTACATACAAAAGATTGAAACATATGATGAGAGTTTAATTGGTGGGTTGCAAACAAAGCTTAAGAAGACTCATTGAATAATTTATTTAGTTGCAATTGGATTGGACTAAATAAATTGCCATGGTGTTTCTTAGTAATATTATCATTAATTAGAAGCACAATGAGGATTTAATTTAATTAATGAGAATTAATTAAATTAAATGAATTAGATGTATTTGGGACTTGTGGGGCTGATTTATTAATGAAATTAATAATTAAGCTCCATTAGCTAGTTTTAATAATGGTCCATGTAGAGGGGCCCATGGAGCCTGTGTCACAACTGTTAGTATTATGCCCTCTAATGCGAATAAAAATGAGGGATACTAGATGGGCATCTAGTTGTATATGTTCTCTTCGCACAAATTAATAAAATATTAATTTTTATATCAGTATTGTGGTAACTTTTCATATATATGAATGTTGATTGGTGTAAAGTATTGCATATGCCTAGGTGCTTGAGTTAAGAGGCCTTACTCAAAAGAAGTTATGAATATGGACACAAGGATTTCTTGGTATTTAATCATTAAAACGTATCTATAAGTCACAAACACCTTAAGGGGGATTAGAGATTCATACGACTTACACACCTTGTATTTGCATGATGACTGCCATGCTATTTGGTATGTAATACTAACAATATATGTGTCAATATTTTAACAATGACTCACAAAATGAAACAAACGCAAAGAGTTTACTCTTAGCTATCAACGTCCTGCTTTGTCTTGTGTGCATGATGGTTAACGTGTTATTAGGACATTTAGGGCCAATATCTATCCTAGCATGAGATGGGGTCATAAGCCCAACCTGTCTTTACTTGAGTGCACATAGAGGCCTTTGTGTATTCAATAAGGGATTTATCACTTTGCAAGTGAGCAAAGTGTTTGTCTTATGCTGTTAGTGTTCTATAAGATAAAAGTCCCTGGCTAAGATAATGTGTGATCAAAAAGAAGTTTCCAATAGGAACATTTATTTCAAGAGGAAACATCGATTGGTCATATGATCAAGCTTGTGAGTTTGACTTAATCCATGCTCTAACTTAATTAGGACAAAGTAAGAGAAAAGGTCTGTATAGTATGTTAGCCACGATTAGAAAGATTTATTGTGATTCAAATCACTTTATCTTAATTGGGCTAAGATATAAGTCTATGCTAGGCGTTACCCATGTCTTTCAAGTTATGCTCATTGCTAATTTAGAATGAACCTAAAGAGTCAGACATATAAAATTGAGATGTGTTTGAGCATTAAATTGGTGGGTTGCATAATTTATTTTTTTGCAATTGGATTGAATTGGATTGGATTAAATGAATTGCAATGGTTCTTCTTAATTATGAGATTATTAATTAGAAGCACAATGAAAATTTAATTAAATTAATGAGATTAATTAAATAAAATTAATTTGACACAAAAGGGCTTTAATTACTAATGAGATTAATAATTGAAAAATATATGGGCTAATTTATTAATGTGATTAATAAATAAGACTCCATGGGCTACTTAATTAAAAAAGATCTATGTAGAAATGACCATGGAGCCCATGCACTAAACCCTTGTGTCTCCACTATTTATATGAGTCTTCAAGGTTCGTCATTGAAATGGAATTATTTAATTGTGCATGTGACATATGATTGTTTGGATGAATGTTGTGGTTTGATTATGATCTTAAAACACTTGTGGGTGAATGCATCTACTAATGTTTTTTTTTTATTGGTCGTAAAGGCATAACCCCAGTTTTTTATTTTATATTACATAGAATATAGTTCTCTATGGTATGCCATGTATATTTGTTAATAAATTTTGGAAGACACCAAGGGTTGGTGTTCATGCGAAGGTTAAGAGTTCATGCCATTCGAGGTTCCAAGATGTGATGGACCTTATAAAACCATGAAGACCAAGATGAAGGCATTTAAGAAATCCTTATGTAATAGTGTAGGATTTTACGCACGTGCATGATCTAATTTTAGCTCGAGTTACTTCTAGAAGTCCATTATCCTTCACTTTTATTTTTACATGTTATTTGTGATAGATGTATGAGATACATGAATTTGGATATTGTGCAAAGTAAAATCTAATCTACATGGACCCTAAAACTTCCTCATGCAATTATTAAATTCTAACTATAAATGGTTTGTCATGACCCTCAACCAGCTTGATAGCCCTAAGTGTAGCCTTAGTATGTGATATCATCATATTAGTGAGGTCATGTTGTGATGATGCATTTATGACTCTAAGTGCATTAAATGTGAGATTCAAAGCATACTATACCTTAAGAACTATTAACCACAGACAAAGTTCAAATCGAGTGAGTTGTTGTCACTTGGTTGGTGTGACTTAAATGGACTTGCTAAAACTTGATTACATAAGGCATTGTTGGGACATGGGCAGAAGGAAAGATTGGATTGTGCATAGTATGTGTTAACAAGAGTTGCCATTCATTAATCCTAGCATGCTAAGACTTGATAGTATGAGGTGTGTTATGTCCAATGGAGACCCCAATCCCTATGAACAAAATTTTGCTAATGGAATTTCCTTTTTCTACCCGAGGAAGTGTAGGATTCAAAAAATCTAGTGGGAGGGCCATTTTGATATAAAGTTAGTAATCATAACAGTAAAACTTATAATAGCTAAACTAACAAGTCTTACCTATTTTCTATAGTTTGTTATTGTCTCAAATAATATATGCCTTCTCACCATTAATAATTATTGAGGCCTATGTTAACTGTAGCCAAGATGGTCGACTAGCTTTAAGTTTTGAGATCTCATACTTGAGAGAGTCAATGATATCTTACATGCCATCATCCCATTGCAAGGAAAGAAGATTATCCTTGAGGGCTTCTCAATTAGTGAGACTAAGGAGAGCAAGACTAAGGGAAGGAAAACCGTAATTCCAAAGACCAATGGGAGGGGCATGAAATCTAGTGCCCATGCTGGCAGAGGAAAGAGTTTTCAATGCAACAAGAAAGGAGCATTGGAGGACGAATTGCACTAGATGACTTAATGGCCATAGGGATAACAGTGGAGGTGTGAAACTCTTTGTTTGTGAAACATCTACTTCTATCAATGTGCTCTCTATGTCTTAGATCTTGGACTCTGGCACTTCTTATCACATCTGCACTCCAAACCAAGATTTAAACAAGAGTAAATCTCTTGAGAAGTGAGATGTGCTAATTGGGGTCAAAAGTGGGACAAGTGTTGAAGCTACTATGATTGGTATAGCTTCTATCAAGTTATCATCCAGTCGCATTTGAGGCCTAAGAGATTGTCACTTGTTACTAAATGGGATAAAGAATATTATCTTCATACCTTTATTGGTGAAAAAGAGTTATGAATTCTTTTTTAGGAACAATAGGTGCTAAATTTATTATCGTAATAAATTGGTTGACACTGCCTCATTAGTAAATGGCATGTACTACTTAAATTTGGATGATAGCAGTGATGAATACCATTTCAAACAAATGTCCTCCGGATAATTTAAAGCCCAAGTACTTGTGACATTATAGAATTGGCCATGTTGGGAATACAAGAATTAGTAAGTTGGAGAGAGATGGGCTTATCAGCCCATTAGGAGATGAACCCTATCCAACTTACAAACCTTGCATTTAGCATGATAGCTAGAAGTTCATTTAATGCACATGTCAAAAGAGCTATAGAGTTTAAGCTAGTCCACACTGATGTTTGTAGGCCATTTAATGAAATGTCTAAGGAAGGATTTCTCTACTTTGTAATCTTTATCAATAATCACTTATGGTATGGTTATGTGTAATTGATGAAGTACAAGCATGAATTTTTTGAAAGGTTCAAAGAATTTAAGACGCAAATAGAGGTAAATTGATAAACATATCAAAGAGCTGTGATCAGATTGTGGAGACTATATGAGTGCTGAGTTTGCTGAGCTCCTCAAGGAGAATGATATTATATCACAATTGGCATCATCAACAACTCCTCAATTAAATGATTTAGTAGAACGTAGGAGTCAAACTCTGTTGAACATGGTTCAATCAATGATGAGCTTTACTGATTTATCCATATCTTTATGGGGACATGCCCTACTTACCATTGTATATGTTTTGGATAGAACACTCTCTAAGTTCATGCCCCCCCCCCCCCCAATCGTGCATGAGATGTGGAATGGAAGAACTGTAGACCTGAACCATTTAAGAATTTGAATATGTTTAGCTTATCTTAAGAAGATCAAAACAGACAAGTTAGAGCCAAGGGTTATGAGGCGCTATGTTGGATATCCTAACGATTCCATGAACTATGAGTTCTACATATTTGAAGACAATAGGATTGTCATTAGGTATCGTGTACGTTTCCTTGAGGAAGAGTTCATTTAAGAAAGCCGTGTAGGTAGAACTATAGTGCTCAAGGTAACTGAATGTGAGGAATAAAGCACTCAGCCCATAATGCATGTTCCTATTCAAAAGGAACTTTCTAAGATGCAATAGTTGTAATGATCAGTTAAAGATCTCTCAAGCAATAAATAGATAAGGCAGATAAGAGTTGTTCATAATTCTTGATAATGATTGGGGTGTTTTTTTTTCTACCTACGATCAAGCAATAGTAGACAAAGACTTCATTAGGTAGCTAGAGGTTATGAAATCTAAAATAAATTAAATACATGCAAACCAGCTATTGACCCTAGTGGATCTATCCAAGGGAATTGTTCCCATCAGATATAAGTGGGTTTATAATAGAAAGATTGGTTTAACTGGTGATGTGAAGACCTATAAGGCCAAGTTGGTGGTTAAGGGCTATAATCTAAAGAAAAGAATAGACTATGAGGAAACCTTCCACCAATAGCCATGCTGAAGTTTATTCAGATTTTACTTGCAATAACAACCCACATGTGCTATAAGATTTAGTAGTTCGGAGTCAAAATTGCTTTCCTTAATGGAATGCTTGAGAGGGACATTTACATAGTGTAGCCACATGGTTTTGAAGTCCAAGACAATTCTTATAAAATATGCAAGCTTAAGAGGTCCATTTATGGGCTTAAGCAGGCGTTAAGGAGTTGGAATATTCATTTTGATAATGCAGTCAAATTGTTTAGCTTCATCAGAAACAAAAATGATCCCTACGTTTATAAGAAGGTTAGTGGGAGGGCTATAGCATTCGTTGTGTTATATCTGGACGATATACTACTAATAGAAAATAACGTTAGAATGTTAAGTTTAGTTAAGTCTTAGTTATCCAGAACCTTCCCCATAACTGACTTTGGATAAGCAACTTACATCATAGACATTAGCATCTATAGAGATAGAGTGAAAAGATTATCAAGTCTCTCCCACAATGCATGGTCTTACTATAGAGGATTGCTACCATTTAGATATGGTATTCATCTCTTAAAAATAATATGTCCTAAGATGGATGATGAGAGGAGAAGTATTACCTAATAGTCTAAAGTACTGATAACCTAATAAACGTATACTTTATTTGAGTAATTTTGGGCTCAATTTATATTATCTTTTTTAAAATTTCAATAAAAAAGAAAGATTTATTTATCTTATGTGTTTAGAATGAAAACAAGTGGACAAGAAGTGGAATGAAACTTAACGAAAGGCACCAGACCAAAGAAATGCAAGCTTGTGGCCCAAGAAATCAGGCGACCATCTCTACTTTGTTCCTTTAGGCATGGCAATAGCTTAAATTATGCTTGTCACCTTGGTGATGAAAGAGCAACCAGCATCACTTGTTCTATCACCTAAGCAAGGAGCATGTAATAGTTGAAAATTTTGCACACCAACCCCCAAACGAATGGATGAAAATGATGTAATTTATCAACCAGTCAAAGAGTTTGGGATTCAAACCTATAAATTGAGGGTTGTTCCACAAGTAAGAGGTATCCAAGAAACACTAGAATTCCTATAGGTTTTGCATTGTATCATTCCTCTATTCTTAGTTGTAATATTTGAGGGTTGGAGTGAAGTTTGGTGTCTTGTACAAGATAGATCAAGGTAAAGAAGCAAGGGATCATTGTAGTAAGGGAGTGCATGTTTTTAATATGAGATAACAAGAACACGTGTGTGGATACACCATTGGAAAATAAATATTCAAACACTGACTCAAAGAATGAAGCAAATACATGGAGTTTACTCTTTATTGTCAATGTCTTACTCTGTGATTGTACTAAATGTACATGGGCCTTAGACATAAGATAACAGAGTTGTCTTGTGCACATGATAGTTAGCGTGTAATTAGAATATTAAGAACTAATGTCTATCATAGTATGATATAGAATCATGAGCCCAACATTGTGTTGCTCGAGTGCACATGGATGCTTGTGTTTGATCAATAATTGGTATATTATCTCTTTGCAAGTGAACAAGATGTTTCTCCTATACAAGCGATGTTATATGAGACTGAAATCCTTTGCTAAGATATCCTGAGATTGAAATGGGGTTTCTCATAGAAGCAATAGTTTCATAAGATAACTTCGGTTTGGTCATATGATTAAACTAATAAGTTTGACTAAATCCATACCTTTTACTTGATTGGGACAAAGTAAAATAAAAGATTTATAACGCATGGTATTCACAATTGATAGAGTTCATATGATCCATTCACTTAACCTTGAATAGATTATGATATAAGCTATAGACTAGGTATGACCAACTAAAGATAGACCTAGAGAGTCACACATATAAGAACAAGGCGAAGGGTTGAAGCTATTTGCAAAGTGCTGACATCGAGACTTGAAAAGTCTCATGGTGGAATTAATTTGGTCACAATTAGATTGGACCAATGGAATTATTTATTTCTTATTATAATTATTAGTGATGAGATCATTTACTAAAAACAAATGAACCTTTAATTTAATAAATGGAGATTAATTAAATTAAAGGACAAGATATAAAAGGAATTACTTTGTATCTATTATGTTTGTTAATAATGGAATTATTAACTGGAAACATAATAGGCCTTTGAGTTAATTAATGAGATTAATTAAATTGAAAGTTATAATTCCAATGGGCTTTAATTATTAATTCAATTAATAATTAAAGATGAAATGGCTTGAATTAATTTTAAAGTTGAGATAAAAGCCCACAAAGCCCACTCCATATGCCCTAGGAATCCAACTATATATAGGATTGTATAGTGAGAATAAATGGAAAAAGTTCCAAAACATAGTAGGCACTATTCATGCAGGTTGCCATTCACATGGTAGTATTCACCTACGTTTACTACTTATCCTTTATTTTGCTCATTGACAATTGGCTAGGTGTTTTTATGGAATATGATATGTCGGGTCTTCTAATTGTTAGGTATAACAATCTACCAATCAATCTATAGGATAAAATTCTTAAATAATAAGAATATTTAGTATTTGACCGAATAATTTGAATCAACTTAAATTTTTTGTGGGTTCTACACTCTAACTTTAGTCCTCTGATTCTTCTTTCGAGAATGCTTGACTTGAAATTTAAACAATCTTCAAGGAAAGGGCTCATGCTTGATTTTCCTTGAGGGTTGTTAGTTTCTCAAGAACACTGATCTTTAGGCTTATCACCACAATTTTGGATTAAGTATTAATTTTAGGGACTTTGATGAAGAACGCCTTGAATTTTGGTGATGAACTCTTTGAATTTGGTGAAGAACACGATGAACTTCTTAGATTTTGGTGAAGAACACAACGAACTTTTTGAATTTGGAAAAAAACATGACAAACTTCTTGAATTTGGGGAAGAACACGGCGAACTTCTTTGAATTTGACGAAGAACACGACGAACTTCTTTGAATTTGATGAAGAATACTTTGAATGTTCTTAAAAATTCCAGAGAGAATCTGGGGAGCTCTTCAGCTGCTATTACTTTCTGATTTTTTCCTCTCCCTTTTTCTATGGGTTTGATCCCTATTTATAGTTGTAGGAGATATATAATAGCCGCATCAGTCTGCTGACATGGCACGATTTTATTGGCCATTAGAGTTTGTACTTTCCCCAACAATTCAATAGAGTTTTCATTGCTTGGATTTCTAGTAAGATTATGCCACTTAGAGTTTTCATCCTTTAGACTTTCTAGCAGGATTCTGCCATTTACTGCCATTTGATTGGTCAATAAAAATATTATTTATTTATTTATTTATTTTAGGAATTATATTTATTTAAATTCCTAAATAAATAAAAATTAATTTAATTAATATTTTTAATACCATATTTTTTATGCAGCATTATTTAATTGATAGACAAAATTTGTGTATCCACAAATGCCCCTCGAGACTTGTTTATGAAAACTTTATTTTGAATAAATAAGTCTCGATAATTTTTATATGTGATGGGTCAAAATCTCACAAGCTTCTTAATTTTATTTTGTGCGAGAAGCCTTCCAAGTCCCGTTTATTAGTCAAAACTTTGTCGTCCGATGGCCATAATTTTGGTTATCCCACGTCAATACAACTCTAGTGCTGACGGTCATCTTTACGAATTAGAACTCTCTCTCTTTTTTGTCACCACCTCTGTAAATATTTGCAAGATACGGATGGAGTCCTGCTTCTGCATGGGATTTTGGCTTCTCCCAACCCCTATACCACGAGCTATTTATTTCCGCTTATCGTTCTACCAAATTCCATCAAGGGCCGTCTCCGAGTGGTGAACGACCGAGTGTGAGTCCCTCTCCCCTTCTTGCTTTGTCCTTTTGTTTTCTTTCTTTTCCCAGTTTTGTCGTGTCTTCGTCCGCCTTCGACGGTAGTGCAGAGCGTGGTGTTCCAACCACTAGCAACGCTTAACCCCCAACTGCGATTTTCAGTAGTGGAGGACTGCTAGAGTGATGCAATGGTGGTGATGCGGCCTGGCCTGTGTCTTAGCCTTAGCGATGTCAATCTTGGTGCGCAGCTCGAGGTCAGGTGCGGTGGTGATGTGCCGATGGGTGGTAACATCGAGCAGCGGTTTGCGGAGTAGGCGCGGTGGTGACTGGCTTTCTGGCGGAGCTGCGCGGTGGCTGGGGTGTGGCGTCGCTGACGGATGTTTTTGACCGGCGACGCTGATGGGTCTCCTCCGTGGCGCTGCTGAAGGCTTTGTTCGATGTGGTGGCGTTGTCCACAGTGGCTGTGGCTCGGAGCAGGAGGTGGGCAATAAAACCAAACGTTTTCATCAGCGGCACTACTTTTGGCTTGGTGCAGGAGCGGTGCCGTTGAGCTGTGGTTCCGGCGGAGCTGTACGGTGGCCGGGTGGCGGGACGCGAGGTGATGCGATGGCGTAGCAGCGGTGTCTGACGATGAAAGGTTTCTCCGGTGAGGGTGTGTGTGGACGGAGCAGGCAGTGTAAATTTATCGCGTACTTCGGTGGAGAAGAAAAACAGAAGAAACCAGGCTGCGTTTGGCGCTATTTCTTTCAGCATTTAAGGCTGTGTTTGGCGTAGAAAATTTCAGGACTTCAAGGCTGTGTTTGGCGCAGAAAAATTCAGAATTTTAGGGCTGTGTTTGGCGCAGGAAATTTCAGAACTTTAAGGCTGTGTTTGGCGCAGGAAATTTCAGGACTTCAAGGCTGTGTTTGGCGCGGAAAATTTCAGGATTTTAAGGCTGTGCGCAGAAAATTTCAAAGCTTTAAGGATGTGTTTGGCACAAGAAATTTAAGAATCTTTAGGGCTGTGTTTTGGATGTAAATCTTTCAGTCTGGGGCAAGGCCATGTTTGGATGCAGATTTTGGTTCATCCCTAAGGCCGCGTTTGGCTGCAATTTTTTTTTGAATACCAATTAGGCTTGAATTTTTTTTAAACCATCGAGTACCAGGCTTGACTTGGCCCACGAGTATCATTTAAGTTTGAATTTTTGAGCCATCGAATACCAAACTTGACTTGGCACATGAGTATCATTAAGCTTGAATTTTGAGTCTTTAAATACTAGGCTTGACTTGGTCTACGAGTACCATTTAAACTTGAATATTTGAGTCTTTGAGTATTAGGCTTGGCTTCACCCACGAGTACCATTTAGGCTTGAATTTTTGAGCTTTTGAGTACTAAGCTTGACTTGCCAACGAGTACCATCTAGGCTTGAATTTTTGAGCCTTTGAGTTCTAGGCTTGGCTTGGTCCACGAGTACCATCTAGGCTTGAATTTTTGAGCCCTTGAGTACTAGGCTTGACTTGATCCACGAGCACCATCTAGGCTTGAATTTTTGAGTTTTCAAGTACCAGGCTTGATTTCGCCACAAATACTATTTAGGCTTAAATTTTTGGGCTTTTACCTAGATTAATGCCCAAAGCTTTGGCTTTTTTGGCGCCTTTTAATTCCTTTTTAGATTTTGCTGATTTACTTGGCTCATTTATTCCTTTAAAGGCTATTTATCTTTTATGCTTTCATAGAACTTTCATTTTCTGAAATTCATTCCTAACATTCCATGCCCCTTTTTTGCAGTTGATTATCATGGTGCATTTCAAGAGCAACATGTCTTCTTTCAGTGTAAAATACTTGGTTATTCTTGATGAAGAAAGCCATCCTGACATGATCAAAGATCGCGTCGGAAACAACGGTGTAATCGAACCCAAATTCGAAAATCCTAAAGATGCGAACTGAGCGAAGAACGCCGACCTAACATGGTAGGATTTGATTGAAATCGACAGAAACGACCACAATTAGCACACCGAATACCGATTGATACGTTACGAATCACACAGACCAATCCGAAATGACTCGATTTGGGATAGAAATTCATGAGAAATTGAAAGGCACAATTTTAGGGAATTGAAAAGAAACCTGAATTAATTAAGAACTCTCTGTCTATTGATCTATTTCAATTGAATAACAAACTGATATTTATACTAAATGCTATCAGACTCTAACCTAAAAACCCATATAGTTCAGTTTATTAATAAAGCCCATTAATTAATAAAACTAAAATTATTAAATACTAAAACAAATTTCGTCGGGTCCTAGGATCGCGTCATACCCCTTCTCTTGAAGGCGAATTGTCCTCAATTTGAATTTATATCCTCTTGGATCAAACATGAATTTCTAAAAGCTTATTAACTCTTCATTGTCTTGCTGAAACTTTAGCTTCATCTTTCCATGAGCCCAACACAGAAATATCAACAACAAACCATATAACGGAAGAAAAAACACTGACGACTTGTTTGGATATGCATATATTGATGTGATCAAATAATGAGTAAAGATAATTAAGGAAGTAATTAAGTAAATTAAATTAATAGAGTAAAGGGGGGAGTATGATGAATTTAACAAGATAATAACACACAAGAACTTTAATTATCAATTTAATTAATTATCAAATTTAATTTCTTATTTTAAAGATATGTAATTCCTTAAGTCTTTAGTATGCTTTCCTGAGTTATACCAAGGTTTCAATTGAATTAATTCAATGATCTTAGAATTAATTCAATTGAGAATGGAAATTATGAATTACTTTTCTTATCCTTTGTGAATGTGGAACTTCACTCTCCTCATAAGCTCATAATTCACAATTGTGATCAAATTGCTTAACTCGTAGCTTCACTTCTATTATAACCACAAATTAAGTCAAATAAAAAGATGAGGAAGAGAAGAAAAGGAAGAAAAAGAGGAGGAAAAAGGATAATAATTGATCACAATAAAATAAGAAAAGACAATGGATATTAAATTGATAACAAAAGTCCTCACTTGTTATTCAAAGTTGCAAGTACATCAAGCCTTAAGGTAGAAGTAATCAGAACTTATCTTGTAGTTGAAGCTTCCTTATTATAGTAATCCCTTGCTTCGTCACCTCTAGCTCATATAAGACATCAAACTCCACTCTAATTCTCAAATTTCATAACTAAGAAGTGATGGATGATAATGCAAGACCTATAAGGATTCTAGTTTTCTTGGATGCCTCGTACTTGTAGCATATTTATATGTTGAAGTCTCACCCCCCACAACTCCTTTATTGGTTGATAAATTCTATCATCTCTATCCATTGGTCTGGGGGTAGGTGGCAAAAACCATCACCTGTTCTCTTGCCTAGGTGACAGAACAGACAATGTTGGTCGCTTCTTCGTCACCTAGGCGATATCTAAAATTTATACCATTGCCTAAGCATCGCCTAGGCGATAGGGAGGCAATTGTTGGCAGATTTCTAGTGGTTCTCACCTATCCTATTGCTGGTGGTTCGTTTAGTTGATGGTCCTTCATTCCAACAATGTCCTGGTCCACGAATCTTATATTTCTTTGGTTTGATGCCTCTGGTTGAGTTTTATTCTACTTTTTGTTCACTTATTTTCATTCTAAGCACATAAATAGTCAAATCTTCTTTTTGAAATAAATTTTAATAAGATAACATAAATTGAGTCCTAAATTATTCAAGTAGAGTATAGATTTATTTAGATTATCAAATACCCTCACACTTTATTTCTTACTAATCCTCGAGCAAGGCAAAAGAATAAATTCTTGTAGAATTGGAATCTTTCGGATCACAATTATTTTTCAAAATTCTCTCAAGTAACAAAGTAGCCTCTAAATGTATGAATTTTAATTAACACATTGCCTTCGTACAAAAATCCTTTTGTGTAGTGTAATCTCCAAACAACTCTAACATAAAAGAGTTCAGAAAAATTTATATCTGTCAATTGTTCTACACTCTTGGTTACTTGTTGGTGAGTTATCTAACCCTTTATTTTACTTAATTTTCAATATACACAGGGAACCCCCTTTTTTTCGAAGGGCTATTTTCTTTTTTCTAAGTTGTCACATACATTTTTGCGCAAATATGAACAAGGGTCACTTGTGTACCCCCGGTTACTCAGTATTTCACTAACTAAGAATGTTTTACATACTCATAATTCTTATACTTTTTTATGCGAAAGTAAACAAAGATCACTTGTATGTCTCCAGTTACTTAGCATTTGAATCAGCATAGTAGACTTTTCATTTAAAGCCCCCTCTTTTTTTTTATGAGCACTCTACAATTGGATTTTGCAATTTATTTAAGGGTCAAGCAAAACACCTATAAGATTTACACCTATAAGATTTACACCTTGAATACAACACAATATCTAAATACAAATAATTGTAAACTTGTCTTCATATCAAAATACTTGGTGTCTGCTCAAAGAAGAAATTTGTACTAAGCAATGTAATACATAAATCCTCATTTATACTACTAACTCATTACCTTTTGATAATTTATTCATCATTGACCATGATTTGAAATTCCTTTTCCACATTAAATTTATTCTTTGTCTTGTAAAAAATTTGAGTAAAATAAAAACATTTATTGCCTTAATCACTTTATTATTATTATTATTACTATTATTATTATCCCTTTTTCTCTCCTTCTCTCTCTTTGTTTTTTTTTAAATATTTATTTCAATCCTGGTTCTTCGTATCATTCTTTTTTTGTTTGTTTAGTGGCACCCCTATCATTGGCCTATTATGAAGAATTGAACCTGGAGGATATAGCCATCAACATTGGACATAATTATTTCATTTAGAGATTTCATCCATAATCATCATATTCATACAAAACTAGTGCACTCATAAATCATAATTCAACCCATTCCAAATTTAACAATAACTGTCATCTATACAAGTTATCAAGAGTGAAAACATAATCTATTCTAAAAGTTAGATACAGTCATGTTTGAAATTATATACCCCACCTGTCAAAATATATATTGTCCTCAATATAAAAAAATTCTTATCATTCATGCAAACTTACTATTGTGGCTCATCGATAGATGTTGTAGAAGATTAGCCTTAGAGTTTCTTAGAAAACAATATTCACTAAATCCTCCAGTTGATTTCTCAGGTCATCCAACTAGTCATGGGCTAAATTTGCTTGTGGGGGCATAGGAGGTGCTATAGGCAAATCGAAAGGTAAATAAGGAAAATATCTTTTTAAAAAATCAATAAGAGCATCAACCTTACTTTCAAGTACATCCAATATGCTAATAACATCATACTGAAGTGGCTTACTTGAAGTTTCCCCTTGTTGCATTCCTGTAGTCTTAAACTTTGGGGAAATGATGTTTCCTATTTTTAAAGATAAATCTTTTTGCTCCAACTTAACCCTAGCATCAATGCACAAGTGAGAAATAAGGTGTGGAAATCCTAATACCTCACGGGGGTTCCTAACAATGCTCTTAGTCATATCATAAATGACGACTTCAATATCAAATAAAATGCCCTTTTTAATTGCATGAGGTAACAATCCTCTTTCCATATGAATGCCATTAAAATGAGAGATAGGCATTAATTAGGCACAAACTAAACTCCACCAAGTCCTCTATTCATCATCCATTTTCTTAGCAAAGAAAGTAGTAAGAAGAATGGTGTGGATGTCTCTCCAAATAACTCTATTAAGGAATAATGCTTTTGCAATTTCCTCATAAATACCTTCATCATTAATCCTAGAGAGAACCACTCCAGTAATGCTAACAGGATTAGTATTATAGAAGGAATTTATTACCTTTGAGAGAATGGCACTAAAACCCTTAAACAAAGACTGTACCCTCCTTTTCTTCTTGCAAGTTCGAGTAGAATTCCCTAACTAATTCTTCACAAGCTCTTTTGGAAGGGCGAGCTACAAATGTCTCCCAATTTCTTAATTGAATGATTGACTTGGATGGATCAACTTTCAAAGCTTTCCAATGTATCCCATACTTTGGTATAATGGCCTGTTTGTCCTCCAACGAGAAATCATCAATGTATCTTTGATTTGCATCAAAGGAAGCAAACTTGTGTGCATCATATGTTATATTGGAGGTGCTCGCCTTAGATGCCCTTCTTCTTTTTCTTGTAGCCATCTTCCTAAAAAATAATGCTCATTGTATGAACTATAATCCAAAAGCAACTTTTTATGCTCAAGAAATTAGTGACATGGTATAACTAAAAACAGTAATATACAATTTAAGTAAAAATTAAATTGTGCTAATTGTGCAGTAGAAACAATAGTTGTACAATATTTAGTACATTCAAAGAAATCTGCATAGTTAGTTTATACATTTTATCAAACACTTTCCAAGCATGAATTAGGCAACTCAAGATTGAACATTTTTTAGCATAAATTTCAACCAAAGCTCAATTCTTGCAGTCATTCGAGCCAAGAACAAGAGGAATCCAAACCTAGTTTGTAAAATTAAAGAAATTTCAACCCCACAGTACTAAACTCACCTCGTTTCAGCAGCTCTTCTCTTTTTTTTTTTTTTTTTTTTTGGAATTTTCCATCAACTATATTCATCAAATAAGCAAGATAATGGCTTAAGGAATTCATTTGAACTAACTATTGCTAGCAATCATAATTTCTTAGTTCTTCTACAACGCTTGGGGTTAGGATTTTACCTTGAATTGATGCAAATTTTTCACCTTAAACTTGCTGTCAAATCTCTAGTGGAAGTTAGTCTAACTTTCTCTGATCAAATTCCAACCTTCAAGTGGCTCAGGAGGTGGTGTTTGGTGCTATGAAAGAGCTAGGTCGTGTTTGGGCATGTTTTAGCAAGCTTCAATAGTTTGTTGCTTCTGTTTGGGCATGTTTGGGTAGCAGAATTCAATGCCTGCTCCTCCCCTTTTACAATTTTTTTATTAATTATTATTATTGTTATTATTGTTAATTATTATTAGTTTATATATTTATAGTTTTATTTATGTTATGTCAAATGTAATTAAATTTCTCATTTATTTATTTATTATTATTATTATGAATGACTTACTTAGTATAAATTATTGATGCTTAAGATGATGTGCATCAATACTTTTTTCTTCATTCCTCGAATAATGCTTTTAAAGATGTCCGTTGACCTTGAAAGTCTTGTCTTCATTTCATAGCTCAACTACACTAGACTTAAAAATGTTAGTAATTTCAAATGGCCTAGACCATTCTATCTCAATTTTTTTCTAGAAACAGTCTTAATTTTGAATTAAACAACAGAACTTTCTAGCTTATTCAAAAAATTTTATTGTGAATAATTTTAACATATATGCGTTTTGTTTTTTCCTTGTATAATTTGGCATTCTCATATGCATGAAGATGAAATTTATCAAGTTCATCTAATTGAAGTAATCTTTTAAATCCTGCTGCCTTTAAATCCATGTTTAAAAGTTTAACTCCATAAGCTTTATGCTCAAGTTCAACAAGTAAAAGACATACTTTACCAAAAACAAGCCAATATAGAGACATGTCAGTTGGAGTTTTGAAGGCTTCTATAGGCCCAATTTTTATGGCTTTGGTTAACTATGGCTTGTAAAATTATTTCTAATTTCCTATTTGAAACTTCAACTTGACCACTGATTTGGAGATGATATGAGGTAGCTATTCTATAAAAAATATTATATTTTCTTAGGACAACTTCTAACTATTTATTACAAAAATGGGATCCACTATCACTTATTAATACACAAGAAACTCCAAATCTTGAAAAAATATTTTTCTTTCAAAATTTAATAACTTGTCTTGGCAAAGAAATAGCTTTGACTCACTTTGAAACATAATCAACGGCAATAAGAATATGTTTGTACCCCAAAGAAGGAGGAAAAAGTCTCATAAAATCAATTCCCCAAACATCAAAAACTTCAACTTCTAAAATATTTGTCAAAGGCATTTTATTTCTTTTATAATTATCACCCATTCTTTGACATTTATCACCATTTTTAACATATTCATAGGCATCCTTATATAAGATGGGCCAATAGAAACCAAATTGCAATACCTTATGTGCAATTTTCTTACTTCCAAAATGTCCTCCACTTGTTTTTGTATGGCAAAAATTTTAGATAGATTCCATTTCCTCCTCTAGGATGCACCTACGAATTATCTGGTCAACACATAATTTAAAAAGATGAGGTTCATCTCAAAAGTAAGCTTTAATATCATGAAAATTTTTTTGTTGCTGATAATTAAAATCATGAAGAATAATATCACATGCTAAATAGTTTGCAAAATCTGCATACCAAGGAGTAGTAAACTGAGAAAATAAATTCATCAAGGAAAGTTTTATTAATTTCTTCCTTCAATTCTTAACAAATGATCAGCAACTACATTTTCTATTCCCTTCCTATTTATTATTTTAATATCAAAATTTTGTAAAGATAAAATCCATCTTACAAGCCTTGGTTTAGCATCCTTTTTATCAAACAAATATTTTTCAGTTGCATGATCCTTATAGACAATAGTTTTGCTTCCAATTAAATAGGATCTAAAATTTTCAAAATCAAAAACTATTGCTAATAATTCCTTCTCAATTGTAGTGTAATTTATTCAAGTATCATTCAAAGTTTTGCTAGCATAATAAATCATGTGGGGTTTATTATTTTGTCTTTGTCCTAATAGTGCACCTATGCATTAATCACTAGTATCATGCTTAATTCAAACGGATAATCCCAATCAGGTGCTATTACTATAGGTGCAGTAACAAGTTTTTCTTTGAAAGTATTAAAAGACAACAAGCACTCATTATTAAAATCAAACAATGTTTCTTTTGAAAGCAATTTAGTTAGAGGTCGATTAATTTTGCAAAATCCTTAATGAACCTCCCATAAAATCCAGCATATTCAAGAAAACTTCTTACCTTTTTCAAATTTTTGGGAGGGGTTAAATTACTTATTACCTCTACTTTTGCTTTGTTAACCTCTATTCCTGTTCTTGAAATTTTATGGCCAAGTATTTTTCCTTCATCCACCATATGTAGCAATTTCCCCAATTTTAGTATTAAGTTGGCCTCCTCACACCTCTGTAAAACCAACAATAAATTGTTCAAATAATGCTTAAAAGAATTTCCAAAAACTAAAAAATCATCCATAAATATTTCAATACCCTTCTCAACTAAATCATAGAAAATTGACATCATACATATTTGGAAAGTAGCGGGGGCATTGCAAAGGCCAAAGGCATTCTTCTATAAGCAAAGGTTCTAAAGGGACAAGTTAAAGATAGTTTTTTCTTGATCATTTAGAGCAATTAGTATTGGGTGATATCTAAAATACTCATCAGGAAAGCAGTAATAAGAATGTCCAGCAATGTTTTCTAGCATTTGGTCAACAAAAGATAAAAGAAAATGATCTTCATGAGTGGCATTATTTAATTTTCGATAATCTATGTATATTCATCATCCCATTACTTGTTTAGAGGATATCAATTTCCCTTTTTCATTTTTTGACTAAGTTAAGCCTCCCTTTTTAAGTACCACTTGAACTGGTGATACCCATGCACTATTAAAAGTAGGATAAATCATTCTAGTATCTAATAATTTTGTTATCTCTTTTTTAATTATTTCTTGCGTACGTGGGTTCAGTTTTCTTTGTGGTTGTCTAGTAGATTTTAAGTTGTTCTTTATAAAAATTTTATTCATGCAAATTAAAGGACTCATCCTTTTTAAATCAACTCTTGTCCAACTAATTACCTCAATATGTTTTCTTAAAAATTCTAAAACTTTGTCCTCTTGTTTCTTAGTTAATTTAGATGAAACTATTACTAGCAACGTAGAAGAAGTTCCAAGAAATATATGACTTAGATGCTTAGATAATTCCTTTAACTCCACATATGGTTGTTCTTCAAGAGAAGTTTTAAGTACAGTTATCAGCTTCAATTTTACAAGTATCACTGGAGATTTATTTATGCCTTTGTCTTCCTAAATCTTTTCTTCAATGGCCACTAGTTCTTCTTCCAACTTCTCATTTATGTTGGCATTTTTGCAAATATAAAAGAAGGATCAAATTCTTCCACAAAGAAACGAGTGTTATCATCATTTTTTTTGTTAAGTCAAACATATTAAATACTACTTCTTCATTTCCTATTCTTAATGTTAATTTTCTTTATTGTACATCAATTAAAGCTCTTCCTATTTCAAAAAATGTTTTTTCAAGGATAAGAGATACCTCTCTATCCTCTTTCATATCAAGTACTACAAAATCAACAGGAAAAATAAATTTATCAACCTTAATTAGAACTTCTTCAATTAAACCAAGTGGTATTTTAACGAACTTATCAGCTAATTAGAGTGACATTATAGTAAGTCTTACTTCTTCAAGTCCAAGCTTTTTAAACAAAGAGAAGGACTTCAAATTGATGTTGGTATCAAAATCACATAAAGCTCTACTGTATTCAATGTCGCCAATAAGGTAAGGAATTGTAAAGCTTTGAAGATCCTTTATTTTTTTTTTTTTTGGAATTTTATTTTGAATAATAGTACTACATTCCTTAGTTAACATTATTGTTTCTCGATCCTCAATTTTTCTTTTTCTTAGATAAAATTTCTTTAAAATTTTTTGCATAACTTGGCATTTGTGCAAGAGCTTCAGCAAAAGGCATATTGATATGGAACTTTCTGAATACTTCAAAGAACTTTTTAAAATTTTGATCATCTTTACTTGTCTTTAACCTTTGGGGATAGTACTGGGGGGTTGTAGGGCTTTTACTATTCTTTATTCTTATCTTGTTCTAATTGTTCCTTAAGCTTAAGATTCTCTACCTGTTTACCATTTCTCAAAGTTATTACCTTACATTGTTCCTTCAAATTTTGCTCCATATAACTTAGCAACATACCTTGAGGTTAATTTGCTAAATCCTTAGCTAACCACCCTACTTGTTGTTCTAAGTTTCTTAAAGATGCTAGTTGATTTAAAAGAATGTTATCTGTTCTAGCCATATATTCAGTGTGTGATTTTGTGCATGCACCAACTAAGTCCTCTAATGAAGGTTTCTTTTCTTGTGAAGGAGAAAAATTGTTACCTAGTGGATATGGCATTCTTTGAAAACCTAGTAGCCTTAATGGTGATGTACTTTGATTTCTCCAAGAAAAATTTGGATGGTTTCTCCATCCAAGATTATTAGAGTTAGAGAAAGGATTACCTGGTGTTCAATTTTCATTGTTCACATAATTAACTTCTCCAAGTTAACTTCTCCAATTTGACATTCATCTGTGGGATGTGATCTCGCACACCTATCACATTCATGTGGAATAATTGAAGATGAATTAGTTTGCATGTTATCAATTTTCTTTCTTAATAAATCAACTTTTGCAACCAAAGAAGTAAAAACATCTAATTCACGCACTCTCACTATTTTTCTTGTACTTACCTGTTCAGATGGCCGTTGATAAGTATTGTTGGACATATTTTATAATAATTCCCAAGCCTCATCTACTAATTTGGCCATCAAAGATCCACTAATAGCAACATCTACAATTGTCCTGGTTTGCACATTTATTCTATTATAAAATAATTAAATTTGCAAATAATCAAGATAACCATGTTGTGGGCATTTTCGAAGCAACTCTGTAAATTTTTTCCATGCTTCATATAAAGGTTTTCCATCAAAATGCCCACATATGCCTATTTTAGCTCTTAATTGTGTAGTTTTTGATGGTGGAAAAAATTTAGCCAAAAAATTATTTGCCATATCATTCCATGTGGTTATAGTGCCCTTAGTTATCTCAAACTTCATTCAAATTTTGGATCAAATGGCACTAATTCTTCATTTTTAGACCTACACATACAACGAAAAGATTAAACAAGAAAGAAAAAATGAAATACTTAATTAAAACACAGAAAAAACAGTACTTGTTACTCCTTGGCAACAGCGCCAAAAACTTGATGCGAATTTAATGCACTATGTTGCAAGTACACAACTATCATACACGTAATATAGGAAAGTAGGTTGTCATATTCACAAGAAGTAAGAATATTGTTTAGTAGTATTGCATTTTAATTAAGTAGGTTAATAATGAGTAAAGATAATTAAGGAAGTAATAAAGTAAATTAAATAATAGAGTAAAGGGGCAGTGTGATGAATTTATTAATTACCAATTTAATTGATTATCAATTTTAATTTCTTGTCTTAAGGATATGTAATTCCTTAAATCTTTAGTATACTTTTCCAAATTATACCAAGGCTTCAATTGAATTAATTCTTTGAATTAATTCAATTGAGAATGGAATTTATAAATTACTTTTCTTATCCCTTGTGAATGTAGAACCTTTACTCCCATCAGAAACTTACAATTCACAATTGTGATCAACTTACTTAACTCATGGCTTCACTTCCGTTATAACCACAAATTAAGAAAATAGAAAAAGAGGGAGGGAAGAAGAAAAAGAAAAAGATGAAGAAGGATAATAATTGATCAAGAAAAGACAATGGATATTAAATTGATAACAAAAGTCCTTACTTGTTATTTAAGATTGCAAATACATCAAGCCCTAAGATCAAAGTAATCATAATTTGTCTTGTATCTGAAGCTCCCTTATTATAGCAATCTCTCGCTTCTTTATCTTGATATAGCTCGTACAAGACATTAAATTCCACTCCAACTTTTCTTAATTAAGAAAAGAAGGGTGATACAATGTAAGACCTATAGGGATTCTAGTTTCTTAGATGCCTTTTATTTGTGGAACAACCCCCTATTTATAGGTTGAAGTCTCACTGCCTACAACTCCTTCATTGGTTGATAAATTCCATCATTTCCATCAATTGGTTTGGGGGGTAGGCGGCAAAAATTTTAACCATCACCTATAGGCGATAGCACAAGCGATGCTAGTCACTCCTTCATCACCTTGGAGATAGGCAAAATTTATGCCATTGCTTGAGCGTTGACTAAGCGACAAGGAGGCAATGGTTGGTAGATTTCTATTGATTCCCACCTACCCTTTCACTAGTGGTTCGCTTAGGTAATAGTCCTTCTTTCCAACAATATGTTGGGCCACGACCTTGTATTTATTTGGTCTAGTGCATCTAGTTGAATTTTATTCTACTTTTTGTTCACTTATTTCATTCTAAGCATGTAAGATAATCAAAATTTTCTTTTTGAAAGAAATTTTAAACATAATAACATAAATTGAGCCCTAAATTATCCAAATAGAGTATAGATTTATTTAGGTTATCATGCATCTAGGTCAGACTTGCCTTAGAATGTCAGTATATTCAATTGACACCCTTTGGCACCTCATCATCCTCATCTCAATTGCACCTATGAGGTCTTCTCATGCTACCAAAATCCTCAAACTCATAAGAATAATCAAATTCCTCGTCACTAACATACCTCCCTCTACATGATAGATACATAGTTGGTCCTGTATTGGGCATCGACTCCTTTCGAGGTGCTAGGCTACTGTGTAGATACTTGTGATAGCTCCAAATTATCTAAATGTTAGTTAATACTAGCTAACATGTCTGTAAGTTGCTTCAAGCTAAAAGAATTACCTCCCACAACTGATTCTCTCGACATTCTATAAGTATGTATAATACAAAGACAAATAGGTAAGCGATGTGTGTGTATAGGTGTCCTCTTACCTCACAAGATATATTCACTTTGCTTTTGTCTCTTGCTTAGGTGTCACAAAAGTTCACTCAAGGATGTATTTACGTATTTAATTTCTCGTGGCCGCTTTCCAAAATTTCAAGAAGTTCTCAATAATTCGAGTGGTATAACTCGTAAGTATGTGTAAGTGTGTGAAAAGGTTGAAACTTAGGGTACCAGGATCAATCCAGATATAATTGGATCAATCTAAACTGAAAAAGTAGGCTAGTGGATGGATTTAGACATAAGAGATCGATCCTAGTTGAAACAAAATATAGTGCAATTGATCTAAGAGCAAAAGGATCAATTTCGGGCAAGAGCGACTATGCAATCAACCTAGGAAGTTAATGCAATCGACGTGAAAGGGGAGATTGACCTGGGTTTTTTACAAACACGTGTGATGGATCTGATTTCAAAGCTTAATTGATCTTGCATTTGAAACTCACAAATTTACCTAACATAATTCCTATAACACACTCTAATTTAATTTCTTTCAGGTCCCAACATTTTCTACATGTTGAGGAACAAGTTAGGCTATGAATTTAATCAAATATCACAGTCTTTTGCGATGTTCAATTTTTTTCTCTTTTTTTCAACATAAACTCTCTTTTTTTGTTTTCCTTTTTTTGTCCTTTTTAGAAATCAACTCCCAAAAAACACATGAATAAAAAAAGCAACGCATATATATAATTTTGTTTTTACTATAGAAGCAAACACGACAACAAAATATGAAGAACACGAAGAATAGGAAACAATGAAATGAAAAGGACACAAGTTAAATTGATACTTGGACCGGTGCTTGGATAAGAATCCGAAATAGTCGACTTTAATACCAACTAATGCATGTACAGAAGCATAATAGATAAATGATAGCAGTGTATGCTAGAACCTAAGGAAATCTGCTTGCCCGAACCATGAAGACTACCCAACGTAACAGCCTTTGATAAACTCTGACGAGGAAGAGGACTACAACTAATATGTATTAATAGTTGATACGCCACAAATTAACTAAGAAAATGCTTCGAATAATCAGATTTAGACTTTACAAGAATTTGATGCACTTATGTTCAAGGAAGAAAAAAATTGTATTCAATATCTAGAATAAAAAAAAAGTTCTTCAATAAAATAACCAAACTTTATTTATATTGTTAAGGAGCCCTAGGAACCCTACAATTCCTATGGAAATAAACAAAAGTAAAAGGATAACACAAAGAGGTAGTTTCCAGCTATATTCTAGCTCTGAAACATTCATGTGTTTGATTTAGATGTTGATTTCATGTCTCTAGATCGTGAAGACAGTGTGTCAAACCATGCCAACATTTACAATCATGCCTTGCGTGATCCAGCATGACTCCAACGATTGTAACTAACAAATGTCATGGTGTTCAAAATTTTTGATCACACCTTGCAGGGCTAACAGAGCACTCAATACATATTTCATTGTTATGTATTTTGTTAAGTGCACCAAAATTCTATCGATCACAACATTGTTAATTCTTTTATTTGGGCAAATGACCCAAGCATATATATAAATCAAAACCATAGCAATTGGAATATGAATAAGATAAGAAGACTTACTATTCTTTATATGCTATGTGGGATGATATCTAATGAATCTCATTGCCCTTCCACTATTTTGCAAAGTTGGAAGAGTTGGATGCCAAGTGTGCTCGCTTTGTCTTGTACATATCTTCCACTTATACCAAAGTGAGACGAACTCATTTAATGTCCTTTTATACTTTTTTAAATTGTAGCTCACCTCAAAGGAAGTATGAAATCAACACCAAATCTACCAAGAAATCTTTTAATAATTTAATCTTTTGTGTTTTAAATGGTCTTGAATAGCAAAACATATTTAAAATGTACTCCCTTATGTATGAAATCAACACCAAATCTACCAAGAAATCTTTTAATAATTTAATCTTTTGTGTTTTAAATGGTCTTGAATAGCAAAACATATTTAAAATGTACTCCCTTATGCTCCTGTTTCTGTTGCATCTCATGGAGACTGGTTTCCAAGGACTACACTTGTCTTTACTTTATTACTCTTGACAAAGTCCTCCTTAAAGACATCAATGAACTTCTTGGTGCCCATACCTTTAGAAAAAGTGTCCAGAAGGGTTTAAGTAGTCTTCAATATTATTAGGCCTACATAGTTTGGACTTGGTAGGTGTTTTCCTTTGTAAGTAAAGTCATTGAAAGACCCTTAGTGCATAGTCCAAATCTAAAGTAGCTTAAAACTATGTTCACTTTTTTTTTTTTTTAAGTTTAGAAGTTTGTACCTATTAGCACAGGGATGCGATTTATAGTGGTAGATATTGAGATAATTTAGAATAAGTTAGTTGTAGGAGGAACATATATAGAAGTTAGCCTACAATTATTAAATCAAATAAAATGAATCAATCAAACAAATAAAAATAACCTGTTTTCAAGCCAATCAATGTGACACAAATTTAGTCTATGGACAAAGATTTAACTCACTAGTAATTGACTTGATGTAGTAAGTGAGGTGAATAGTAATATCTAGCCAAGTACCTGGCCTTCTTTTAGACTAACCATTGGTAATGAACATCAATATCTATCAACATTAGTTACCACATATGTATACCTATCTCTAACAAAAAACAATCTTCCTTTAGGCCAATCTGTAGGCCACATAAACACACACACACACACACACACACAAGCACCCTGACAATACACAATGAGAAGTTTCTATGGTAGAGGTTACTTTGGTGATAACACTACTTTAATTAAGTGAGGTGAAGTACTAGGCAACCTGAACACTGAATAACCTAATTTTGTTATAATATAATGCAAATACCTTAATTCACTATGTTTTATGCAAATGCCCCAAATATGTCCTTGTATGTCAACACATAAAGTCATCAATTGATGGTGCTGTTGGACGGAATTCTTGAATTACAAGAATATTTGGAATTTGACTGAATAATTCGAATAAATTTGAATTTTTTGTGGGTTCTACTCTCTAAATTTGATCCTCTGATTCTTCCTTCAAAAAATGCTCGACTTGAAATTTGATTAATCTTCAAGAAAAGGGCTTGCGCTTGATCTTCCTTGAGGATTGTTAGTTTCTCAGCAACACTGATCTTCAGGTTCAGCACCACAATCTTGGATCAAATGTTGAATTTTGGGGCCTTTGGTGAAGAACGTCTTGAATTTGGCGACGAACTCCTTGGATTTGGTGAAGAACACGATGAACTTCTTGGATTTGGCGAAGAACACAGCGAACTTCTTGAATTTGGCGAAGAACAGGGCGGACTTCTTGAATTTAGCGAAGAACGCGGCGGGCTTCTTGAATTTGGCGAAGAACGCGGCGGGCTTCTTGAATTTGGCGAAGAACGCTTTGAATGTTCTTGGGGATTCCAGAGAGAATTTGGGGAGTTCTTCAGCTGCTTCTCTTCTTCTTCTTCTTGTCCTCTCTTCTCCCTTTTTGTGGAGTTTGGCCCCTATTTATAGTTGTAAGAGAGATAGAGTGCCTGCTGATGTGGCGTGATTTTACTGGCCGTCAGAGTTTGTACTCTACCCAACAACTCAATAGAGTCTTCTTTGCTTAGACTTCTAGCGGGACTCTGCTATTTAGAGTCTTTGTTACTTGGACTTCTGGCAGGACTCTGCTACTTAGAGTCTTTATTGCTTGGACTTTTGGCGGGACTCTACTACTTAGAGTCTTTGTTGCCTGGACTTCTGGCAGGACTCTGCTACTTAGAGTCTTTGTTGCCTCTCTGGAGTCTTACTAGCTACTTCTGGACTCTGCTACTTAGAGTCTTTGTTGCTTGGACTTCTGGCAGGACTCTGCTACTTAGAGTCTTTGTTGCCTGGACTTCTGGCAGGACTCTGCTACTTAGAGTCTTTGTTGCCTGGACTTCTAGCAGGACTCTACCACTTGTCATCATTTGATTGGCCGATAAAAATATTAATTATTCATTTATTTATTTTAGGAATTTTATTTGTTTAAATTCCCAAATAAATAAAAATTACTTTAATTAATATTTTTAATGCCATATTTTCCACGTGGCATCATTTGATTAGGCATTAAATTTAATGTGTCTACAAATGCCCCCTCGAGACTAGTTCGTGAAAATTTTATTTTGAATGGACAAGTCTCGAAGAATTTTATATGAGATGGGCCAAAATCTTGCAAGCTTCTTAATTTAATTTTATTTTCTGCAAGAAGCCTGCCATGTCTCGTTCGTTAGACAGAATTTTGTTGTCCGATAGCCTGTGTAGTAGGTATCCAGTTAGTTCGTTTCCCTTGAGTAGGGGACCATGTCGAATGCATATCCTCAAAATAATTTTAGTTATCCCACGTCAATACAATTCTAGTATTGACAGTCATCTTTGCGGATTACAACTCTTTCTCCTTTCTGCCGCCACCTCTATAAACATTTGCGAGAGACAGACGGAGTCGTGCTTCTACATAGGATTTTTGGCTTCTCCCAACCCCTGCACCGTGGGCTATTTATTTCTGGGTATCGCTCTATCAAATTCCATCAAGTGCTGTCTCTGAAGCACAAACGATCGAGTGTGAGTCCCTCTCTCCCCTTTTGCTTTGTCCTTAGGTTTTCTTTCTTTTCCCAGTTTTGTCGTGTCTTTGTCTACTTCCGACGGTAGTGCAGGGCGTGGCGTTCCAACCACTGGGAACGCTCAACCTCTAACTGCGATTCTTGCTAGAGTGATGCAATGGTGATGATGGGGCCTAGCTTGGGCCTTAGCCTCAGAGGCGTCAATCTCGGTGGGCAGCTTGAGGTCAGGCGCGATGGTGATGTGCCGATGGGTGGTAACATCGAGCAACGATTTGCGCAGTAGGCGAGGTGGCGACTGGCTTTCCAGCAGAGTTGCGCGGGGGCTGGGGTGTGGCGTTGCTGACGGGTTTCTTCAGTAGACGAAGCTGATGGTGGTGGCGAATCGTGGTTGTAGCGGCGTGGATGATGCAGCAGCGGTGTCGTCTCTTACGGAAGAGTTGGAGTGGGCAGCGCGGCAGCGGTGTTGGCTCTGGTGGAAGCGCCGCTACGAGCAGTGCAGCGGTGGGGTGCAGCCACGGTGCTGACTTTGGTGGATGTGCTGAGGCAAACAGTGCAGTAGTTGCAGCAGCAGATGGCTTCTAGCAGCAGCTGTGTCGGGTCTCGGTGGCGGTTTGCGGCGTGACGAAGATGGCGCGGGCAGCACAGCAGCGGGCGAGAAGACCGAAACAACACCATTGTTGGGGGTGGCTGAGAGCAGGCGGCCCGTCCTCCCCTTTTGTCGTTAGAGACGCGGCTGCCGTGGTGGCGTGACCTGGTGGCGTCTCCCTGACGGCAGCGGTGTAACAACGACGCCGAGCGTGAACATGGCGTCTCCCTGACGGCAGCGGTGCAACAGCGACGCCGAGCGTGAACATGGCGTCTCCTTGACGGCAGCAGCGGTTTCTTCATGTGGTGGTGATGGCTTTGAATTTTAGGGAAAGAGAGATGACGGGACGTGAGGTAATGCGATGACGTAGCAGCGGATGAAAAGCCTGAAGCGTCTGCGTCGTGGTGTTTTCTGGAGCAGTTGGTGGAGATTTGCTACGTGTTTCGGTGGAGAAGAAGAACAGGAGGAATAAGGCTGTGTTTGGTGCTATTTCTTCCAACATTCTAAGGCGGCGTTTAGCACAGAAAATGTCAGGAGTTAAGGCTGTGTTTGACGCAGAAAGTCAGAATTTTAGGGTTGTGTTTGGCGCAAAGAATCAGAACTTTTAGGGCTGTGTTTGGTGCAGAAAATTTCAGGACTTCAAGGCTGTGTTTGGGGCAGAAAATTTGAACTTTTAGGGCTGTGTTTGGCGCAGGATTTTTGAGCCTCCAAATACCAAGTTTTAATTTGGCTTAGCTCACGTGTACCATTTAGGCTTGAATTTTTGAGCCTTTGAGTACCAGGCTTGGCTTAGCCCACGCGTACCATTTAGGCTTGAATTTCTGAGCCTTTGAAGTACCAAGCTTGGCTTAGCCCACGTGTACCTTTTAGGCTGAATTTTTGAGCTTTGATACGGCTTGGCTTGGCCCACGCGTACCAGGGCTTGGCTTAGCCCCCGCGTATCATTTAGGCTTGAATTTTTGAGCCTTCGAGTACCAGGCTTGCTTGGCTTAGCCCACGCGTACCATTTAGGCTTGAATTTTTGAGCCTTTGAGTACCAGGCTTGGCTTAGCCCACGCGTACCATTTAGGCTTGAATTTTTACCAGGCTTGGCTTAGCCCACGCGTACCCTTTAGGCTAGAATCTTTGAGCCTTCGAGTACCAGGCTTAGCTTGACTTAGCCCCGTACCATTTAGGCTTTTCCAGGGTTGGCTTAGCCCACGCGTACCATTTAGGCTTGAATTTTTGAGCCTTTGAGTACCAGGCTTGACTTAGCCCACGCGTACCATTTAGGCTTGAATTTTTGAGCCTTTGAGTACCAGGCTTGGCTTAGCCCACGTGTACCTTTTAGGCTTGAATTTTTTTTTTTTGGGCCTTTGAGTCTAGATTGAGGCCCACAATTTTAGTTTAGTTGGAATTACTTTGTTGGCGCTCTTTAATTCCCCTTTTGATTTTGTTACTTTACTTGACCTTTGTTTCTTTCATGCTTTTATAACACTCCTTGCCTTCTTTTCTGCAGTTGTCATCATGGTGCATTTCAAAAGCAACATTTCCTCTTCTGGTGTGGAGTATTTGGTTATTCTTGAAGAAGAGGGTCATCCTATAGAGAGAGGCACGACCTTGGTTATTTATGCTTCTCTTAATAATCGTCCTTGGCCTAAGTTGTCAACTTCTCAACGGATGGATAACTGGACCCGAGAGATTCCATTTGGCAAGACTTCAAAGGCCTGGACCTTACAGTCATCTCACCATCATCATGCCGTTAGATCAGTTCTTCTGCCGACTTTAGGTCGCAGGATCATCGAAGGAAAGGCCAAATGGGGGGATGTTCTTCCGTCTGCTGGCGAGTTTTATTTCACCAAGGGCTACTGGGAGTGGACCGAAGATGTGCTTGGTCGATGTGGGCGTGAGCTGAAGGCAGCTCAGATTTTTGACGCAGTTTATGCCTCACTTTTCACTTATGATCATAACTCGAATATCCTGCAGGCGATTTATGAAGCGTGGTGTCCCTCTACCAACACGCTTTTTACCTCATACGGTGAAGTTTCAATGTCACTTTATGACTTGCGTAACTTAGCAGGTCTCCCGATTTACGGGCGGCTCTACGATGAGGTCGTTCCGAGTGCAAAGCAACTCACGGGTGTCAATGATCAAGGGAAGAGACATGTTCCCCGGTCTTGCCAGTATCTGTTCCATGCTTATCACTTGCTTCAGGGAGAGCCAAATGAAGCTCGTGCTCCTTCAGTTTCTATTGAAGATTGGATTAACTTTTGGTGTAAGAAGGAGACAAGATACTCGGCACCCCCTGCCCGGAAAGAGAAGAAGACGGTGCGTCCTAAATCCACATGCAATCCTTCTGGTGAGATTGGAACTTGTGGTCCTTGGTCATCTGCCAATATAGAGAGTTTTTCTTGCCTTAAGGTTGTTGAAAATTTTAGGACGGAGACTTATTTGGCGGCGTTCCTTGCCTGTTGGGTTTGTGTTTTTGTTCTTCCCACTGAGGATGCTGGTTTCATTCGTCCGAGTACTTTCAAGATGGCAAGTGTTATGGCGACTAAGAGGGTAGTAAGCCTGGCCATCCCTGTTCTTGCTAGCATTTATCGAGGTTTAGGTAGGATTGCACAGTCCCAGAGACCTTCGCGAGTGTATTCGCTTTTCCCGCTTCATTATGTGTACGCGTGGTCTGCTTGTTATTTCAAGACACATTATGTAGTTCACAAAATGGTTGATAATCTAAGAATGATCGCATATTCTGGTGAGGGCGGCGCCAAATATTACGACGCACGCGAGGCTCGTCGAAGGATTCACAGGGGTGAACTTTTTAGTTGGACTGAAGTGATGATTACCAAGCAAAAAGATATCTTCTATGTCGACGACGGTAGTCACAACCGATTTGAAGATGATTATTTTGCTGCCATCCGTTCGGGTTATCTTTCTTTAAGACAGGGTAATCAATTCGTTATTGAACCTTATAGTCCACATCGGTTTAGCCGTCAATTTGGGTTTTATCAAGATGTTCCTGGTATTCTTACCCGTGATGTCCGTGAGATTTCTTTGGAGGAAGGCTTGGATTTTTGGAGGATGTCTACCCTGTCCAACTCACGGGCTAAGGCGTGCTTTCCTCATGCTCCTGCAGTTGTGAGGAAATTTCATTCCAAGGTTTATAAGGAGTGGTGGGCCAAAGTTCATGGGAACTATTTTGAAGAGCATTCCGCGATGTTGTGTATCACTCCATCCCAAGGTGGCGTCCCTGGCGTGGGAAGTTCGTCTCCTGATGTTAGAGATCCACCTTGTAAACCTACAGTCCCGACTGCTCTTGCAGGGAAGAGGCCGTGTTTTGAGACTTTAGACGACAGTGCTAGTAGTAATGGGGATCGTCACTGGAAGAGGATTAGGAGGCCCCCCTCTCCTTTAAATCTGGAAGAGGACAATCCTTCGAGTTACCCAGAATCAGTTAGAGATCTTGCCTAGGAGGTAGTTTGTTACTTTTCTCTTCACTGCATTTTTGTCTTTAATTTACTAATCGTATGTTACTTTTCTGTTAGGTGGAGAGATAGGCTTTTGGGAGCGATGGTGGGGGTTCCAATGGTAATGATCATCTTATTGCGGAGCCAACTCCGTCTGTACTTGCAGTGCCTGAGGAAGTTTGTGCCCCAAAAGGAGACAAGGAAGCACCTTCTCCTGTGGTGGTTTCCGTGTTTAAAGCAGAGAAGTTTCTTCAGAGCAATGAGGAGGAGTTCCATTGCCGATTGTGAGTGAGTCTCCGTGAGAGGTTAGCCAGCACTTCGCATAATCTTATTTCCTCCCTCAAAGATGAAGTCATGCTTGTCCTTGAGTCGATGAAGCGTTTTGAGCATGCGGATGTGTTTCTCATAGAAGAATTTTTAGAAGCTCTTTTTACTAAGGCCGCAGCGTATGATGAAGCGAGATCTACGGCAGCTGACATGCCTACCAAAGAAGCCCTTGCAAAGCAGTTAAAGGATGCAAAGTCTCGTTTTCAGAAGGCTTTGGATAGGGAAACTGAAGAAGCTAGGCAAGTTAAGGCTTCGGAGGCCAAGTTGAAGAGCATCGAGGAGCAACTCGATCTTTTGACCAGACAACGGAGCGAGTTGTCCACTTCCCTTTTGCGGCAGAAGGAATCCCTTAGAGAAGCGGCGGCGGAAGTTGGAGAACTGCATGGGGAGATTGTTGCTATCTAGTCTACTGAGCCTTCAGATGATGTAGCTGTAGAAGCCTTACGTTTTGCAGAAGAGAATTTAATAGCTTCCAAGGATGTGTTGAAGAGCTTGAATCCTTTCTCTTAGTTTTATCAGGATTTAATGCTTTATTTTCATTCGTTATTCTTTCACGAAGTGCTCACTTTCTTCAATAAAACATTTTGTTTTTCTATTTTTCTCTTTTTTTTTTGTCTGACCGTGCTTCCAACAATAATCAAGGACTAAAACATAACCCACACAAATTTGTGACTGAACTCAGAAAGTATCCAAGCTGCCTACGTACCCAGAAAAATGGGATCAAGTCATAACGTAGTTCAAATATTTTTAAATTTGTGAAAGTTAGGGCCGTTCACAGTTTATACTCTTGCGGGCCAGGAGTAACATACAGTTTAGGCTCGTGTGTCAAGGAGCATCTTTGGGTATTTGTAGACAGTTTCAACTCGTGTCAAGGAGTCTTCGAACATTTGTAGACAGTTTCAACTCGTGTCAAGGAGTTTTCGAACATTTGTAGACAGTTTCAACTCGTGTCAAGGAGTCTTCGAACATTTGTAGACAGTTTCAACTCATGTCAAGGAGTTTTCGGGTTTCAGACAGTTTATGCTCATGTCAAGGAGGGGTAGACTTTTTTTCTTTTTTCTTTTTTTTTTTTTTTTGGGCATCCCTGACCCGATGGGATTTTTGTCTTTAAGCATAATATTTCTTCAAAAATCTCCCATTGATTGGGCTAATTCTTACACCGTCTTGATCAACCAGTTTGTAGGCGCCGTTTGTGTAAGCTTCTTTGACAACATACGTGCCATCCCATTTGGAGGTGAATTTGTTTCCAGTACGGTGAGTGATGATGATAGGTCTTCTCACTGCGAGTACCAACTCTCCGACTTGAAAAGATCGGGCACGCACCCGTTTGTTGAATGCCTTGGATAGCGGGCTTGATAACATTCGATCTTTTGTTGTGCATCGAGCCTCTTTTCGTCAAGTGCTTCGAGTTCTTCAAGGCGCAGGCGAGCATTATCTTCCTCAGTCAGCCCTTCTTGTATGGCAATTCGTAATGATGGAATTTGCCGTTCGAGCGGGGTGACAGCCTCAGCACCGTATACCAATGCATAAGGGGTTGCTTGTGTAGGAGTCCTGCGAGTAGTCCGATAGGCCCATAAAGCTTCACCAATCCTTTCGTGCCAATCCCTTTTGGATTTTGATACTACTTTTTTCAACAAGTTGCATAAAGTTTTGTTGAAAGCCTCTGCAAGACCGTTCGCTAGGGCATGGTACATCGAGGACTTTCTTTGCTTAAAACCAAACTTCTGACATAATTTGTCGATTGTGCTGTTGACAAATGGCTTTCCATTATCGGTAATGATATACCGAGGGACTCCGTATCTATAGATGATGTTGATACAGATGAAGTTAGCAACGTTTTCCTTCTTTACTTCTTTGAGCGGAACTGCCTCTACCCATTTTGAGAAGTAGTCGGTTGTAGCGAGGATGTAAAGATGACCAGCAGACGATTTTGTTATAGGTCCAACAATATCCAATCCCTAAGCGTCAAAGGGCCATGAGGCAACTGTAGGGTGCAAGGGCTCAGGCGGTTGGTGGATGAAGCTGGCATGGTACTGGCATGGTTGACATTTTTGAGCGTATTCCATACAGTCTCTTACCATTGTCGGCCAGTAATACCCCATCCTCTTGATGCGAAAGTGAAGCTTTTGTCCTGATTGGTGGGCACCGCAAATGCCAGAATGTGCTTCTTCCATAGCTTGCATGGCTTCATCATTACCAAGACAGCGCAGGAGTATCCCATCAAATGAGCGTCTATACAACGTGCCACTGAAGTAGATGAAGCGAGCTGCTCGCCGTCGGATATCTAACTTTTGGCGTGGATCCTCTGGTAATTTGTCATATTTTAGGTAGTCAACGAAGGCTTGGCGCCAATCCTCCTTTTCGACTTCGAAGACCTCTAAGAAATAATTTTCTTCGCTACCGTCTTCATCTTCGAGTATTGGTGGCACTAACCACTTTTGGCATATAGGCACACGGTATTCTGTATCAGGCAGAGACAAGGAAGAAGCAAGTTTAGCTAATGCATCGGCTTGCTTGTTTTCTTTCCTTGGTACATGTTTTATGGTGACATCTCCAAGCCATCTCATGAGCATATTGGCGTAGTTGTAGTATGGGAGTAGTTCAGGCTTCTTGACTTCATACTCCCCCAACAGCTGGTTGACCACCAACTTAGAATCCCCATAGACTTCAAGGTGTAGTTGCTTGATCTCTACGGCGATTTCAAGTCCGAGGATTAAGGCCTGATATTCAGCTGTGTTATTAGAGCACTTTTTCATAAGGGTGAACGAGTGGGGTAGGACTTGTCCTTCAGATGTTACAAACACTACTCTAGCACCGGCTCCTTCTTTATGGGAAGCTCCGTCAAAGTACATTTTCCATGGATGAGTGATTTCGATCATCAAGGCATCCTCGTCAGGCAAGTCATCAGGAAGGTCCCACTCAGTTGGAATAGGATGATCTGCTAGGAAGTCGGCTAATGCTTGTCCCTTCACAGCTCTTTGTGGTACGTATATGATTTCAAATTGTTGGAATTGAAGGTACCACCTAGTGAGTCTGTCGGAAAGAACAGGCCTTGTCATGACGTACTTCAGTGGGTTTGCCTTGGACACCAAACGGATTGTATGAGCCTAGAAGTAATGTCTCAACTTTTGGATGGCAAAGACAAGTGCCAAGCAAATCTTCTCAATTGGTGAGTATTTCAGCTCATTCGGCGTCATCATCTTGCTCAGGTAGTAGAGAGCATTTTCTTTCTTTTCGTCATTTTCTTGTGCTAGTAGAGCTCCCACCAAACTTTCTTGTGCCGAAATGTATAGGATCAATGGACGGCCATGTATCGGAGCAACCAGTACTGGAGGATTTGTCAAGTAAGACTTGATGCTTTCGAAAGCCCTCTTGCAAGACTCATCCCATTCGAATGGAATACCCTTTTTCATAAGGCGGCTAAACGGCTGACAACGTCCTGCTAAATTGGAGATGAATCGTCTAATATACGCCAGTTTTCCTTGCAAACTCTTAAGTTCGTGAATGTTTCGAGGTTCTGGCATTTTTAAGATGGCATCAATCTTTGCTTGTTTGATCTCGATGCCTTGGTAGCGGACAATGAAGCCCAAAAACTTTCTAGAGGTGACTCCAAATGCATATTTTAATGGGTTCATCCTTAGTTGATACCTCCTCAAGCGCTCGAAGACATTCTTTAAGTCATGCAAATGATCTTTTCTTTTTCTGGACTTAACCACAAGGTCGTCAACATAGCACTCGACGTTTCTGTGGAGCATGTCATCAAAGATCTTCTGCATGGTTCTTTGATACGTGGCTTCAGCATTTTTGAGGCCAAATGGCATTACCTTGTAGCAGTATATGCCTTTAGGTGTGCGGAAGGCCGTTAGTTCCTCATATTTGAGGGCCATACGTATTTGATTATACCCGGATGATCCGTCCATGAAGGAAAGTGCTTCATGCCCTGTTGTGGCATCAATCATGAGTTCTGTGATGGGTAAAGGGAAGTCATCTTTGGGGCATGCTTCATTGAGATCCCTGAAGTCAACACAGACTCGAATTTGCCCGTTCTTCTTTCTTACCGGGACAATGCTGGAGATCCATGTGGGATACTTAACTTCTCGGATGAATCCAGCTTCGATTAATTTGTTGACTTCTCCTTCAATTTGGGGGAGAAGCTCTGGTCGAAATCGACGTTGTGCTTGTTTAATGGGACGAGCTCCTTTCTTTACTACTAAGTGATGTACAGCTACCTTTGGGTCTAAGCCAGGCATTTCTTTGTATGCCAGGCGAAGACATCTTTGAACTGCTTCAGTAGTTCCATGTACTCATTAGCCTTTTCTTTTGTAAGTAGGGTACTGATATAAATGGGACGAGGGTCGTCATCATCCCCCAAATTTATTTCTCTAAGCTCGTCCACCGTGGACTTGGAACCTGCTTCCATTTGAGGTGGTGCCATCTTAGCATCCTCTTCAGTGAGTTCTCCTTCCTCCTGCAAGGTTATGTGGTTGGAAGAGCCCACATTTTCTTTATCGTCGTCTTCCTCGACTTGAGGTTTGGTGAAGACGATAGTTTGAAATCTGGCTTTCAGGACTCTGTCGCACGACATAACCAAGTTCGTTTGTCGCCTCATACGGGAAGGGATTAGGCTTCGGAGTTTCTGCTCTTGTTTTGGTGTTTCAGTGATGCCCCCTTTTGGCTTCCAGCATTTCTGTTTTTTGAGTGGGCCAAGCCTCTTGAAGACTGACACTCGTGCTGGCCTTGTCTCAATCCTTGAAAAGCAGTGTTTTTCTGTAATGGTGTTGGTGGAAGCTCTTCTTATAGCAATGCGCACAGGACCTTTTAGCTGCTCGTACCCAATTCCTGCTCGCGGGTTTTGATTTGATGATTTCTGCGGAAGTTTTCCCAGTGGTGATTGCTCCTGCGGGTTGTATCCAGCCTTAATGAGGAGTTTATATGCCTTGGGGCCAAAGCATTTCGCAGCTTTTAAGTCTTGAGCCTCCTGGTGTTCCTTCGCAGCTTCTTTGGGTGGCTGAGTAGGTGCTCTATTGTCAACTTGAGTTAAAGGTAGTGTTAAACCCTTAAGGGCATCATCGATTACTGGGTCCTTGCCGATGTGTCCTTTGGCGTATGCCATATTAGTTGGGTCATCATTTCTTGTCAGGTTGCCTTGTTCCTTGTTTTCTTGAGAGTTAGAAGCTTCAGGAGTCCAGATTTTGCTTAGATAGTATTTTGCATCAGCAATATGGGACTCAACCTCAGTGAATGGCTTGCAGTCTCCGAGAACTTTCTTTACGACACCATTTTGACAGTATTTGAAACATTGGTGCCAAGTTGAAGGGACTACTCCATTCTCGTGAAGCCATGGCCGGTCGAGGAGTAGGTTGTATGATGTTCTAGCATCGATAACATGGAACAGAGCTATTGATTCCATGTCGTCTATGAGTAGTCTCATTCTTATGGTTCCCAAGGCCCTTTGCCCCCCATGGTTGAATCCTTGAATCACTAAACGACTATTTGAAAGCTCATCAGTGGGGATTCCTAACTCTCTAAGAGTTCGTAGGGGTAAAATGTTGACAGCTGAGCCACCATCGACCAGCAATCGATTTATTTTCTGTTCGTAAGCATAGCCGGTAACAAATAATGGCCTATTGTGGGGTTGAGACCCCAGCATCCGATCTTCGTCAGTGAAGACTATAGTAGCCATGCAGTCTTCTATGAGGATTTGGCTTTTCTTATGGAAACAGCCAGCTTCATTTGGAGATTTGTCCATTTGGTGACTTTCCTCCATTTGATTGCTGATGGTGATAGTGTTGGCATTTACGCTATCATCCTCTAGCATAATTTTCCCTTTGTGGGCGAGTTCCATGATCTTTTCTTTGAAGATGAAGCAATCGTGGATAGGGTGCCCGACCAAGCGGTGATATTTGCAGTATTTAGGATCATCCGTTTTCCCGGCTTCCGCAGGCCGCTTCATTTCGGGTAATTCGATGAGGTTGGCCTTCAGTAAGTCGTCGAAGATCCCAGATACGTCCGTGTCCAAAAATGGGTATGTTTTGGCTTGTAACTCTTTTAGAGTTGGCTTTCTTGGCTTTTGGGCTATTTCCCTCTTTTCGTTCACCTTTTCCTTCCCTTTGGCTGAGACAGGTTTGGCACGTATTGTCATGGATTCTTTAGTGGCATTTTTTGTGGGAGGCTTGCCCCCTTTCTTTACTTCTTGCTTATCTTTTGATTTACGGAACTCCGAAATAGGTGGTCCACCAACACCTCTTGCAGCTATGCTCAACTCCATGTCGTGAGCCCGTGTAGCTAACTCTTCAAAAGTTTTGGGCTGAATTCCTTGAAGGATGTATCGCAGTCCCCAGTGCATCCCTTGTATGCACATCTCGATACCTGAGGCTTCAGAGAGTCTGTCTTTGCAGTTCAGACTCAAGTTCCTCCATCTATTGATGTAGTCAATGACTGGCTCATCTTTCTATTGACAGGTATTTGTGAGCTCGATCATACTAACAGTTCGTCTTGTACTGTAAAAATGGTTGAGGAATTCATATTCCATTTGTTCCCAACTGTTAATGGTTCCAGGCTCGAGGTCAATGTACCAATCGAATGCATTTCCCTTTAATGAGCGGACGAATTGTTTAACTAGATGGTCCCCATATGTTCCAGCATCATTGCATGTCTCTATAAAGTGAGCCACGTGCTGTTTAGGGTTTCCCTTCCCATCAAACTGTTGGAATTTGGGGGGTTGATAGCCCATTGGCATCTTCAGGTTATCAATTCTTGCCGAATAAGGCTTGGCATATGTCAAAGTTGACTTGATGCCTCCATCGAATTTGCTCTTGATGGTGCCCTCAATGAAGTCTTTCAATTGATCAATGGGGATCAAGCCATCAGCGGAGATTTGGAGTTCCCTGATTGTGGACTTCTTTTGGTCATCGGCTGGTTGTTTGGCAGATGCTTCGGCTTCATGAGGTATTTCAGGCGCCTTTTCAGCCTCCCTGCTGGTTTCAGCATCGTCAATTTTATTCATCAGCCTAGAGATTCGTGAGTCTTGCTCTTCAACGTGTTTGGCAAGACCCTCGATGACCTTTGTTATTGTGGCGATTTGGTCTTCTAGGCTTGAAGTGTTAGTTGTCATGACTAGCGCTATGTTGGGGACGAATGAAGCATTGGAACGAGGGCTTGAAGGTGCAAAGTTGTCCTTGTGGCCTTCGTTTGCAAAGAGCGGATTATCAACAGGCTCAAGGAAAGGAGTTGGCTCGGAGTATGCAAGTCTTCTTGCCACACTTCTGGTGACAGCACCGGCATTTCTTATGGCAGTCTCAGCAGCAGTTGATGTAACAGCTTTGGTGGACTTTCCTTTGTTGCTGGCCATAGTAACTTGTTTGAAACTTGAAGGGAGCTTGAAATTTGATATAGGAAGAGATGAGAGGTAGCAGAGTCCCACTGGCGTGCCAGAAATCTGTAGGACGAAATTCTTGAATTACAAGAATATTGGAATTTGACTGAATAATTCGAATAAACTTGAATTTTTTGTGGGTTCTACTCTCTAAATTTGATCCTCTGATTCTTCCTTCAAAAAATGCTCGACTTGAAATTTGATTAATCTTCAAGAAAAGGGCTTGCGCTTGATCTTCCTTGAGGATTGTTAGTTTCTCAACAACACTGATCTTCAGGTTCAGCACCACAATCTTGGATCAAATGTTGAATTTTGGGGCCTTTGGTGAAGAACGTCTTGAATTTGGCGACGAACTCATTGAATTTGGTGAAGAATACGATGAACTTCTTGGATTTGGCGAAGAACACGGCGGACTTCTTGAATTTGGCGAAGAACACGACGGGCTTCTTGAATTTGGCGAAGAACACGGCGGACTTCTTGAATTTGGCGAAAAACACGGCGGACTTCTTGAATTTGGCGAAGAACGCGGCGAGCGTCTTGAATTTGGCGAAGAACGTAGCGAGCGTCTTGAATTTGGTGAAGAACACGGCAAACTTCTCGAATTTGACGAAGAACACGGCGAACTTCTTTAAATTTGACGAAGAACACTTTGAATGTTCTTGGGGATTCCAGAGAGAATTTGGAGAGTTCTTCAGCTGCTTCTCTTCTTCTTCCTCTTCTTCATGGGGTTTGACCCCTATTTATAGTTGTAGGAGAGATAGAGTGCCTGCTGACGTGGCGTGATTTTATTGGCCGTCAGAGTTTGTACTCCACCTAACAACTCAATAGAGTCTTTTTTGCTTAGATTTCTAGCTGGACTCTACTGCTTAGAGTCTTCGTTGCTCGGACTTCTGGCAAGACTCTGCTACTTAGAGTCTTTATTGTCTGGACTTCTGGCAGGACTCTGCTACTTAGAGTCTTTGTTGCCTGGACTTCTAGCAGAACTCTGTTACTTAGAGTCTTCGTCGCTTAGACTTCTGGCAGGACTCTGGTACTTAGAGTCTTTGTTGCCTGTGCTTCTAGCAGGACTCTACCACTTGTCATCATTTGATTGGCCGATAAAAATATTAATTATTCATTTATTTATTTTAGGAATTTTATTTGTTTAAATTCCCAAATAAATAAAAATTACTTTAATTAATATTTTTAATGCCATATTTTCTACGTGGCATCATTTGATTGGGCATTAAATTTAATATGTCTACAGGTGCATTGATTCAATGCTATGTATGCTTTCTGCTAATGTGGTCAAGTTTATGTAGTTTTATTGGTACAACTTTTACTATAGCCACAACTAGAAGAGTTGTGGTTGCAATGTAGAGAAGTACAACCATAGCTTGCACAACTTTAAAAAGTAGTGCTGTGAACATTGCATGATAGCCACATGGGCAATAATCACATCATCGAGGCAAATGCAAATGCAAATGCAATTATTATTGTATCCATACCAATAGCCATTGTGGGCACATGGCCAATGGCATTAGATGTTATTACAATCTTCATTGTATGCATGCTAAATGGCTTTGTGGTTGCAACACAATGGCTATGTGTAACTCTAAAGTTTTTTTCAATAAGAAAGACATAACAAATTAAAAAATTTCTATAATAATTAATGAATTTTGTTGGAACAACATTCATAAAGTAATTATAAAAGAATGATTTAAAATATGCATCAATTATTATAATCCAAAACTTCACATATGTAATCATTTTAATGCAATTAACTTTGCATAATTAACATATACATACTATTGTTTACATATAGTTCAAGGACAAGGCATTTAATACCACTTGACATGGTTTATTCAACTAAATATCCCCAAATTTGTTTCCTTACCTAGAAATTACTTATGTAAAAAACAAGAACAAAGATGTATCTAAATCCATGAAAGCAACTGGTGAATTTGGAAAAACTAAACTCATGACTATGAGAATCAAGAATATGGCGATCCTCTAAATAGAAAGCCTTACGCTTGATGCATTTTAAATGAATATTTGTGTTTTTTTTCAAGTTAATACGAAACCTGATTCCTTTATTAATTTGAAATCCTTTGTCGGCCCTAATATCAACTTGGCCCAACAATAGTTGGCAATAGTTCCCTTTAAATTCTACATAAATAATTAATCAATATGTTATTTTAAATGACTAGTGCGTAACATTTATTCGATCACTTTAATTGGATTCACACTTTATTATTATGATAAATGTACAATCCATGATATTATGTGTATGTGTCCACTTGTTCAAATGCATCCGTCAAATATGCACACACAAGGTTAACATCTTAATCTACCCTTGTTGAAATCCCATTACTTTGTTTATTTAAACATAGATCAAATTTCCATATGTTTCCATTAAAATTATGTAAAAGTTTCTACTTTTGATAATGTGAAATGAAATTAGATAATAATTTCTAAATACCTTAATTTTCATAAGAACCTTTTTTTCCTCTCTATTTTTTCTATAATTCTAGTTATTTTCTTAAATTGTTTACCTTTTTTTAATTTTAAATTTAATAGCAGATGTGTTCTGTTCACCTTGTGATGATGTACATATAATTTTGTGTCATTATACATTATTATAAATATTTTATTTTGTGATAATTGATAGTGTATACAAAAGTCTAATATTAAGTAATTCACATCTAATAATTAATTAAAGACTATATAATACATAAATTTGCCATTAATTTATAAATTTTATCTTGTTTCTTAGCATGATAGTTTGCATAATAACTTTGAATTATACCCATATATTAGTTTGAAAATTAAATTTGTCATTATGGCGAAATCGAGCCTCTCACTTTTAAGTCATGGGCTCTTCAGACTTACTCCAACGTAAGGGAATTTATTTATTTATTTTTGTAATCAATGAATATTTAATTGTTAATTAATATAAGAGTTTAGTCAATGCTCGCATGAGCTCGAACCGGTTGTCTCAAACCGGTCAACACGTGCGGAAGCGGTTCGCGGACGACCTCTTTCAGTTGTTCTGTTTGTCTTATGGAAGATGCCCGAAGCAAACAAAAAGTTGTACGGCGGGATAAATAAAATCGTCGGGTGCGGGGCTCTTGCATTCTTCTTAGATTTGCTCCCGTGAATGAAACAACGAAAATGCCATTTGTATCGAAAGTGAAGAGGCAGTCCGATTACAGTAGTTTTCCTTCTACCCATCCAATTGTTATTGACAATGGCGGATCCTATTTTCGCATTGGGTACTTATGAATAAACCCTATTTCTGCTTATATTGTCAACCATACATTCTGGCATGAACCTTTTGAATTAAGAATTATTGCTGCTAAGCAGGTGGGCAGGAGAGAGCGACCCTAGAGTTATTTTCCGAAACATTATTCAGAGACCTCGCCATAAGATTACTGGTGAGTTTAGCCAAGACGCGAATTTACCTTGTTCAACTTATGATTTGTTGGGTCCTTTTTATGTTATATTGTTTTTGAGAGGTAAGTCGATATAAAATTTTGTTCTCTGTGCTATATGAACTGATTAGAAATGCCTTTTTATCTCGATACTTTTTTTTTTCTATTGTATCGCGTATGAGATCCTTTTGGTGACTTTTTCCTAAAAAAATTGACTAATTGTTGCTGCTGGTTGTGACTCCAAGATTCTATAATGGTGAGGATTTCAAGCAAATATCATTTTTCTCCTATTCTTAGAGTTTCCTGAGTTAAAATTGAATTCAGTATAAAGTGAACGTTAATATTTGCGACACAATATGATAAGGATCTCTAGAAAATGTCCTCATGTTTTTCTTTTCTTTTTCTTCTTAAAGTTTCATAGTATAGAAAACCTGCAAAGTGCATTTAGTGGAATTATATGTAAATATTTGGAGGCAAGGATAGATAAAATTAGGTGAAGTTTTTACATAATGCAGTGGACATTAATGATAGCTTGAAATTGGTTGGGGCTAGTTTTGAGCCTAAGAATCTCTAAGTAGTAGACATACCAAGAGGTTAGGGATAACACAATATTTTGCTTTATGTTGGGTATTTGTGCAAGTTCCCAACATAATAAGTTGAGTTAATAATAAGCCAAATCAACTAGCCGATGATTATCACAAGTCTCTTTGATTAGGTAAGCCAAAAGCAAATATATTAATGCTATAAAATTGCAAATTATTATGTAGAGTTCGTATATTTTTGGACAAGAGAAAATGTTCATATAATTACTATAAGAAATGAACATTTCCGATATTAAGGCTCAGGTTCTTTTTGTTCCATGGCTAGAGAAGAAATCTTGATCTATGATGACTGGTGCATATGTCATTTCTGTGAATCTTATGAACATATGATATATCAGTTCCTATCACTTAGTTAATTTAATTTATGGATGTTCATGTTGTTTATCACAGTCTTGGAATTTTGCCTTGCCTGTTATTATAAGGTCTATAGAGCATTAAGGAAATTTTTAAGTTCTTATAGAGACACACAAGTTTGTCTATGCCAGTGCCCAACCTATTTTTTTGTCTATGGGTTCATTAAAAACAATTTCATGTCCTTTTGTACTTGATTGACATGTTCTGCAGCATACTGATACAAAGATAATTGAGAATTACTATCTTGAAGAGTTGACAAAGGACTAGTGTTTTTTTCTATATGAATCTTGTTCATTGGATCACCATCCACAAAATTAACTCACCATCTTAATTCTGTAATGAACGTAATGCTACCTTGCTTGATGTGTGTTTGAATAATTTTCATTAAGCTGTGTGAAAGAATCTGCTAAGTTTATTCTGACCTTATAGATATCCTTTTGTTGATACCTTTGGATGTATATCTCATACAAGCATTCCAACTCTTACTATCATATTCTTATCTTTGCTGATGAACTTGAGACAATGAAGCCATTTTGTATAGTTGGAATTTCTCTTATATTTAAAAGTTAAAACAATGTCTTCCAAGCTGCGCGAGCCTCTTAGCCTCTAAACTTGTTTTTCTGTGAGTCTATGCAATTTGATTTGTATGGTTTGAAGTTATACAAGTTTGCTTTAATGACTTCGAAAGCACTATGCTTTCTCTAATCAAAAGCACTATGCTTCCTCTAATCAAAAGCATGCATCCACTGCAGGTTTCTTTAATCAAAATCATAGTCTGGTTAGCATAAAAAATAAGACCAATTGCCAAAAACAGCTTTAGGATACTTTAAAACCAGGCATTTCCTATACATACCTAAGTAAGTCTATGTAGTGTGCCATTCTGTTAAGTCAAGTTCTATTCCCCTCCTCAAGAATACATGGATGCCAGTGATTAGAGCATTCACAGATGGCAAAAGATACGTTTATACTGAATTTCTTCTTTAGATATGTCCTGCATCACCACATTCTGTCATGCATAGATTAAGCTGACCTGCCTTCTGAATTGTTCAATAAATGTCTTAAGAAGATATTATATATATATATTAGTTGTTACCAATTTGAGGTTTGTTTCCATCATTGAAGTATTATCTACATAGTAGAGCACAATCATATCACATAGTTATTAGATTTGATGTTAATGCACCTACTGGCATCAGTGTTAAGTCCTGTTAGATATTGTACTGCCCTTTGTTAGATATCACACTGTCAATTTTATTGTTTCTACTGGTTAGAGCTAGTTTAAATTCCTTTCAAGGAATTCGCAGATATTGACACCCCTTTTTTTTAATTTTTTTTGTAGCTTAGTGCTGCTGTAAAAACGTTACTGGTTCCAAATAAAGTTCTCTCTCCAATTCATTATTTAGGAATGTGTTATTCATATCCATATGGTGCGTCTAGTACCTTTGAGTATCAGGTAGGATTATAGAAGTGTCATAGAAATTTCAGCTGTACGTAAGCATTTCAAATGGTATTAATTATTCCCATTTGAAGATATTTTCTGCTAATGCTACCTTGAGATCTTATGGAGCCATGGATTTGACATTCTTTTGATTGTAAACTACCACCCTTCAAGAATGTGTAAAACTAAGCACTGGTTCTCAGGGACAACTCACAGATTACTGTTATTCTTTTAAGCATCAGATTTACCATGAGACGAGAAAGTCTTTATACATTCACCTTCTAGCTCTCAAAGAATTCATCATTCTCTTATTGGACCTTCTGAGTTCTGATGCTTTTGGTGTGAAAAGGTTGTGCGTTGATTGACAATTTTGATTAGTAGGAAAATGCCTTGAAGAAGTATGTAAATAAGAAGAGTCAGAAAGGATTTATCTGATGAACACTGTGCCATGCAAATGGTTTCTTCCATATTGATTGTTTTAAATATTTTGTCCAATCAAGAGATATTCTTCTAGTCTAGCTACCTGAGTGAATCATATTAGTTATATACCTTGAATGTGAATATCTAGCTCTCTGCCTGCAGCCTATGAGGTTCAACTAGACTATCAGTTTCAGGAGCTCCAATGAGGTTCTCTGTTTAATTGCATGTTTTGGGGGTGTATGGCAGACGATCCTATATTAGTATGTTGACAAAGTCGTTGCTGTTACACTTTAAAGTGGCCAAGTTGGCACTGACTGGTTATTTCTACTCATCCAGCTAATTAAGTTGGGGAACTTAATAAATTATGAAGTAAAACAATTGGATACTTTCCCATCTTCCTGAATTACAATGCATGAATTTAAATTTTGTTGTCCACTGGTACAGATATTCTTGTGTATATAGTGAAACTCCTGTACCTGGAAGTTTATGCTCTACTTACAATTCTGAATAGTTTGTTCTTTATGCAGGTGAGACGATAACTGTAGTGGGGGACCATAATCCCTCATTAATGAAATACTTTGACTGCACTAGGTCAGGGCCTCGCTCAGCATTCGACAGCAATGTTGTTTATCAATTTGAAATAATGGAATATGTAAGGCTATTCATGCAATTTTAATTAATATATCAATTTATAGTTCCTATTATTTATTAGATTACACATGCATACTCATATTCTATTAAGAACTAAAGGTAATTCTCTCATTAATTTGAAAAACCAACTCTCCATTTATAAATTGGGATTACATAGGGATAGAAAAAACCTAAAACTCTAAAACTAGAATCTTAACAAGCTAAACAATTTAGTGAAATCTCTTACAACATAGAACCAAATATATATTATACTAATTTAGAGAATAGATAATAGTAGTTCTCTAATCTAATACTTCTAACACTATCTTGTGTTGAACACGGTGAGCTTAACTAAAGGTTATGCTTGTTTTCACATTTCCCCACGTTAAAATGCGGTACAATTATTACACTTTTAAAATTTTCTTTTTCTTTTTTACACTGTTTTGATAAAAATAAATAGCCAAAGTGTTCAACTTGGACTTTTTGACACCTAGCATCCACCAAATAGTGGCCACCACCAAATGCAGATTGATAAAATTCATGCTTTCAGTTATCTTTCTTGCCTACAGCTGTATAAGCAAAAACGCAAGACATGGTAGGTCAGTCTGTGAAGGACACAACACTAGGTTGATGTAATAGTTTGTTTCGAAGTTAAGTTAGATGGAGTAGTATTCTCAGTCTCACCAGCAGCTCATTTGGCCCTTTTAGTAATTTTTCACCCTTTCTAGGGTTGCGAAACTTATCCCAACACTTTTTAGAGATATGGTTTTTTCTTCCATGGTAATCATAATGTGGTTGATGAATGTAGTATTTTATAATGTGTGGTTGATGAATGTAGTAACTGACTGCCATGATCCGTTTGACATGCAACGAGGCATGAGCTTCAATTACTGGGGCAGACCTTTTAACTAAAATTTTCTATGGCAAGACAAAAAAATATTGATATAATATTAGACAACGTAGGAATACTGTCATTGGCTAACCAATGTTTCAGACTAAACTAACAGAAGAATCAAGTCTAAACAAGAAGTTAGCCATTAAAAATTTCTTCCATTAGGTATTACGCGTTTGAACATCACAATTTAATTAATGATATAGCAGAATTTTATCCACTGCTCCTTAAAGCGAGGCAAAATAGTCTGTCATTGATTCCCATTTTGTTTCAGAGATAACAATTTTTATATATCTCAAACACTCTAGGAACATTCTTCTTTGGAAAATATCTATCATGCAAAGCACACCACGTTTCCTTAGCCAAACTCAAAAACATGACGTTAGCTACAATAGACTTATCCTTGCTATTCAAAAGCCAAGTTATAATGGAAAAGTCAACATATTTTCATGTTGAATACTCAACATTCTTGGAATACAAAGGAGTAGATGGTGTTTGGTTTGGCTTATTTTGAGGCCTAAGAAACAACTTAAAACCTTGAAACTGGAATATAATTTTTACCATTTATAATGGACCTTTTGTTCATTTGAAGCCATATTAGAGGAAAATTCACTAAGTAATCTAATCAAAGGTAAACAAAGGATAAATAGCAAACCAATAGTCTAAATCACCCCCCAAAACTCAATTGTATATTCTTAACTACAAGCCAATAAAATCCATAGTTTAAGTTGGCAATCTACTAGAAAACATAGAGTTGATGTGATGGAGGAGACTGCCAGAAAACAAAAGACTAAATAGCAGTGCAATGGTTTAAGGCCGTCTGTTTTTTTGTTCCCCTTCTTTCTTTTGCCTGTTGTTGTTGATTGGACTTAGGAGTGGCATGTGCTTTTGATGGTGGATTCGTGGCTATTTTGAGTTGGCATTCATGTGGTGGTGGTGCATGGTGGCCTGATGGATGGGGATTGGGGACAACTGTGCTCTGGGCAAAGGTCCAATGGATGGTTGCACAGCAGGCAGGTGTGGCAAATAACTTGAGATTCAGAGTGTTGACCAGCCCTATGGTGCTCCACAGCTGCGGGTTGGCTAGGGTTTAACTCAACCCCCCTCTTTTTGTGTTTGACTGAGTCTTTGACCGAGGACAGCTGATTAGGGGAATTAGAAATTTGATCTTCTGTTGTGTTCTGTGACCAGAAAATATGGAACTCAAATTAGATTAGAGTTTGGGGAAGATTTTGGGTGCTTACACCATGTTAGAACTAAAGATTGTAATTTTCCCATTAACTGAAATAGCCAACACTATAGGGTGGGATAATATAGAGATAGAAAGTAAACTAAAAGTCTAGAACTTGAATCCTAACTAACCAAACAAATTAGTAGGTACCTACTCAAACATAAAATCTATTTTATACAATACTAATACAGAGCAGATAATAGTAGTTTACTAAATTAAGACTTTTAACATATTTTTATCCTCATTATTCCCTCATCACAGCTAGAAATTTTTTCTCTTTGTAACATTCGGTACAAGTGCTGCATTTTGTGGACAGTGTGTCTGCTTTTGTTTCAATGAACATGGTTTGATAGTCATACGCTGTGAAAATTAAATTAAAAGAATGATACATTACAACATAAATTTAGTATTTTGTCTTATGTGGAAGCTTAGAGTTGCTAATATTTCATACTAGGGTTTCAGAAAAATCTGCATCATGTAATTGCTGTTTTGTTATGAAAATTGCCCTCCTTTCCCCTTACAAAGACAAAGCTTTCATAATACACTATCTTTGGAACCCTTATGGAGAAGGCTATCTTGGATAATCTTATCAAGCGAATAATTCTAAATACAATAACAATAGTAGTTGTTACCAACTTTATCGCTGCCAGCTTATCTTTGTCTGGAAAACTAGCTATCATTTAAAGCAGCTGTTCAGAGAAGAAAGCCAGACTAGATACTATATTTCAGCCCCTAGTTCCTCTAGGCATGTCCATGCATTGTATAGGTTTGTTAGTAGGCATGTCTAAGCAATTTTGGGTCTGTTCCCATCTTGAAACTGTGGTAGCATTGTACCATCTGGAAATTATAAAAATTTAATGGAAATAGATCAACAATATGTATGGTCCTAAATTCGAAAAATATTTATGGACGATATTTAGAATTATTAATGTTGATTCAGATTCTCTATTTTGGATGGCCTTGGAAATGTTTTGGAGATGTGTTGTGGAATATGGTAGATGTTATCAAATTGTTTTTCTCTAGTTTTTGGACAATTTTGTTTAGATGGTTTTGGGGAAAATCTTTTCTGAGTTCTATTGGGAAATGCGATGGGTTTTGATTTTATGTTTTTTTTTTGGGAAATAAGTTTTTGTTTTGTCACATCTAATCACTTAAGGATTGAAAGGAAGTCAATAAATATTTTAACATGAGATACTTTTATGATTATATTTTGAAGTTCACCCATGATATGTTAATGCATCTGCTCTTTCTGTGGAATGTGATTCTTGACTTTATGAGTGATGGCATGTGATTTAGTTATCGCCCTTTTTTTGGTGCAAAACTAGATTCTTGACTTTGGCTTTGATCGACTGGGTGCAGATCAATCACAGGTACGTCGACATGTCCTTTTTTTTATTCCAGCTGTTATTTTACTTGTAGTCTAAGAGATGGGGAGGGATTATTAATCAATTTAGAATATTTGCTTTTGTGAGTGTTTGATTGGATAAATTCTTTTATTGTGGGAATCTGGATCTAAGCATGTTTTAACATACAGTGGTCAAAGGATATGAAAATTTAAGGGAGAATGTACTCAGCTTTAATGACTTATTGCTTGTTGTTAACAGTCCAACACTAGAATGTATTTCTTTGCGGTATGTGTGAGAATTTTGGTTTTGTGCCCTAAAGTTTGATCCTTGAGGCAGTGTAACCAAAACCCAGTGCACAAGTAGTGATCAGTATCTTGCGTTGGACTATCTTGTAATTGAATTTGGGTTTGCACCTTGAGTCTGTCTATTTTGGGTTGGGTCATGTGATATTTGTACTTTATCATTTTTGCTTCTACAAGGAACTTGTATGGGTTTGGGTTAGTTATTCATATATTTAAGCTGTCAGGTCTGGTGATCTGGATCTTTTAAGTTTGCATTTAACTCTCAACTTCCACTATTTACTCCTAAACTGTGGTTCTGGTCAATCTCTAGACTTCAGTGCAAGGAATATGCCTGTAAAATTTTGGATTAAGACTCTCTCTTTCTTCCCTCCCTCCATGATTCTGTTATTTTTCTTTTTAATGGTCATTTCTTCCACGTTCAGCCAAACTTGAAATTCTGACAATGCTTTCCGTCTTTGCAACCTCATTTCTGAATTTCTTCCAACCAGCAATGCCCTTTACCTTCTAGCTCTTTAAATTTCCATCTGATACTAGTAAAGAAGCATGGCTTCAACAACTGTGTTTTTAGTTTTAATCATCATTACTAATTGTCAAAGAGGGTGGCATTGCACCTGTTTGTATTAAGGTTTCAAACCTTGATTTGAGGCTTATTACTTGCTACACCTGATGTTTTTCTTCACTTGTGGCATTTGTTCAAGGCTTTGTTATAGTCATCTTAGATCTATTATCTGACAGGTATTACTTCAGTTTTTATGTTCTCCAAATGTTACAGTTTGTGTTAGTAAGCAATGCTCTATGGATATACACTGCTGCTATAATTTTTGGGAATGGGCTACTTTTAACCTTCCAACATTTCATATTGCAAATTCTGTTGTGATCATGTGGTAATACCTTCGAGTAGCCTTAAGAGATCAATTTAGTAAATAAAGACTTAGTATGCTAATATTTTACTGCCTTAAATTACTTGCCTTTCTCATTTATTTGTGATTCTCTTTAATTTTATGGACATGAATATACATCTTGAGGAAAAAAGGTGATGCTTTACCAAGATGCAAAAGTTATGATGCTTTGGTTAAATCTCCTTTTAACTTAACCTGTTTTCTTGTAAATCACTCTACTCATTTTTGTGTTTTTACTTGGTGCATCTTTTAGTTTGCAATTTCAGATTAAAATGTATTTGATAATTAAAATACTTAAATTTATTTATAGCTTCCTAAATGCTTTTTTAATTTATTGTTGGAAAAACAGATTAATCATCCTGTCTTGATTACTGAATGTGTTTGCAACCCGGTCCAATCTCGCAGTAAAATGGCAGAACTTCTTTTCGAGTCTTATGGAGTTTCATCAGTAGGTAAAAATGTTATGATTCTTTAGAGAGGAGATATATCTGCTTATGTGAACTCATTTTAAGTTTTTAAGTTTATCTTTTTGTGCTTTTGTTTCTCTCTCTCTCTCTCTCTCTCTCTCTCTCTCCACCGTCTTGCCCTGCCCCCTGCCTCCCACCCCCCCTCCCAAAAAAAAAAAAAAACAAAAAAAAAAAGAAAAGAAATTCCTCGCCCAACCCCAATCCATTGCATGAGTTTCTTCGTACATCATTATGGTCTGAGTTGGGATTCATTGTCAGTTTGTTCCCTTTCATCTTTTTATGTCATTGCAGCATTTGGAGTTGATGCGGCGTTTAGCTATAAACACAATCAACAACTTGGGATTTGCAGTGATGATGGTCTTGCAATCTACTCCGGGTTCAATACGAGTCATGTTATCCCGGTATGCCATGTTAAATTTTTTTAAATTTATTTTCAAATGATTAAGGAAATTTGTTGTCACAAACAGGGTTAGGGGTGAGATGTTGGAACAAGTCTTAGTGATATGCATGCACGCTAAATGGATATCCCTTGCCTAAACTGTAATTGTGTGTGTTGATATGATGAACTGCCGATATTTTGCATTAAGTTCCAATTTCCCTGGCTCATCAATGCAATTGAAATTCCTTCAATTACCAATAATCTTGTAAATAGGGATAGCATATCCTTTGGAAATATTGGCATTATTAGTCACATGAGATAGGAAGATTTTCACATCCATCTTGTACTTTACATGATTTTTGAAAATGTTCCAAAATCAACTTTGTAGATTTAGCCCTAAAGCCCCAAATTCATTAGTTTTGTTTCAATGGAGAAGATCATGTGTATGACATTTGGCTGCAATTTCAAAGATAGGAGAAATAAGTAGATGTTCAATTGCTTTTAGTCTGACATGATTGAGGTCATAGTAATTTTAGTCCCTTATTTTCTAAAATTTTTAAAATGGCTGCAGTCTATGAATCTGCACAGCCATAAATTAGTGTTTTAGGTCTCATTCTATACCTGTTTGTTCAAGTTGTGCTCCAACCCCATAACATTTTTGAATATGTATTTTTAGTTGAAGCACGTGAAATGGTAATGACTCCTGAACTAAGTGGAGATTTACCCCTAGTAGTAAATTTTCAATGCAATTTAATTTGTCATGCAAGCAATCTCCTTGTTAATATAAAATGAATGTGCACTGATGATGCCTTGAGAGTTTTGTTTGGTGTTATATGGTTCTTTTAGATGTACTGTATAATGAAATGTTTCAACAATTAATGCAAGTTTAAACTTTAGTGCGATTGATGCTCTATAAAAAAGTAATGATAGGGCTATATTCTGTTGTAAGAGGATATCTTCTTATTTTGGTGTGATTGTTGTGACTATCTAAATTGTGGGGCTCGTTTAAAACTATATATATATAAAACTATATATATATATATATATGAAGAGATTAGGCTTGGTCAACAGTTGTTTTATACAGCATTGTGCACTCCTAAATTTATTTGGTATTTGAACTAGCAAGATTAAACACATAAAAGGTACATTTGTTTTTTGTGTTTTTAAAAATTAGGGGCAAAATAAAGTGATATGCAAAATAAACGTTATAGTTGAGTTTCTTTATATTTTTCTTGTTAGATTTGAACTTGACATTGAGCCTTTAAACATTTTGTTGTGAGAATTTGCACAAGAATTATAATTTCTTTCCTGTTAAAATTACTTATGCTTTGGGCAAAAATTCATTTGTTTGTAATTGCTATCTCAGTAGCTCTAATAAATTTTAATTCATACCATTTCAAAGGGCTTGTCTCAATTTGGCCTGTCCTAGCTTGTGATAAGTTTTTTCTATGCAAACCTAATGACTTTCTGAATGTTGTACATCTAATTAGTAATGAACCAGATTTTAAAAATAGAAATTATCTTTTGAAAATTGGAATCATGTTAATTGAGAAGTATGCTACTAAAATTATTGATATCCTGTCACATGGAACTAAAATATCATTTTCCATTTACTGTCCTGGTCCAAAATTTGAAACTAAAGCTAAGTGCTATGCATGGGTTTGCTCCATTAAACAATTAAGATAATTTGGTTCTTGAAAATATGCTTGTAAAATCTTTTGAATTTTGGATATTTTAAAAAACTCTGTCAAGAGTAGGATGAAAACCCCTCATTCTAGGTCCAACAATGTAGTTTTGCCTATGTCCTCTCTCTCTTTCCTTTTTTCCTGTCAAAAAATTGTGCTCTTTTTTATAGCATTTTTATTTAACTTGAGAGTTTTCAATTACTCAGTATACATTCTGCTTTTCCTTCTTTCTTTCTATTGTCTTTTTAATATATTGCTATCATTTTACTTTTTAATGGGGCATTTGGATGTGGAAACTCATGTGAGCAATAGGTTCAAACAGGATATGTTTTGGTTATTTGTAGAATCATGTTGGCACTTGGACTTTAGAAAGGAGGTTAAAGTGAAAACAAAGATTATTTATCTATTTATTTATTTTTTGACATATCTTTGGCTACGAGAATATTATTTCTAGTCCTTGTCTATGGGCTCATGAGGACATTTGCTATATTTTGTTGGTTAATTACATCACTTAATTGTGTTACCATGGATATTTATGGATTCCCCTTTGCTAATGAAGTTGTACAACCTATTTTAGGAGTTATATTCAATAATTACCCTTTTAAGGTAATCAACCTGTTGTAATCAAGAATTTAGTGTACACTTTCCATGTTTCTCTTGTCTTAAACTTTTGATCAAAATGCCTTGAAATTTTTAATATGTAGTTCCAAATCATGAAATTGATTGACTAAAGAAGACTACGAGGTGGGTGAACCAAGTCTCTTGCAATCCACTTGACATTCCTAGGATGTCACTTTTTTCTCAGTTGAGCACAAAGTAGATTGTGAATGCCCAGGGAATGCTTGAGGGAAAGGTTTATGTTGACCTATCCTGAGACCTTTTGGTTTTTAAAATTACACTGACCTCCTTTGTTGGCAAAGCTTGGTTTTGAGAAAGTGAACTTCTTAACAATTGATTGCCCCCTTTGATATTTCTAATCTAAACTCAACTGTAAATATCTTTTTGGTTGAATTAAAATTAATTTTTCATGCTGTCTTCTTACCCATCCCCTTTACATCCCTGCCACATGGGGCTGGCAAGCAGTGCCACAGCCTGCAGGGTGTTTCCTCTGTAAAGCGAGTCTCCCTTTATGCAGCATTAACTAATCAACCCAAATTGTAAACATCACCACTTCTGCCCACCTCTCTCTATTCACATGCACATTCATGTCAGTGGTATTTGATATGCCTCCATTTATCTTATTTAATAATTCCATTTAACTCAAAAATTTAAACTTGAATGCAACAGCAAGGTTTGGTGTTATGTCACTGTTATAGCTGCACTTTTTCACACCTCATTACTCTCTCATCTCAGTAATTTAAACTCCCTCTCAAGTAGAGGATATATATATATATATATATATATCAATCATGCTAAACTTGTTACACAAATTTTTGAATCTAGCAACTCTTGATACTTTGGTAACAATATATGCTACTTGTTTGAAGGAGTGAAAGGAATACTGATCTTGTGAACCATTGTAGTGTTGTTAACAAAATGTCAATTAACTTCTACATGCTTAGTTATCTCATGGAAGATAGGATTGCTAGCAATATGTATAGCTACTTGGTAATCACAATACGTACGTGGTGGTTTTTTATACATAAATCCCAATTCTCCATAAAATTCTTCAAACACATAATCTCATTAGCAGTGTGGGCCATAGCTTGATATTCGGCTTCAACAACTGTAACTCATTTCTTACTTCACCAAGATCGGTAACTAGGCATGGCCATGGTTCCAAAACCGCCGATTTTAGTTCCGAAAAAATGAAGAACTCGAACAGACCTTTAAGCAGTAGTACTGATTCCGGTTCTTTAAGGTTCTAGTTTTATATGATTATATTTTATTATTTGTTCTTATTTGTTTTAATATAAAAATAACGTGACAACATATTTAATACTTTTAACAAGTGTAGAATGTTAAAAAAATGAAGAAAAAACATGTTTTTAATTTTTTATTATTATTTCATGAAGTAAAGAATAAGTGGTACAAATTTTATAAAATACTTTATATTAACAAAAATACTTTATATTAACAAACATTTTGAGTAGAAAAAAATATATGTAATATCATTTAACTACTTAATATTAAATTAAATTAAGATATTATATTATATATATATATTGTATTTTATATTTCTCTTTTTTGGCGGTTGTGGAAGCGAAACCGAATTGGCTTATTCCATTTTTTGAGAATTGGAACCAAAATAATTGTGAATGGTTCTTGCATGGTTCTGATTCCACGGTTTCGGTCTTGGTTTAAGTCTCAAGATGGTTTAGTCTGGTCCAATTCTTGGTTCCAAATCTAACCATGGCCATGCTTATTGGCAACTATACTTGTTTCTTTCTTTGCTAAGGTCACAAGATTTCTATCAACATAAGTACAATATCTTGAGGTGGATTCTTTCATTTTTATATCTTTCATAATCATCAGAGCATGCTTCAATTCTTAAATAATCATGCTTTTTTAACAGAAGACCTTATGCTAAAGGAGCCTTTGTATATTTTAGAATTTTGGTTGTAGCTTCCTAATGAATTGATTGTGGTTTTTCCATAAATTGACTTACCACACGCTTATTGCAAATCATATATTAGGTTTGGTAACCGTTACATTCATAAATTTCGCAACAAGTCACCTAAACTTAGTTTTGTTCTTTAAATAATTCATCATCTTTATTTTAAAGATTAGGATTGAGCTCAATAGGTGTATCAATAGGTTTGCTTCCAAGTAAATTAGCATTTTGAAGCAGATCTAGGGCATGCTTCCATTGAGAAAGTGATACCTCTTCTTTGCTGTGAGCAACTTCAATACCCAAAAAATGCTTAGGCCATTTGAAGTATTTGAAGTCTTTGATGACAAAGTGTTGTTGAAGATAAGCCTAAGTTTTCTAAGATTATAATCCCCACATATTAGGATAACGTCAACATAAACAATTAATATGTTTATTTCTTGATTCCTTTGGTGCACAAAGACTAAATGATGTGAGTCACATTGTTGAAAACCAAAATCTTCAATTATTTAACAAAACTTTTCAAACCATGCCTTAGTGTTTTGTTTTAGGCCATAAATAGCCTTTTTAAGCTAGCATACCATGGGTTGCTTCTCCCCTAAGCGCATATCTTGGAGGTTGTTTCATGAAAATATGTTCTTGTAAATCCTTATAAAGAAAGGCACTTTTAGCATCTAATACATGGATCTAGATTGATTTGTGGCCAAAGAAAATAATGCTTGAATAGAATTGGGTAAAGCTATTGGAGAGAGTCTTAAAATAGTCGACACCATACGTTGAAGTAAAGTGTTTCGCAACTAAATGGGCTTTATAGCATTAATTATCTCATCAACCTGATATTTAAGGGCAAATAACCAGTCTAGTACTATTGTAGTTCAGGTACAAGTTCCTAAGTACCTTGAGAAATAAGTGCCGTCATTTCTTCATCTAGAGCTTTCTTACATTTTGGATGGAGTGCTTCATTATAGGACTTAGGCATAGATGTAGAGGAAAGAGAAACTATAAGGTATGAAATTTGTAACTAAGTCATCCAAATGACATACAATTGGTTAATAGATGGGAAGTAGAAGAAAGAGGACCTTTATGTATAGCAATAGTGAGATCTAAGCCTAAAGTGATGTGTTGTTCAGTGCGCGCAGGAGGATGAGTTGTTACATATAGCAAAGGCCCTTAGCAGTTCCATCAATTATACTCCTTTGGTGGTGGAGTGGGAAATGGTGTAGGTGCATTTGTAAGGGAGGTATAAGTTGGTGTAATAAGGTGAATATCGTGCATGATCTGCTAAGACAACATCTTACTGAAGATTGGTTCAAAACAACGTTCTCCTTTTTGAGCTCTTAAGTGTCCCAAAAATAGGCATTTTGTTGACCTCATGTAAACTAGATGAAGAATTATGTACAAAACAAACGCATTTAAAAACACAAGATAGAGGATAAAGAGGCTTATTATGTATAATCATAGAAAAGGAATTTTTCCATCAAGAACACTTGAAGGCATATTATTTATAAGAAAGCATGCAGTGTGACAATCACCCAAAAAATGTTTTTGGAACTTTCATGTAGGTCATTAATATATAGGTTACATCAAGAATGTGTTGATGCTTATGCTCAGCTACTCGATTTTGTTGGGAGGTGTAAGGACATGAAGTTTGATGTATAATTCCATGAGATTCACAAAAGCTTGAAACATCATTTTGAATTAATTCTAATGCATTTTTAGTATGAAAAGATCGTGAAGTGGCAAAAATAGCTTTTTTATTTTCGTTATATAATAAAGTGATTATATGAGGAACTTGAGATTTTTTCTTGAGCAAATAAAGCTATGTTATTCTAAAAATCGTTCAAAGAAAGAAAGAAGAATTTCATTGCCTCCACCCGCCTAGGATGGAGCATGGCGCGGTGCATGGCATGCGCCATTTTAAAGTATGACGCACAATAAATCAAATTAATTAAAAATGTTCTTGTTTGTAATGTCTTTGAAATATAAAATAACCATAAAAAATTTAAACTTCTAAGTAAAAAAAAAGCATTGATAAAGGCATACAACATACATAATTACACAGTATGCAACACACACACGACATACAAATTACAGCCATAGTGCATATTGGGAGAGGCCAGGCAAATATGCAGCATCCATTATATGTCCAAAATTAGACTGTACACAATTACACACACAGCACACACACAAAGCTCATGATATATGAGAATTTCCGAATGTATAGCATACACAAAGCCCATTGGGAAAGCACATACAGAGCATACACAAGGACTGAATGATAAATTAGTAATTGTTGGAAGAAGGAAAAAGAAGCATACACCCAATAGTTGTACTAAATAGTTGACTGAACTATTGGAAAATGAAGCCATGCTATTCACATAAAATAGCTGTGAGCCTGTGACCTCTAGAAACAATTGAACCAAAAAAAAAAAAAAGCCATGCTATTCGCACACACCTTTTGAACTATAAACTTAGAGGTCACAACATATGTGGGAGGACTAATTTGTGGCCCCATACCAAAAATGAAGACCCACATGGAGAAAACATACATATCAAGCAAGAGAGATTAGAAGAAAAACCACAAATTTTTGAGAAAATGACTAGAAAGCCATAAGTGAATGGGGAAAGTGAAAAAAAATCAAAGCCCATGGTATGTTCTTTGCTACGTGCATTTCGCTTCATCCTCGACTTTGTGTGCATGTTGAAGCTAGGGATTGAGTCAATTGCTGAATGAGGGTTTGTTTAGCATAGTTCATTGGTTTGTTTTTTTTTTAGTCCCAACACGCTTAGAAGTGTGGTTCATAACTAAGTGTTTTTTTCTTAAAAATACAGAACACCCCTTCATTGTAAAATAGTGTGGAGGCCACGCCATCTGCCATGGCTCGCCCCATTTCGCATCATTTACAACTATGCTTTAGAATAATTGCCTCAAATATGATTCAAGTAGTGAAAGCTTACATGAGGTCGTATCACTAGTGCAAAATTATTACGTGCATTAGAGGATACCTTGCTTATAGTAACTTATAATACATGAGGCAATGCATTCAAGGGTAAGGAATGTTATCACTAGCCAATAAATTATCTTTGCTAATAAGAAGAGATGCATTATGACCCGACAAAAATTTAGCAATAAAAAATTCCTCTTGCTGATGTTTTCGAGTTTGAGCATTGTAGTTCAAAGGATGTGTTGGAAAGAAAATCAAATAAATTAGTAATAGATTTGATTAGGTTTGGTTTAATCATATGATATATTGGACATTAGGAATATTTGGTATAATATAATTATGTTGATTTCATTTCATAGTTACATTGTAAGCCTCACCTATTAATTGGTGATTATTGTAGCACATTTGTAAGATAGAGGAATATAGTTTGCGCCCTTTGGACAATTGTTTGTGGATGTAGGTTGAAATGGCCAAACCACGTAATTTTTGTCTTCTACCTTATTGTCTCTCTCCTTACTTGTGGTATGATTCTTTTAATATTTTAACTTGGTGTCAGAGTAGGTTTTCCTTTGTTTTGAAAGAATGTGGAGATATTTAGTTCAATTTGAACTTGCTAATGTGGAGATATTCTATCATTTTACTTAATTTTGATTTCTAAGAAATTAGACCAATATTAGAAGGTCATTATCAAAATTTTAATTAATTCATCATATAAGTTTCCATTATCTAAACTTACATAATTTTACATTTAATTTTAATTAGGATTTTATGTCATCTATTTTATACTTACTGATTTATTAACTAATTTTTTAGTATAACTTTTCTATTTTACATAGTGATTAATTTAAAAAATTATAAAAAATTCAGATAAAATCTTTCATACATCATATCATATCATATATTGTTGGAAAGATATCGAAATTTACTTTTATACAAAATTAATATAATTTGAAAATTCTAAATATTTAAAAAGTTATGCCCAAAAGAAGCAAAAGTAATTTTCTGAATATGAAGAGTTTCTATTTTATTTTTGTTACTTAATATATAACATTAGGTGAAGACTGTATGATCTGCTGAGACAAACTTCTTACCAAAGATTGGTTCAAAACATCTTACCAGAAAATCAAATCCTATCTATTGCACCATGTGGGACACTTTTTCAATGTCTCTACCCTTGTTCGTCTACGCTCTTGAACCGCCACCCATGGGAAAGCACTTGCTGCGTATGAAACTAACTTATAGAGGAGACAATGGTGAATCCGTCTTGGGCTTGGTAATTGTTAGGCTACTCCCTTGAATTTGGGCCACTATTCTTGGACTTGAGATGGGTTGGGGTTGTTTTATTTGGTCATTTAATGTTTTCAATTTGATAATATGTCAGGTTAGTTTGTGTTGTTAGGCTTGGTGTTATGGGCTTTGTTCTCTTTTATGTCAGGCTGTTTCTTTTCGGGCCAATCCTTGGTTTATATAGGTTGTGTTAATTGGGCTTAATTTTGGTTTGTTTTTAGTTCAATTTGATTTAGGCTAATATCTTGTAATATTGTGGGCTTAAAGGTTTCATTTGTATGGGGCTTTGTATTAGTTTGTTTAAGTAGATCCTCTGTTTAATTCTCATTTTGTTCAAGAGAGTTATTGGTTTGGAAGTTTATTTCCATTCTTTGGAGGCTAAGTTTGTTGTTACTGCCTCTTGGACTTTATTTGTTGCCCTTAAATTAGCTGCTCCTCCAAACACTGCTGCCGGATTTGGTGGTCAATTTTCGGTAGATGGTGTTCTTAGTTCCTAATTTTGGTTCACTACGTGGAATTTGGTTTGTGCTTGTGTGAGCAAGGTTTTGACTGGTTTTACACCTGTTTTGGTGTTCCGTCCATTCAATCTTGTTGATCTCTTATTGATTGAAGATAGGAAAAAAGTCATTATCCATGTTTAACTTGTGGGGGAGCATTGGAAAGAAAATTAAATAAATTTGTATTAAATGTGATTAGGTTTGATTTGATGATAGGATATCATATCATATTTGATACAGGAATATTTGGTATGATATAATTATGTTGATTTCATTCCATTATTACATTATAAGCCTCACCTATAAATTGGTTTACCGTAAAACATTTGTAAGAGAGAATCAAGAGAAAAAGAAATATAGTTTTTGCCCTTTGGGCATTTGTTTATGGATGTAGGTTGAAATAGCCAAACTATGTAATTCTTGTTTTGTGCTTTATTGTCTTTCTCTTCACCTACGGTGTAATTCTTTCAATCTTTTAATAGGATGATATAATGAGATTTCATCAGTAATCCTCTTCAAAGAAGCAAAGCAATCTGTAACATTCTGTCCATTTTGCTTTAAAGTGAATATTTTTTCATACAATTCAAAGACTTGAGAAACGCTCTTTTAATGAGAACTCATATATCATGTAATGTATTCCATATTTCACTGGCAGATCTGAGGAACATAATATTGGCACCACCATATTGTTCAGTACTATTCAAAATTAAAGGATGACCGATAAGTCAGATTGTTGCCACGATGCAAAATCTGCCCTTTTTGAATCCGGAGGTTCCAAAAGAATATGGTTCAACTAATTTTGAGATTCCAAAAATAATTTAAATGCTTGGGATATAACACGTAGTTTTTACCATTAGTTTAGTTATAGAATCAAGAACTGCCTTCTGTTCAGTTGAGGCCATAGAAAAAAGAAAACTACTGCAGTCAAAAGAGGAGGAGTTCAGAAATCAAACTGGGATTTGACTTAAGCTATCAGCCCTCACTACTTCAACAGTGGCTTGTACAGAAGAAGTCAGCTGTGTAGACCTCATACAGTAGTAATGCCAACAGAAAGTTGTGAGAGAGATGAGAGAGAGAGAGATACAGCCAGACTGGCACTATGACACATGGCAGGAGAGGCATGGAGAGAATAGACAAGGGGCACTAGTTGCTGGCTTGGATGTGCATTTCTTAGTGTGAAAGTGGTGACATGGCCAAGGCAATGAAGCAAAATGGGTTTTTGGTTGTGTACCACCAGGAGACCTTCCACAAGGATGGCGGAGAGGTGAGGGCTCTCTATCTAGGTGCACAAGTTGGTAAGTTTGCAAGATTCATTTAATGGATGGCTGATGCCATGACGAATGTTGTGGCCCTAGATGTCGGTACAGGGTGCATTGGCAGCAGGAATAGGCTGCAAGATCAGTGGCAAACCAGGGATAGATTTTGATTTTTCCTGGGAGGCAGCAGGGCTGGAGGTTGAACAATAGGTTTTGGCCAGAATTCCTTTTTTTCCTCGTTTTTTTATTAACATAAGGGTCTCAGGAGGCATGGCTCTGATGCTATGTTGTAAACAAGAAGCTAGATTTCATGTATTTTCTGATGATTCAAACGTACCTGAAAAACTCTACTATATAGAGTTTATACAATAAATACAGTGAGTCAGACTTATAATTACAAGATGAGGTGGCTACACTTTTTCACACCTCGTTGCTCTCATCTTGCTAATTCAACAGTCACAATAGTCTGCCAATTTACTAAACCTTTGCACACATGAGGGACAGCGTAATACTCCATTATTGTTACTTAAACAAGGTGAATTATTGTAAATCTCTTGCTTGTACACTTTTAACATACAGCTCTATTGTTGATGCACAGTGAATTACTTTTAACTAAAATACTTTTAAGTACAATGACTGCTAGTGTCTCCGATATACTAGTTTGATGTGCTACAATGATGATATTATGTTTCTGTCCGATTTCAGTTTTTTAATGGAGAACCTCTGTATGAAGCATGCTGCCGGACCAATGTTGGTGGATATCACGTTACTGATTATCTAAAGCAGCTTCTTTCGCTTAAATACCCTCATCATATGTAAGCATGATCTCCGCTTATGTGGACAGAAATATTTGATTGAATGAGACTTGGATTGATGAACCCTAAACCAGGTCTAAGCTTACCTGGGAGAAAGTTGAAGACCTGAAGATGGAGCACTGTTATGTTGCTTCCGATTACGCATCCGAAGTTCGATTGTTTCAGGTAACACTTTTTGTAGTTAAGCCAGCTCACTGGTTTTGTCCTTTTCTGTCTTGTTAAGCCACTCTACATCCACACATGCGAAGTAATTATGCATTGTCTTAGAAAGGGGACAAGAAAGCCGAAGAAAAGACCAGATATTGGCAGCTTCCTTGGACACCCTCACCCGTGGAGGAGGCCCCGTCAGAGGAAGAAATTGCTCGAAAGGCCGCATTAAAGGAGAAGCAAGGTCAAAGATTAAGGGAGATGGCTGAAGCTAAGAGGTTCAACAGAATTAATGATCTGGAAAATGAAATAAGAGACTTGGAGACACTGTTACAAAGGCTAAGTGATGCAACTGAAAATGATGTTCCAGTTATCCTTGCGAAGACTGTATTTGTCTCAAAGCAGGACGTAGAATCTGCCCATATGAAGGCGTCACAGTCTTTGCGAAAGGCAAAGGGGGAACCTGTTGAAAGTGTGGAGAAGATGGATCTTTCATCTAGTGAAAAGTACAATCTGATTAACATACCTGATGAAATGCTCACACCTGAGCAGGTTCTTCCTTTCACTCGTTGCTAATAAATCCATTCCTAAAATGGCTTCAATTTGTTGTCTTGATTTACATATTAATGGTCTTATTCATTACTTGTGCACTATTTTATGGGAAGAGGCATCATTTTGGAAGTCCTATATTGCTGTTTTTGTTAACATGTATTATGAAATTTGCTGTCTCTTGACAGCTTAAGCAAAAGAGGAAGCAATTATTTATTAAATCCACATCTGAGGCACGGCAGCAGAAAAAACAGAAACAGGTTGAGGAGGAGTTAGAAAGAGAGAGACAAAAGAAGCTAGAGGAAGAAAGACGCTTGTATGCTACTGAACATACAATTTTGTAACTTCTGATTTAAGTTTTTGATATTTTTTTGAACCTATATTTGAATCTGGTCTAATGGTTACAAGATGATTCTGATCTTATTTTGGTGCTATTCTCTTTTTTGCTTTGTGCTTTCCTTGTTGTTTCCACAGAGAGAATCCTGAGCGATATTTGGAGGAATTGCGTGCAAAGCACAGAGATCTTTCTGAGAAAGTAGAGCAGCGAAAGAGATTAAAGACAAATGGTGGGCACAATAATGGAAATCATAATTCATCGGGAGGTGTTGGTCGTGGGGAGAGGTTGAATCCTTCCCAGAGAGAGAGAATGCGCCTCTTAACTACAGCGGCCTTTGACCGGGGGAAGGGAGAGGACACTTTTGGTACAAAAGATGAAGACTGGCAGCTGTACAAGCTGATGAGTAGGGATAACGATGATGATGAAGATGATAAGCCAGATCCAGAAGAAGCAGAGTTAGCTCGCATCTCTTCTAGACTCCAGGTGAGTATTGAAATATAAGTCTGGGTGACATGCCAACTTTTCATTAATTCCATGTTCTGATACAGTATATAAAATAATTTCTTAATTAACAGGAAATTGACCCAACATTTATTTTCAAATCTGAACAAGGGTCCTCTTCGGTGGAGGCACCTCGTTTCCGTCCCCTAACCAAGGAAGATTTTCAGATTATACTTGGAGTAGAAAGATTCCGCTGTCCGGAAATTCTGTTTAATCCTAACTTGATTGGTGTGGACCAGGCAGGGTTGGATGAGATGGTTAACATCTCAATAAGGAGGTTGCCTTTAAAATGTCGAGGCCTGGAAGAAAGAATGACCAGTTCAATCCTGCTGACTGGTGGAAGCTCTCTCTTTCCAGGTATGAGCAGGCGCTTGGAAGCTGGAATTCGAGCTATCAGACCATGTGGAACACCTATAAAAATTTTTGAAGCATCCGATCCAATTTTTGATGCTTGGCGTGGTGCTTCTGCTTATGCTACTGCCGTGCAATTTCCACAGCAAACATTTACTAGGATGGATTATTATGAGAAGGGTGAAGATGGGCTTCGACGTTACCAGCTGAGATACACCATTTGATTTTGGATTATGCTTGACAACTTCGACTGGTAATTAATTAGGGCTTCCTTAATGTATTGATGCAGCTGTTGATGTTTTACCTTTGCCTTTAATCTTTATTATATTGTGTTTTATCCTTTATTGATATTGTTTTGGCCTGTCTGTCATTGTCGTTGTTACCGTCCTACTCTTAAATGTTTAGGGCTGCTCTTTCTATTATTTCTTCTATGCTGGGAGATCAGTGGAGGCAAATATATTTTACTCATTTTATTATGAGTGTATTTAGTTTTAGAAATTTAGTGTAGAAAGGAAAATGGAAGTCAAAAGAAAAGAAAATGAAACAAATTCAAAATTTTATGTAGTGTTTGTTTTAAAGAATTTCAATAAAGAAAAAAAATTAAAAAAAGAAATCAAATCAAATAATAATATAAAATTGAATCTTCTTATAATTTGTGAAAAAAATAATGTAGAAATAAATAAAAGAAATAGAATAAATGAAATTTTTAAAGGAAAATAAGAGTTAAAATATTTTTTTTCTATTTTCTTCATCATTTTCTATGAAATATGGTTTTTTCTTCTCAAAATAATAATTTTCTTTTAGTTTTATTTTTTATTGATTTTTCCTTCTTAATTAAACAATAAAAACCAATTTTCTAAACATTTCTTTTCTTTTCCTCCCATAATTTCAAGAATCAAACATGGTGTACGGCAATTAAATTGGGGAAACAATAGCCCTTAGCAAGCAAGAGTCAAAACGCAATGACTGCCCTAACGATTATGTCAAGGCGTACCAGGTTAGGTTTAGCCAATTTTATGATAAAAATTCAATATGATTTAATTTAGGTGAGTTAATAAATATTAATACTACAGTGGCTTATAAATCTTTTTATATAATTTTTTATATCAAAACTGATGGTTGGATTGAATTTGAGTGTTGTAAAATTTTATACTTAAATAAATGTGGAGTTGGAATTGATTTGGAATATATGAAGTGTAGATAATTTATATAAAGAAAAACCTGTGCTAATGGGATGAAATTATCGTTTCAATCTTTGTTGCATTCAATCAATATCAAAGTGAATTAATCGCAAGGTTTTTGATTCAAGTTAAGTATTTTGCATCATTGCAGGATGTGCGGAACCATGTTCAATAAATAAACCAGCATTATTTACAAGCATTACCTATAGCCCTTGGTAAATTTACCAAAGACGAAAATGATCCATTTGGTAGAATCTTTGAAAAAGGAGAGAAATGTTGTACACTAATAGTATGTAAATAAAACTTGTTTAAACATTTATTTAGAGTTCCTAGAGCCTGTATAGTTTGGGAAGCGGTTTTGATTGATTAAAAAGAGGAATCTACTTCCACTAATATGCCCTTAGACTTATCAAATGATTGAACAACTAGGAGCAATTTAGTTATGATATTTAGTTAACATTCATCTTTTTCTTATTATGATATTATATGAGACCAAAACAAAAAGACTAAAATGGGTAGGAATTTCCATAAGGAAACGGCTTTTAATAGTACTCATTAATAACTCATAATCAGATCTTGGTAAATAACTATTTACAACTTGACAATTTGAAATAGACTTTTTAAGTAATTAAATTTTTTTTAATGGATGAAAATGAGAAAATTTATAACCTCAATTCACAATGAACCTATTGATATTAGAAGACCTAACCGATTCTTTTAATGTATCATTTTTGGGCCCAATGGAATTCAAAAGTATCATAAGTAAATTGCACTCGATTGTTCAATAATTTGATAAATAGAGTCATTCTTTGGGTGGTGGTATTGATGATAGTGATGCTATTGATTGTAACCTTGATATGGAAAATTAATAAAAATAATATATAATATAAAAAATTTTATCTAGTTAATGCAATTCTAAAATTTTCACAAATTTTATATTAAAGTACCATAGTGTATGTTGAGAAAATTATCTGAATTTTCCCAATAAGTCGTATTAGAGCCATAGATTTATCCCAAGTTTTGTCCTTCTATTTTTGCAATGATACATTTGTGTTGCTTCATGATGTCCATGGAAGCCGCAAAAGTAAAGGACGAGGACAAGGCTAAAACATCAAATTCCTCCTCCATATTTGTGAGGATTGTGATGTCAAATTCAAGATTCTTGATAGAGCTATTTGATGGTATTGGTCATTTTGGTATGTGGCAATGTGCAGTTCTAGATACCCTTTTCCAACAGGGCCTAGACATTGTTATTGAGGAGAAGAAGCCAGTCGTCGTAGATGAGGAGTGGAACACCATCAACTGTTTAGCATGTGGAACAACCCACTTGTGCCTATTTAGAGAACAGAAGTATGCTTTCAAAAGTGAGACTTTTCTGTGTAAGTTGTGGAAGGTGCTGGAGGACAAATTTTTGAAGAAGAGTAGTCAAAATCAACATCACATGAATAAGAGATTATTCCGATTTGATTATCATCTAGGGATCTCCATGAATGACCACATCATTGCTTTCAATCAATTAATGATAGACTTGCTAAATCTTGATGAGACCACCAAAGATGAAGATTTGACCTTGATGTTGTTATCCTCTCTTCTTGACAAGTTCGAGCTCCTTAATGACGTGTGTGTGGAAGTGTTCAAATAGGAGGATAGCGACATATATGCTAGAACCTAATGAAATTTGTTTGCACGAACCATGAAGAATGACCTAATGCAACGATTATTGGTGAACTTTAGCGAGAAGACAACCACAACTAATATGCCTTATTAGTTGATACGCTACGAATCAACCAAGAACACACTTGGAATAATTCGATTTGGACTTCAGGAGAAATTGATGCACTCAAGTTCAAGGAAGGAAGGAAATTGGAATTTCAATATCAATAAGCCAAAAGTTTTTTGTCAATAACAAAACTAAGCTTTATTTATACTGTTAAGAAGCCTAGGATCCCTAAAACTCATATGGAAATTAACTAAAATAAGAAAATAATACAAAATACAGTTTCCAACCATATTTCAACTCTATGATGTCTACGTGCTCTATTTGGATGTCGATCTAGTGCCTTTGGATTGTAAAAATAGTGTGTTAAGTTGTCCCAATACTTATGATTGCACCATGCGTAATCGAGTGAGACTTAAGCGATCGTAACTACAGAATGTCATCATATTTAGGACTTTTGATTGCTCCTTATGAGATCGAGTGTGACTCCTTTAATCATAGATGCAAGGAATTGATTTTTGGCATATTGTTGATTGCATGTGCTTCGGCTTGATCTGTCAGCTCTGCGATTAATTGGCTAGCTACTTGGCTCGATCCAACAGGTATTCTAAGGCTTGTTTTGAGTTCTCTTCGCATCAAGTTCACCTATGGAAGCTCTTCTTCCGCGAACTCCTGCAAATGTCTAAAAGCTTCTTAAAACTCCTTCATGAGTGTTGTTATTTGCTTCCTTGAACTTCTTAGCCTTGGCCCTTGTTAACGGACCTCCAATTATCGTTGGGTACTCGATCTTAGCCATGACGCTTGCGTCATTCCCCTCCTCTGGAAAAGGAATTGGTCTCAATTCGAAGTCTGGTTTACCCTTGCAATTGAAAGGACTTAAATCAGTGATATGGAATGTTGCAGTAATCCTAAACTCACTTGGTAAGTGCATGCTCTATCACCAGAAATGGATCGTCGCCTCTCGGATTAGCTTGAATTTTTGTTGTTTTGGAAACCTTTCATTTCTCATATGAACCTAGACCTAATCTCTCAGCTTAAATATAACTTTCTTCTGACCTTTGTTCGCTTATTACGTGTATTATTCATTCCTTCTTTGATGTTTTGGCATGCATGCTTGTTTAACTGCTTTACAAACTTTGCTTTGTACTCTCTATCTGTGCTTTGAGCTTGCAAGTCCATAGAAACTCCTCACCTATGTCACAGTTGTGGGTGTTGGCCATTTTTTATCGCCTTAACTTTATTTTCATCCACGTGAATTCCTTGCACACTTACGACATAGCTAAGAAATGCGTAATGATCTATATAGAATGCACACTTCTTAGGTTTAGTATACAACTTTTCTTTTCACAAGGCTCTAAAGACTTCTTTAAGGTGCCAACCATACTCATCAATTGATTTACTATATACAAGAACGTCATCAAAGTACACCATAATGAACCTACTTATGAAAGCACGTAGAACATGATTTATAAGCCTCATAAATGTGCTAGGTGTATTTGTTAACCAAAGTGATATGACTAACTACTCATAGAACCCATATTTTATTTTAAAGGCTATTTTCCACTCATCTCTCTCTTTCATGTGAATTTAATGATTCTTACTCTTAAGATCAATTTAAGAAAATGCACTAGCACCTTGTAATTTATTAAGCATATCATCTTACCTAGGAATGGGATGTTGATACTTTATTGTCATAGCATTGACGGCTTAGCAATCTACGCATATCTGTTAAGACTCGTCCTTCTTTGACACTAGCAATACAAGTACTACACAAGGGCTCGTGCTTTCTCTGACCCATCTTTTGCTAATCAATTTCTCCACTTGTCATTGAATCTCCTTAGTCTCCTTCGGGTTCATTTGGTATGTTGCTCAGTTGGGAATGGCTACTCTGGGTATGAAGTTGATTTGATGCTCATTCCCTTTGATTGGTGGCAATCTACTTGGCAACTTCTTCGGAAGGATATCTTGAAACTCCTACAAAGTAGACACAACACTTTCGGGGAGGGAAGATACATCTTCTTCTGTTAAATAAATTTCTTTATACAAAAGTAATATCACTCTTTACTCTTTCTTTATAGTTACTCTCTCATCTCTCATCTTCATCAACATACACTCCTTTTCTCTTCTTTCTTTTCCCTCTTTTTCTTTCTTACTCTCTGTTTTTCTCTACTTGTACACTCTCTAATTCCTTTCCACTCTCTCTCTTTTCTTTTTCTTCTCCATGTCTATTTCATATTGTTGTTGTGGGTAGTGCTGATCGTCTTGCACCTCCTTCGGTGTAAGTGTTACTAGTGTTACCTTCTTGTTGTTATGATAGAATGTGTACCTATTCTCTTTACCATAGAACACTACATCTTGGTCGAATTGCCATAGCCACCCCAACATAATATGACTCACGTCCATAGGCGCTACATCACATAGTATGCTATTCTTATACCTACCTATCGCAAACCCCACTAACACTTATTTTGCCACATTTACTTCACAACTGTTATTCAACTACTACAATTTGTAAGGTCAGGTGAGGTCTTGAAGTGGGAGTGCAAGTCTTTCCACCACCATCGTACCAGCTACATTTGTACAACTCCCTCCATCTATAATAAGGTTGCACATCTTACCTTTAACGCTACGACTTGCATGGAAGATATTTTCTCATTGTTGTTCAAATCCTTCCTCCTTTACTTGTGCATTAAATGCTCTCTTGACCATCAAACTTACACTATCCGACTCTTTGTAAACACCTTCCTTTACTTCAAATAGTACCTACTCCAATGGCGCAGCATCTCATCTCCATTGCTACTTTCTTCCTTGTCGGTGACTAATTCTCCTTTATCAGTTATTATCATTATCTGCCTATTCAGGTATTGGGTAGCAACCTATCCCTTCCCTTAGCACTTAAAACATAAAATATCTAGATTACGTGTGTTAGATGTACTAGGGTTTGGATTTTATACCTTAGGTATGTTGGCTTGGGGTGCATCCTTAAGCTTAGGCACTCTAATTGCCTTCGCTGGTTGCTTTTCCTCTCGGTGAGTAAATTGTTGTGCAATTGTGCATAGAGGCTGCTATTGTCTACCCCTTCTCTTAAGCTGCTTCTCTACCTTAATGGCTCCCTCCACCAAGTCCCTAGTCTCCACATAGTAGTGTAGATTTAATACATCGGTAATCTCTAGATTTAATCCCCATGTAAACCTAGCCATGGTTGCCCCTCTATCTTCCACCACGTCAGCCCTCTTTAGTGCCATTTTCATTTCTTTATAGCAGTCTTCAACACTTCAACTACCTTGCACTAATATTTGTAGTTGCTGATATACATCCCTATGGCAATGACCTGGCAGAAACCTCTTTCTCGTCAATGTCCAATTCTTGCCAAGTCTTTATAAGATGTTCACCATTTCTCTTCCAGCTAATGCACACCTAGTCCCACCATAGGATAGTGTAGTCTGTAAATTCTACCACAACTAAATTTACCTTTTGGGCTTTAGAATACCTATGGTAGTCAATACTAACTCTACCTCTTATTCCCACTTCAAAAACGCATCTGAGACACCTTGCCCTGGAACGTGGGTATATTCAACTTGACACCCTTTGACTCCTTATCATTCTCATCTCACCTACGCTTATGGGTTATTTCTCAGATTGCCAAAATCCTTAAACTTATCAAGATAATCAAAGTCCTTGTCTCTAACATACCTTCCTCAACAAGGTTAATGTATAGGTGGTCCTTTCTTGGGAACCGACTCCTCTCGAGGCTCTGGCCTCCCTGTGTAGATGCCTGTGATGCCTCTAAAATGCCTAAGAACTGGTTAATATTAGATAGTGTGTCTATAAGCTGCTTCAAAGAGAAATATGTAAGTAATGTATGTGTATAGGTGTCCTCTTACCTCACAAGATGAATTCACTATACTTTTACCTCTCGCTCGTGCATCAGACAAGTTCACTCAAAAAGGTACTTAGCAAGTCAATTTCTTGTGATCACCTCACAAAATCCCAAGAAGTTCTTAGTAATTCGAGTGGTGTAACTCCTAAGTACGTGTAAATGTGTGAAAAAGTGGAACTTTTAGGTTGTGAGATCAATCCGAACATAATTGGATCAATATGGAGTGGAAAAATAGCCTAGGGATTGACCTAGACATAAAGAGATTGATCTAAGCTAAAAGAACATGGTGTAATCGATCCTAGGGCAAGAGGGATTGTTCTTGAGTAAAAACCAATAGTGTGATCGACTTAGAAAATAGGCATGATCGAGCGTGAGAAGGGTGATCAACCTAGGTTCTTGCATAAACACGCGCGATCGATCTGGTTCAAAGGCGTGATCGATCTTATGTCTATGATTTCACGATTTGATCGATTCAACTCCCATAATTTACTCCTAAGGTCTCCCACACTTAAGGATCTATTAAGGTCTAATCTAAATTAAAGATCACAACTTTTTTTTGTTCTCCTTTTTTTCTTTCAATTTTCTGCTATTCTTTCCCACACAACTTTTTGCCCCATGTTCAAGTTTTTTTTTTGGTTTCTTTCTCTCCCTTTTGCTTGACTATAAAAGAAGAACATAGATGACGAGATATAAACAACACAAAGAACAAAAAGCAATGATACAAGAAGCCACAAACTAAATTAGTACCTAAACTGGTGCGCAAATAAGAATCTAAGACAAGTAGCTCTAACATCAATTCATGTGTGTGCAAAAGTGTAAAAATAAGAGGATAGCAGTGTATGCCAAAACCAAATGAAACCTAGTTACACTAATCATGAAAAATGACCCAACACAACGATCTTTTGTGAACTCTAGTGTGAAGAATGATCTAACACACGCCTTGTTAATTGATACGCCACGAATCAACCAAGAAGACACTTGAAATAATTTGATTTAGATTTCATGAGAAATTGATGTACTCAAGTTCAAGGAGCCATTTTTTTTCAATAATATAACTAGGCTCTATTTGTACTGTTAAGAAGCCTAAGATCCCTAAAACTCATATGGAAATTAACCAAAATAATAAAAATAACACGAAAGGTAGTTTCCAACTATAATCTAACTTTGTGACATTTGCACACTTGATCTGGGTGTTGATCTTATGCCTTTGGATCTTTAAATAGTGTGTTGAGTCATCTTAGTACTTTCGATTGTGCCTTGCCTGATCAAGTGCGACTCAAGTGATTGTCACTACAAAATATCACTGAACTCAGGATTTTCAATTGTGCCCCATGTGATTAAGTGCGACCCCTTTGATTGCAAATGTATGGAACCAATTTTCGGTGCATTGTCAATTACGTGTGCTCCAACTTGGTCCGTCAGCTTTGTGACCTATCGGCTAGCTACTTAGCCTAATCCAACAGGTACTCCAAGGCTTGTTTTGAGTTATATTCATATCAAGTTCATCCATAGAAGCTCTTCTTCCTCCTTAAGCTCCTCCAAACATCCAAGAGTCTCTTGAAACTCCTTCACAAGTGTTGTCATTGCTTCCTTAAGCTTCTTAGCCTAGGCCCTCATCAATGGACCTCCAGTTATCCTTAGATACTTGATCTTAGCCTTGACGCTCGTGTCACTTGAGATCGCTTTTCTTCATGGGAAAAATAAGTTTTACTACATAAAGTACGTGCTACTTTGTACAATTATGAGTTGAGAAAAAATGATAAAAGAGAAAGCAAGCAAACAACAACTGAAGCATTGGTAGGTAAAGGCCATTCATAGAGTTGAAAGTCAAAAAGCAAAGAAATATCCTGTTCAACAGCCAAACTTGGAAAAATGAGTACGCCTTTTGCCATAAAGAAGGACATTGGGATAAAGACAATTCGGAGCTTAAAAGGAATGACAGTGCTGCTTCAAATGCCAATGTAGCTAGAAACGGCACTAACAAAGAGTTATCATTGACCATTTTGCCTTTGATGAGCCATTCGGATGAAGGGATATTAGATTTAGGTAATACTTATCATATATTTCCAAATGAAAAATGGTTCTTTGATTTTGAAGAACTAACTAGTGAAGTTGTTTATATGGGCAACAACATTGCCCGTACAATAGTTGGGTTAAGATCAATCTGATTTAGAAACCATGATAGATCAACCAAGATTTTGATAGAGATCTGGTATGTGCCAAGTTTGAAGAAAAATCTCACCTCTCTAGGAGCTTTGGAGTCTAAAGGCTAGATTGTAATAATGAAAGATGGAGTTTTGAAAGCCACATCAAGAGCATTAGTGATAATGAAAGGTATTAGAAGAAACAACTTATATTACTACCAAGGTAGTATAATTATTGGGATAACAACAATAGCTTTAAGAAATGATGAAGAAATGAAGGCAACCAGGTCATGTCATATGCATTTGGGACATCTTGGTGAAAAATCCTAGCAGACACTAGCAAAACAAAGATTGTTGATAGGTGTAAAGGTTAACAAAATAGGATTTTGTAAGCATCATATGATGGGAAAGCAAAAAGGAGTGAAATTTGGCACTACCATCCATAATACAAAACGTATTTTAGAGTTTGTTCACTCAAATGTTTGGACACCTTCCATGACTCGCTCATTGGAAGGTAAACATTATTTTGTAACATTCGTTGATGACCTTTCTAGAAGAACTTGTGTGTACAACATAAAGACCAAGGATAAAGTGCTCAAATTTTCCTAAAGTGGAGAAATATGATGGAGAACCAAATAGGCAAGGAGATCAAAAGACTAATAATAGACAATGGTAGAGAATATAAGAGCGACCCATTCTTCAAAATTTGCAATAAGCATGGGATTATTCAAGATTTCACAATGAGAGATATACCACAATAGAATGGGGTAGTAGAGAGTATGATTCAAATTTTGGTAAAGAAAGTGTGATATATGTTAGTTTAATGGTGGGTTGGGCAAGGCATTTTAGGCTAAAGCTATGCCATATGCAAGTTATCTCATTCATTTCCTATCATCTACTATTGATGGAAAAATATCTTTGGAAGTATGGTCCATAAAGTCTGTTGATGATTGTGATTCATTAAATATATTTGGTGTTAGTGTATACTATTATGTTAAGGAATCAAAATTGGACCAATGGGCCTAGCAAGCGTTTTTAATGGGAATCACCTCAAGAATAAAAGGTGATGCAATGTTTTGGAAGTAATAGGCGTGGTGTTGCAATGTTTTGTTGTTAATGAAAAATCAAAACTTGTTAATACTTCACTTCCTCAACATTTGAAATTAAGCTCCCATATGTCTCCTTAGAAGGATGACGAACAAGAGCATATGATGAGGGTTCCATATGCTAATGCAGTGGGTAGCTTGAAGTATGCAATGGTGTGCACAACATTTAATATTTAACAAGTAATAGGCATGGTGAGTGGGTACATGCATATCCTAAAAAGGACACAGGAAAGTTGTGAAATGGATTCTGTGATATATTCAAAATACCATAAATGTTGGTTTAGTTTTTGAGCAAGATGATGGTGTTGGTCAACATATAGTTGATTATTGTGATTTTAACTTTGCTGTAGATTTAGACAAGCGTCAATCAATAATTGGCTACTTGTTCACTTTTGCTAATGCGCTAGTAAGTTGGAAGTCTACTTTGCAATCAATAGTTTCTTTGTCTATAGCAAAAACTGAGTCTATGGTAGTGATGAAGACTATTAAGAAGGCAATTTGACTTTTAGGAATGCTAGAGGACTTGGGAATCAATCAAAAGCACATTATGGTAAATTGCGACATTTGTAATGCCATTTGTTTAGTAAAGAATCAAGTCTATTCTACAAGGATTAAGCAAATTGATGTTCAATATCACTTTGTACAGAAAATCCTTGAAGGGGGAGAAGTTATTCTCAAAAAGATTTTAACTGAAGAAAATCCAGCAGATGTGAAGACTAAGTTGGTGACAAAATTAAGTTCAAACACTATTTGTACACAATCGATATCTTGTGAATTTGAATACCTTTGGGTGTATGGCACCACTTATTGGTGCATTTGGAGGCACTATAGTAGAAAACTTCAAAATTTGAAGACATGGAGAGTGAAGAGATTGCATGAGAGAACATAAAACCACCCAAAGGTGGAGATTTGTTAATTGTGGCTTGTTTGTTTGCTTTTTTTTTTTTTTAATTTTCTTGTCTCATTTGGATTTGTATTAAAATGCCATAGGTTTTAGATACCATAAATAAGTAACCCCTTTGTAACTTATAATCATTCCAAAACTATTCTTCTTTCTATAGTTCGTTGTTTTAGAAGTCCTTTAATTAGGACTCTTAGTTGAAGGTATTTATAATAAATGCCTTAGTTGTAAAATATTTGAATATAATGGAGTGAAATTGTGTTGGTGCCCTAAGAATCTAGGCAAATTGCTTAACCTTGTAAATTTTGGCGTGTCCTTTCCATTAATTTTGCTTTATTGTTTTATTTTATATTCAATTGTAATATCTATTCTATTTGTGGGGTTTGTTTATTGTATTAGTTGTTAGTTTGTGTTGAAAAATTACCCAAATTTTCCCAATAGCACATTCAATGGATAATGTTTTAATAAGTGATCAAGTTTTAGTAGTGACCACAAATACATAAAATTGTATGAAGCGAATGAAGGTAACGAAGTAAACAAAAAGGAAAAATAAACTTAGTTCAACAATTATCATTGTGTTACACGACACTAGTAGCACTAGAATAAAAATTTGAAATCTGAAGAACAAATTGATTGATTATCAAATATATTGTTGAGTCGAAACAAATATTCAGTTGCATAAAGAAATCCAATAATACAATGTCGTTTATATTTTCTCCACATTTTCTCTTGTGACGACTACTTATATAGATTATTGTATCTCAAGTGTGATATGGATTGACTGTAACTAGTTTTGGAAATATGCAAAGCCTCTAGCAAGCGATATGCACTTTTGGAAATGTGTAAGAGCCTAGCAAGCACTGTGCAAATAATGTGACCTCTAGTGCTCAAAGGTATTTCTCTAAGGCATTTGAGAAAGTATAGGGTTATTTAGATGAATTTCCCCTTCACCATTTGCAAGGCCGCACATATTTTACTTTCAGCATTTGCAAAGCCGCACTTGTCTCTATATTCTTTCACAATTTTTTTTTTTCTGAAATACCTAGTGAGTTTTGATTTAGATTTAGCCTATTCACTTTCTTTTAAATATTTTGCATTGTTAGAAGCACAAAGTTTGTGCCCACATTCTCATCAATATTCACATAATCATTAGATTTATTTGAGTTTGAAGGCATTTGCTTACAAATATTCAAAATAAGAAATAAAGAAAATTGAAAAGAAATTTACTGTGAAAAATTTGTAAAGAAAGCACAAATATACATAAATTTAAATAAAAGGAAGATACACAGGATAGGAGCAAAAATAAAAAATAAAGCTAAATGTGTAATTTTACTTTATGCAATTAAAATAGATTTGCATACTCAATAATATAGTATAAGACATGCAAGTGAATGAATGCATTTTCCTACGCACTTCCATGTAGTTAGTCATAGAATTACTATCCTCAAAAACTTATCAGTAAATAACCTAACAAACATCAATTTATAGCATGGATCGAAAACAGTAGCAACATAAATTCATCAACATTTTCCCAATATTTTGCAGAACTTGTTCAACATTTTCAAGCAATGACACAATCTCGAATCATTATTTAGAGAAATTTTACAATCTAATTTGAACGTTCCACGGTTATTAAAAAAATAATAATAATAAGGTTAGATTTGGCATCCAAGACCGTGACAAGCTGTATGGCTTTTCCACCACCTGGCTCAAAAGTTCTATAATGTTTTCCTCATCATTTCCCATTCCTTTCATTTAACCGATTCTCCATTTCTTTTTCCACAATCCCACTCTCATCTTTGCCATCATTTTTTTGGCCTAAAGCAAAGTGCATCCCATAATTCCAGTCAATTTCCTTTGGACTTCACTAAAATGTTTAAAGTCTTTCCAAATTTTAGAGCAATAATTAACACTAAATTGGTGAAATTATATCTAATTTCGATGTCAAGACCAACGAGACTTCTAATATCTAATCTATTTTGACACAAGTTTTGAAAGCTTGAAACATTGCTAGAAATGAACATAAAGCCTGTTTGCTGGGTAAATTTTAAGAAGGGATTGTTTTTGCCACTTTAAACCACCTTTCACAATAAGATTAAAGACCTGTGTGCAACATTTCAAATGCAAGAATTCACTATTTATAATAGTACTTAGCCAACGTGTTCTTTCCTTTTTCCAGTAACTTGTAGATTACATGTGCTTTGCACATTAATTCTTAAAATTTGATTTATTTTATAAACAGATTAATTTAACTTATGAAAATGTTAAAAAATTAAAGAATTAAATTTGTAAATTTCATATATATATATATAATTATTTATATTTTCATATTTTTTTCATATAGTTGGTAAATTGCACGTTCATTCACATGAATTATTAATATAATTTATTTCAAAAATAATAAATACATTTTAATTTTCATGAACATGGTAAAAAGTAAAACTTGTGGAAAGATATCACTTAACAGATTTTTTTAAATAACTAGATAAATTTTCATGGGAAGTATTCATTCAAACTAAGTTTATCAAAATTTTTATGTTTTGATTAGACTAAGACTGAACAAATTGAACTCAAACATACTAGTTACTTAATCAATCATTTCTTTCTTAAATATTCGTTGAATCAATTTTAATGCCCGCATAACCTTAATCTTCATTATGCCAGTGGTATTTATAACATGGTGTTTGTTAATATTTACAGGCATCATCTAAGATGAATTAGAGTGGCCCGATATTTTATCATATATTTCACCATTTTTCCGTGTATGAACATAACTATGAACTATATTTAATTGTATCCACGGACACACATGATTAATGTATCAACTAAATCATTCATTTCTTTTTCAAATATTTGTTAAATCAAATTCAATATTCCACCACATTTCATTCGCTAAAATTCTTTGTTATGATGACATCCTATGTTTTTGGATGATTGTGATGCATTGTCTATTGTATCATCTCCAATTAGGCTCACCCCATGTTAAACCACGACCCTTGACGAAGTAGCCTATCTACACCACCTCTCTCTCTCTCTCTCTCTCTCTCTCTCACACACACACACACACACATATATATATATACACACATATATATAATTTTGAGTGGTTTCTTTACAACAATTCTTTTATATCATTATTTTCCATGAATGTAATTATTGGGCGGGAACTGGGATCCTAACTTGGTACACACCATTATTTCAAATCAACAACTCTTATTGTTGCAGTAATAGTGACAATGTTACCATTCCAACATTTTTGAGTAGAGTGGGCTAAGTTGGACTTGCATTTAGAGTCCTAATGGCATCGATGTGAATAAATTAGCATATATGTTTTTTAATTACTAATATCATTAACAATTAAAGTCTATTTGTGTTCAACTAATTTAATTTAATTAATCTTTCTCGTTAAGTTTTTAATTAATGATCTCATCAGTAACAAACATTTGGCAATTTGTTTAGTGCAATTCAATTGCAATTAAATAAATTATGCAACCTACCAATTTAACACTTGCAATACATTCCAATCTTATATGTGTGACTCTTTATGTTCATTTTTAGTTGACAGCATTTATAGCTTAAAAGACATAGGAAACATCTAATCTACGGCTCATGTCGTAGCCCAATTAAGATAAAGTGATTTGGATTACAATGAACTTTTTTGATCATGACTATCATGCTGTATAGATCTTTTGTCTTACTTTGTCTCAATTGAGTAAGAGTTATGATATTAGTCAAATTTACAAACTTGGTTACGTGACCAATCGGTGTTGCTCTGTAACACAAATGCTTATTAGAAACTCTTTTCTGATTATAGATTGCCTTGGCCAAGAGTTTTTATCTCATAGAATACCAATTACATAAGACAAATGTCTTACTCACTTACAAGGAGACAAATCTTTTATTGAATGCATACATACCTTCATATGTACTCAAGCAAAGGCACATTGGGCTAATAACCCTATCTCATACTAGGGTAAATATTGGCTCTTAATATCTTAATGATCGATTGACCATCATGTGTACAAGACAACCATATCATTTTAAGTCTATGGTCTATAAACACTTAACATGATTATAAATCAAGATGTTGACAGCAATGAGTGAACTCCATGCATTTATTTTATTGTGTGAGTCATTATCTGATGCTTTGTTCCCTAATGGCGACATGTATTTTCAATATCTCATACCGAATAGTATGACACTGACTGTAAAAATACAACATGTGCAAGATTTACCAACTCTTTAATACTCTTTAGAGTGTGTCCATGACTTGCAAATAGATTTTAGTGATTGAGTACCAAAAAAACCTTGTGTATTCATAATTCCTTAGGATTAAGGCTTTTTAACTCAAAAATATAGGTATATGTAATACTTTACATTCATCAAGATTTACATGTATAAAAATTTGTTACAATATTGATAGAAAAATCAATATTTTATTAATTAGTATAAAATGTACATATACAATCAAATGCCTTTCTAGTATTTCTCATTTTCTAGTGGCGTAGAGGGCATGGCATATCATAAATGATATGATCGAGTTAGTGAGTTTGGTTAGATTCATGGCTCTCGCTCAGAGAGGACAAAATAAGACAAAGGCCTATACCATATGACATTCATGATCAGAAAGGTTCATATGATCCATTTACTTCATTTTAATAGGGCTATGACATGGGTCGCAGCTAGGCTCTATCTGTATCTTTTGAGTTGTTCCCATTACTAGTTAAGGATGAACCTAAAGAGTCCCATAAAAGATGATGGAATGAGGACAAGTTGTAATTTGATTTGGGGCATAAACCAGACTTGAGAGTTCTTTTGGTGAATTTATTTTTGTCTTAATTGGATTGGGCCAAATGTATTCCTATTATATTTTTTAATAATGAGATTATCAATTAGAAAGAAAATGGGCATTTAATTTAATTAATGTGATTAGTTAATTTAAAGGAATAGACATATATAGGTTTAAATTATTAATAAGATCAATAATTAAATTTGGTGTGGGCTTAAATTAATTAAAAGTCCATGTTGGAGTCCATGAAGACCATTCTATGTGTACTCTAGGTACTATGCATGGAAATAAGAATTCTATCTTGTGTAGGATCTTTTGTTTTAGAAATAAATAGATTTGCAAGAGTTCTAAACTAAAATACCACATCATACAATTAGAAAAATTAAGAATCATTCGTGCCCCTTTCTCATGCATGAGAGAGAAAGTCTTTTGGCCTCTCTGTTTTTTTCTCTTTTGTCTAGAAAGCCTCTATACTCAAAAGAATTTGTGTTAGGTTCTAGCAAATGAGTTTGAAGAGGATTTTGGAGGTACTTGTTCATTTCTTTCTCCTCACCTGGAATAGGATTCTAAGAGCTAAAATTTTACATGTTTTTGGGATGTAATTGGTTGACACATGCTATAAATGTAGTTTGGGTTTGATTTGTTTTGAAATAACCCCCCCCCCCCACCCCCCAAATCTAGTAAACCTTAAAATGGCATTAGAGCCACCATTTTTGTTATATAATCGTGATGTTTAATGATTTTTTAAAGATTTATGGTAGTTTTTATTTGAAAATCAATATAAACATGTTTTCAACATTTATCCATAATTGCTAAAATTGTATTTGTATTTTTTGAATTGTGGAAAAACATGAAAGATCAAATCTTCAGCAATAAGAAAATTTCAGCACCACTGTGCAGCTAGTGTGCGACCACATCAGGGATAGCATTAGAGAAGGGTTTTCAAATGTCTTTGATGTGGTTGACCATGCGAAAACATCCCTTGCAGTTGTAGATGGATCATTCATGGCTATGGGAATTGTTCTTGTAGCCACATAAAGATTGATAAGCAATGATTTGCACTCTTTTCCAAATTTAAAACTTAGGAAAAGTGTTGTTTCCACAAACAAGAATTAACACGTGAGATGTCTAAGTTATTGAAAGATAATTAAATGGATTTATTGTGTTGTATAATTACATGAATGGATGTTTTAGATGAATTATAGACTTGGGATACATGTGGATGAATGTATTTTGGTTTTGTATTGGTTTTTTCACAGATGTATAATTGGTTTTCTTAGATTATAAGGGCATAAGTCTAGGTATTATTTTACATAGCATAGGAATTATTTTTTTTTTCGTGGTATGGCACGTGTATTTGTATTGTGTGGGGACTAGGAGTTGGTGTTGTTCAAAGTTCTCTGGCATGGTGGACCTATGATGAAAGGCCATGGAGGTTAAGACCAAGTGAAAAGCAAAGTTAATAATATGAGGATTCATGCAGAAATGCATGATTCAATTGTTGGCTCTAATTGGATCTAGAAATCTCTAATTCTTTATCTTAGTTACTTATTTATTTTATTTGTTGCATGTATGTAATATGTGCAGGGAGATTAGCTAATTTGTAAGGTAAAACGTAAATTACATGGACTAAAAGTTCCTCATATAATATTACATTGTAATTCTGAAATTGTTTCATTGTGGCCCTATATCAAATTTTGAGTTCTAAGTATAGTCTTAACATGTGATATTATCACATTCATTGGGTCACATTGCAACAATGCATTTAAGTATTGGGGTACATTTGATGTGACATTCAAATGATACTTTACCTAAAGAAAGTGATTATGGGTTGTGTTTAGCAAGTTATTAGTTTGGGAATGTGACTTAAATAGACTCAAGATATCAAGAATAGTATGTGTGAAGCTTTGCTAGGGCATGGGTTAAAGTAAAAGGTTACACCACATGTGTCATGCATTGGCAAGAGTTGTTACTCATTGGCTTAGCATGCTAAGAACTATATGCGTGAGGTATGTTATGTCCATTGAAGACTCCAATCACCTATTAGAAAATTTTCCAATGGAATTTCCATTTTCGACCTGAAGGAGTGTAGAATTCAAAAAGTCTTATGGGAGGTGGTTTGATTTAAAGTTCATAATCTTATAGTAAACGTATTTTACAATCAAACTAATAATTTTACCTATTTTCTATAGTTTATATTTATCTTGAATAATGTCTAGCCTCTTACTAATTTGCTCGAGACCAATACATTGACTTGACCTAACTATGTGGACTAGCTTTAAAACTTGAGAATTATTCTTAATCTAAAATGCATTGGCTATGTTCTGGAGATTGATATCGAACTAGCCCCCATAGAGACAATTAAAGTCCACCCATAAGAGATGGGTGGAACATTATTTGCTGGTTAAGAGCTTTATGTTGGCTTTTATGACTAATGATACCTAAAGGACCCATGAGGGTATGATGATTGCTTGAGAAATTCTTTATCAGTTGTAAAAGTTTTATTTTGAGCAGAGTTGTGCTACTATATGAGATATCAAAATAGTTGTTTAGGATGTGGATGGCGGAGGGCAATGATGTTAGTAAGCATATCCTGAAGATGATTTCACTAATCAAGAGGCTTGAGTCACTAGAACTTGTAATGGATACTAATTCACAAACAAATTTGATCCTACAATCACTTCTAGATTCCTTCTCATAATTCATAATGATTTATTATCTGAATGATATTTAGTGCACGTTGGCTGGGTTCTTGAATAAGATAGTGACTGCATAAATTGCCTTTAAAGGGAAAGGGAAGGAGGTTGTTTTTACTGAGTCTAGCTCATCTAGTAAGACCAAAAGGACAAGACAAAGATGAAGAAACTAATAGTTCCCAAGGCGAGTGGAAAGCTAAAAGTCCTACCGATGAAGAAACTATATTCACTTTGGCAAGGACGGGTACTAGAGGAAGAGCTAAATTGAGTACCTCAAGAGCTTAAAAAATGGCACTGAAGGTAATAAACTTTATGTTTATCAAATATCTTATTCCACTGGTGTATTTTCTACATCTTAGATTGTAGATTTTGGTGTTTTATCAGACATTTATACTTTACATTAGGATTTGGCTAGAAGTAAGACATATGGAATGATTGACATGGTGATTAAGGTGGGTTGTGGAGCAAGTGTTATAACCACCGTGATTGAAACCAATTCAATTATACTATTATCCAACCATATTATAGTTCTAAAAGATTGTTTACTTTTGAGCAATAGGCTTAAGAACTTTCTGTTGCTAATAAAATTTTGTTATAGAAACCATGTGTGCTATACTTATTATTGTAACAAATTGGTTGGTACAACATATCTTGTGAATGGTTTTTATTACTTGAATATGGATGATAGAGTTTCAATGAATTCTATTTCCAAAAAACAATGGCTTAAATCCCTAGCAATTTTGTCACCTTATATTGGGCATGTTACAGAGTTTAGGATTAGCAGTTTGAAGAAAGATGGGCTCATTGGTCCATTGAGAGATGAGCTATATCTAACTTGCAAGCCTTACATCTTAGGTAAAATGGCTAAGATTCCATTTGCTTGGTTCATCAAGAGGGCTACATCCATGTTCGAGCTAGACCGCACTAACGTTTGTGGCCCATTTAATGACTAGAAGTGGAATCAACTACTTTATAATATTTACAATGATTATTCCATGTATAGTTATGTGTACTTGATGAAATACAAGCACAAATCTTTTAAGAAGTTCAAAGAATTAAAGGTTCAAGTAGGAAATAAACTAATAAGCATGTAACATCACTACAACAGAATTGTGGTGACGAATACATGATTGTCAAGTTTGTTGAGTTTCTTTAAGAAATTAACATTATGCCACAACTAACACCATTAGTGACTCCTCAATTAAATGGTGTAGTTGAATTTCGGAATCAGACGTTGTTAGAAATGGTTTAATCTATGATTAGCTGCACCATTCTCCCCATATCATTATGGGGTCATGCCCTTTTAATAGTTGCATACATCTTGAATAGGATTTACTCTAAGTGCATTCCTTCAACCTCGCATGAGATATGGACAATAGGATTTTGAGAATTTGGCTTATTTGAAGAAGAATAAGATGGATAAGTAAGAGGTGACGGCTGACATGAGCTGCATCGTTAGATATCCCAAGTTGAGCATGAGCAACAAAGCAACAAGCTTACATAGCAAGTTATTCAAAAATGACCTTGTACGATGCAATCATTTCAGTGATTGGGTAGGATCTCTCATACTGAAGGGATATGGTTATGTCCTAAAGAATGTAGAAGAGTTGTTCATAATGGGACATTATGATCATGGATATGATCTTACTACCTTTGATCAAGAGATGTATTATAAAGACTCAACAATGTTGTTGAAGGCTATGCATTTTGAAATGGATTTGATGCATTCAAACCAAGTATGAACCTTTGTGGATTCAACCAAGGGAATAGTTCTCACTGGATGTAGGTGGGCCTATAAAAGGAATATTGGTTCAATTTTGAAGTAGAGACATATAATGCTAGGCTCATGGCAAAAGGCTATAGTTAGAAGGAAGGAATTGACTATGAAACATTCTCCCTCGTAGTAATGATTAAATCTATTTCGATATTATGAAAGCCACCCACTTGGATTATGAAATTTGACATATGGATGTCAAAACTATTCTCTTCAACGAGTTTCTTAAGGATTCCACATATATGGTGTGGCTTTGGAATTTTGAAGTCCAAGATTAATTTCATGAAGAGTGCAAGCTCAAGAGGTCTATTTACGATTTTAAGCAAGCATTAAGAAGTTGGAATCTTTATTTTTATGGTGAAGTCAAATTATTTGGCCTCATCAAGAATGAAGATGAGCTATAAGCCTACAAAAAGTTAGTGGGAGTGTCATTACATTCCTAGTACCATATGTGAATGGTGTACTTTTTTAAATGGGAATGATGTTAGGGTGTTTACCTTAGTTAAAGCATAGTTATTCGATACCTCTTCCATGAAAGACTTGAGAGAGCTAACCTACAACTTAGGCCTTCGAATCTATAGAGATAGAGGTGAAAAGATTGATAGGTCTTTCCCAAGCCTTATGCACAGATAAGATCTTGAAGATGTTCAAGGTGGAAACTTTTAAGGGAGAATTGCTACCATTCAAGCATGGTATCTATCTCTTAAAGTTCATTTGTCTACTAACGAATGATTAGAGGAGGAACATGGAAGCTATTCAATATACTTTGGCCATTAGAGCCTAATGTATGCAATGCTATGTATCAGGCCTAATAATACTTATGCCATAAGTGTTACGTGTACATTTCAAGCAAACCTTAGTGGAGAGCATTGCTATGCTATCTAGTGTATCCCTATGTACTCAAAAAGAACTAAGGATACAATACTTGTGTGTAGATATGGAGCACTAAGACTATACAGATATGTAAATTCTAAATTCTAGTTAGATATGGATGATGGAAAGTCTATCTCTGAATACATCATCACCTTTAATAAAGAAGCATGAGTTGAAAAAGTTCAAAATAGAGATTACAGATTCCACCATGAAAGCTAAGTACATTGCAACATGTGATGCTATGATGGAAGGTTTCTGGATTAGGAAGTTCTTCATAGAGCTTTAGGTGGTTCTGGATATGTATCAGGCATTGCCACTTTATTGCGACAACAATATCAAGATTGCACATGCGAATGAATTAAGGTTTCACCAAAAATTTGAAACACAGAGAGGTTTATCACATTATTCAAAAAATTATTGGAAGGGGTGATGAAGCCATGAAAAAATTAGTTTTAGTAGATAATGTGGCTGACTCACTTAAGAAGCCGATGATACAAGTCCAGTTGTATTGCCATCTTGAAAAGATGGGTATTAGATATCATAGTAACTAGCATTAGGATTATTGACATTGAAGTGCAAGTTAAGATTGTTGGTGATATGCCCCCTAATGTTATTAGAATGAGAAAGCATTAGTTGTGAATGTAAATTTTTGAAAAATTAAAAAAATATCATTGATTGTTTATATCAATATTCTTGTAGTTTATCATGCATATAATTCTTGTATAGTGTAAAGTTATGCATGTGCCCATGAAGTTTTATTAAGTAGTCATATTCATAAAGAGTTATGAATATAAACACATGACTTCATAGTATACAATCATTAAAACCTAATTTCAAGTCACATGTTCTCTTAATAGGCATTAGGGAATTTGTATGACTTGCATACCATGTGTTTGTGAGGATAATGTCATATAGTATGAGATATCAAGAATGCATGTATGTAGATGTGTCAATAGAGAATGAGTATTTGAACATTGTGACATGAGAGTCTAATTAATGTTGGAATACGTGAGAATACTTGAGGACCAATGATGTGTACCAAGGCTAAGAAGTTCAAAGTGTTTATGGCAATGTTTGTGATGGAGTTTTAGCAAGGATTTAGATGTGTAGAGAAGCTTAGAAAGCCTACAAAGCATTCATGGGCCAACCTTGTGCATGCAAGGAAGAAGAAAGCACTTGTACATCATCATGATCAATCCCTAGTAGAGTTAGATCGATCTCAAAGACAGTTGATCAATTATCAAGGGGGAGTAGTTTGACAGCACTTAGAGATACCTTCTTGAAATATGATCCAACATAATCCAAATTGATCCAACGGAGCCCAATCGATCCAAGGCGGCTTGGTTGACACATCAGGATGTAGTTGATTTTCTAGAATTATGATTAGGAAGGCACAAATTAACCAGGATCAATTTAAAGGCTAGCTAACCAATAACAAGGGATGTGACATCAATTGTGATGGTAGATTGGAGCCTAAGTTTCCATGTTTAGTTAAGATTCTTTACCAATTTTTACACACACACTTCCTACTTAGTTTGGATGACTTTTAGGAATTATTATTAGAACCCAACCCCATAAAGGGGTCCTTAGGATATTTTTGTTTTCCTCAAATTTGAGTTCTCTTAATGCTTTGGAGTTCTCCAATCCAAATTGAGTTCCAAGCTCTCCTTTGAAGATTCATGATGTATCAACTAACATAATTGTATTAGCTATGGCTGTCTACCATTCAAATTCTTACAATTTGTTGTGTTTGAGTTGTGTCTTATAGTTTGTGCAAGGAGGATTCTTGAGGGTTTGAAGTACATCTTTATCAATTTCATTACATGCTTTTATGCATGTGTTAGTTAGTATCAGTGCTGGCTGCATCAAATTTTGATCTGGTCACTATTTAGATACCACTTCCATAGCCTTCGCATCTTTCTTGTTTTCTTCTTGTTTACTTCTTCTCCATCTTTTTTCATAAAATTTCAAAAAAAAAAAAAAGAAAATTTGAATTTGATTATTTGTGTTTCCAAAATTTTTTTATTAGTTTCATTTAGTTTTTTCAGTAACTTGAGTGTTTGAATGCTTGGACTTTTGAAAAGTTATAATGAGTAATTGTGTTGGAAAAAAGTGAGAAAAACAAAAAAGGGCTATTGACAACAATGTCTTTTGGAAATTTCTAATTGAGATGTGGAGTTGGAAAATTGAAAAGATTTGAAGTTTGGATTGAATTGTGGTGAAGAAATTTAAGTTTTTGTTAGGAACCACTGCAGCGATCAATCGAACTTTGTTTCTAGATTGATTAGGCATCTGATTGTGCTTAAATGATCTTGTTGTGAACTATTCCAATTGATCATACCCTTTCTTGATCGATCACACTCTATATTTATTATTTCTAGATTGATGTTGGATACCCTATTCAGCTTTAGATCGATCTCTTTACCTTAGATTTATCCTACAACCTATTTTTAGCCTTCATTTATCCATTTGTGGCTAGATCGATCCTCTACTATAATTTTCCCCATTTCACACATGTTGACATGCTTTTAGTGATACATCACTTGAGTTTTCTAGGACTAATTGGAATGCTATAAGATAGACAAAAGAACTAAGCTTGTAAGTCTATTATTCAAGTGCATTCGTGTGTAATACACAAGTGAGAGGTAAGAACTAAGTCATTACATCTTGTAAGGCAAGAGGATAATCTCTCACACCATAGGTTTCCTATCTTTCTACACATTATAGTTTTAGGATTTCTTGAGAATTAGGTGTCAGAGACAACATAATCAACTTGAAGCAATGAACGAACCACTTAGGGAGCATAAACTAGTGATTAGAGAATCTTAAGGCATCCATTCCACCACATGAGGTAGTTCAATCCCACGTAGTGAATGGTATAGGAGAGAGTCACTTTATAGGAAAGATCAACCTTTATGCTGGGCAAGGAAAGGAAGGTATGTTAGTGATGATACCTCTGACTTTTCTAATGAGTTTGAATATTATGGTAGCTTTGGGAGATGGCCTAGATGGTGAAGTGAGGATGAAATTTCAAAGTGCGTGAAACTTACCATTTTAGCCTTCTAAGGATGATTAGACCTTGATCCATACTTGGAATGGGAGAGGTGAGTGAAGCTAGTATTTGATTAGTCACCACTACTTAGAAACTCAAAAGATAAAACTTATAGGTGTCGAATTTACTAATTATGCTATAGTTTGGCGTAATCGATTGTGTACTAGCAAGAAAATAGCCATTAAGTGTCCTATCCACACTTAGGATTAGTTGAAGGCAGTGATGTGGAAGAGATTTGTTTCTAACCATTACCACAAGGATTTACATTGAAAACTACACACCTTGACGCAAGGGTGTAGGAGTGTAAAAGATAATATTATAAAGATATGGAAATGATGTTAATGAGAGTCAAAATTGTGGAGGATAAAGAGGCCACCATGGTGAGGTTCATGGTGAGCTAGAACTAAGACATTGTAGATGTTCTTAAGTTACACCACTACATTGAGTTTGATGACTTAGTGAAGAGGGCAGTAAAAGTGGAGAAGCAACTTAAGAGGAAGGGTGGAAATCAATTTTAACTAAGCACCACTTTAAGGGCCTTTGCTAGGAGAGAGAACAGGCACCACCTGTTAGGAACCTTAACCAAAAAGGTATACCAAAAGTGGAGGCATCTAAGGTACAAACTCATTCCAATTCTAATTCATTAACTACGCATAACTGTGACATTATATACTTTAAGTGTCAAGGAAAAGGGCAAATTACTATGTAATGCCTGCATAGGAGGACCGTGATATTAACAAATAGAGGCGAGATAGTCACCGATGAGGAAGGAAGTAGTGGGCATGAAATACCACAATTGAGGGAATCCCTTCAAAGGATAATAATGGAGTATGTATTGGGGTAGGAAGTATTAATTTGGTGGTTATGTGCACCTTGAATGCTTAGGAGAAGGAGGATGAGCATGGGGAATAAAGACAAAATATTTTCCACACAAGGTGTCAAATTTGAGGTAAAAAATGTAGTCTCATAATTGATGTAGCTAGTAGAATATTAGTAGAGAGATTGTCATTACCATTGAGTGATCATGCCAAGCCATATAAATTGCAATGGTTGAATAATAACGGAGAGGTTAATGTAACAAGGTAGGTACTTGTTACATTTGAGATTGGTAAACGTAAAGATAAAGTGTTATGTGAAGTTCCAATGCAAGCAAGCTATATATTTTATCGGGAAAACCATAGCAATATAATAAGAGGGTAGCATTTGATGGTAAGACTAGCATGCATAATTTCTATCATAGCAATAAAAAGATAACATCGGTATCACTCGTGCCGAAGGTAGTACATGAAGGTCACAAGTACCAACAACAACAATATGAACTAGAGCTCTAAAAGAAGAAAAATAAAAAAGGGAATGAGAAAAGAGATGAGAGTGGCAGGGAATTGAAAAGAAAAGAATGAAAAAAAAAAAGGAAAGAAAGAGTGTATGATAGCCATAATGAGAGATGTGAGGTAGCCATATGAAGTGAGAAGAGAGTGATATTGCTAATGTATAAGGAAATATATTTCCTATCTAAAGAGGGAACATCATCTCATCCCTCATTGAGGCTGTATTGTCTGTTTTGCAAGATTAAAGGGAAGTGTTGCCGTATGAGGTACTTGGTAGATGCCACTTGTTTGAGGGATTGAACATCATATTGACTTCATGTCTAGTGCAACCAATCCAAACAAACTGGCACATCGAACCAATCTTAAAGAAACCAAGGAGATTCAATGGCAAGTCAAAGAGTTGATCAATAGAGGATGGGTTTGGAGGAGTTATAGTTCTAGTGTTATTAATGCCAAAGAAAACTGGGTCATTGAGAATGTGATGATTGTAGAGTTATAAACACCATCATAGTAAAGTATCAACATCCCATTATTAAATTAGATGTTATGTTCGATGAGTTGCATGGTTCAACTACATGTTCATAAGTAGATCTTAAAAGTGGTTACCAATGAGATGAATGCAAATAGCCTTTAAGAAAAAATTTGGACTGTACAAGTGATTGGTAATACCATTTAGACTTACGAATGCACGTAGTACTTTCGAGAAATTAATGACTCCTTTTTTGCATGTATTCATCGGTTAGCTTGTAGTTGTCTATTTTGATGATATTATGGTTTATAGTAAGTCTCATCATAGATCATGTTGAACATTTAAGATGTTTGTTTGAGGCCCTACATAAAGAGAAATTGTATACTAATCCTAAGAGTGTAGATCATTGCATATTTCTAGGATTTGTTTTAACTGCACTGGGAATACAAGTGAATGAGAATAAGGTGAAGGTGACTAGAGAATGGGCTATGCTCGTGATTGTTTACAAGTTAAGAAGCTTCCATAGGTTGGTAAGTTTTTACAAAAGGTTAGTATGTGATTTTAGCACTGTTGCAATGCCTCTTACAATAATTATTAAAAAGAATGAGAAGCTTCATTGGAGAGGGGCACAACATCTGGCATTTGTACTTAGAACAATAAGCTTACTAATGCTCCCATCTTGCTTTACCTAAAAAACCTTTGAACTTGAATGTGATGCATTTGGTGTAGGTATTAGAGCTATATTAATGCAAGATAAAAGGCCCATAACTTACTTTAGTGAAAAACTAAATAAAGCAGTCTTGAATTATCTTATATATGACAAGGAGTTATATTCATTGGTGAGGGTGTTGAAGACATTGTAGTACTAGATATATCCAAAGGAGTTTTTCATTTACATAGACCATGAGTCACTCAAGCACTTAAAAAGCAAGGGTAAATTGTGTAAGCATTATATATGGTGGGCATTCTTTATTGATACGTTTCTGTATGTGATTAAGCATAACAAAGGGCTAGATAATGATGTTGCTGACACTTTATCGTGCCATTATACATTTCTTACCACCTAAAATACTAGACTTCTAGGATTTGAACACATTAAAGAATTATATGTTAAAGATGAAGATTTTGGTGAGGTGAATGAATTGACTAGCAAACAGAACCTATGAAAAGTATTTAAAATAGTAACTTTACTTGTTTAGTGTTGATAACTGATGTATTCCAAAGTGTTCCTTATGGGAATTACTTGTGAGAGAAGCTTATGATAGCAGACTAATGGGACACTATTGTGTCACTTAGACCAATTTCATCTTATTTGAATATTTCTACTGGCCACGCTTGCGATAAGATGTAGACTCCTTTACATGTTCTTAGTATGCTATGGACTAATATATCTATGGATTTTGTGCTTGGTTTACCTAGAAAAAAATAGGTAAAATATCATATTTGTGGTAGTTGGCATATCTATGGATTTTATGTTAGGTTTATGTAGAATAAAAAGGGGAAAGGATTGCATATATATGGTAGTTGATTGATTTTTTGAAATGGATCATTTTATTGCTAGTTATAAATTTAATGATGCATCTGATAAATTGAACTTATTTTTGAAAGATATCATTAGATTGCATGGCGTGCTAAGGACCATTGTTTCTAATGTAGATCTAAAATTTCTAAGTTACTTTCGGAAGAATTTGTGGGGTAAGTTGAGTAATATATTGTTGTTTTCTATCACTAGCTACCCACAAATAGATGGGTAAATTGAAGTAGTGAATAGGACTTCAATTGGCTTGTGGCGTGCATTAATTAGGAGAAACATTAAGACTTGAGAGGAATGTTTTCCACATGTTATAAGCACCTATTCCATGACTCGTAGGCCATCATTTGAAGTAGTGTATGGTTTTTAGTCCATTAATTCCATTAAACTTGTCATCATTATCTTGTAACAAGCAAGTGTACATGGTAAAAGGAAGGTGAAGTTTGTGAAGTAGCTTCATGAAAATTCCTACCAACTATTGAAAAAAGGAATGAACAGTACGCACAAGTTAACAAAGGGTGCAAGATAGTTATATTTGACCTTGGAGATTGGATTTGAGTACACATTGTTAGTGACATGCCCTTTAACGCCAATAGTAAATGAGGGATACTAGTATATATCTAGGTTGTGTATGTACTTTCATAGTAATTAATAAAATAGGGATTTTCATATCAATGTTCTAGCAAGTTTTTTCATGCATGCAATCTTGAATGGTGTAAAGTATTGCATGTGATCTTCGATGGTGTAAAGCATTACATTTGATCTTGTAATTAAGTTAAGAAGCCCTATTCATAAGTCTTTATGAATATAGACATAAGACTATCTTAGTACTCAATCACTAAAATTAATGTGCAAGTCACAGATACTTTAAAGGGTATTAGAGAATCAGTATGACTTGCATACATTGTATTTGTACAATGAGTATCTAGTTGTTTAATATGAGATACTGGGAATACATATGTGTGGATGAATTACTAGGAAATGAGCATTAAGACACTAATAGAATGAAGTAGACACACAGAGTTCACTCTTGGCAGTCAATGTCCTATTTCATGATTGTGTTAAGTGCCTATAGACTTTAGACTTAAGATAATATAGTTGTCTTGTACACATGACAGTCAACATGTTTTTAAGGTATTAAAGGTCAACATCTATCTTATTATGGGATAGGGTTATGATCTAATTATATTATCACCTAGATGCGTATGGAGATATGTGTGAGTTCAATAAGGGATTTGTCTCCTTGTAAGTAAGCAAGACATTTGTCCTATGTGGTTGGTGTTCAATGAGATGGAAACCCTTGGTCAAGGTGTTGTGTGATTGGCAAGGAGTTTTTAATAGAAACATTTGACTCATAAGGTAATGCTAACTGATCACATGACTAAGTTTGTGAATTTGATTGAATGTATGACTTTTACATGATTGAGACAAAGTAAAACAAAAGGTTTATACAACACAGAATTCATGATTGGAAGGGTTCATTGCGATACACTTCTCTTCATCTTAATTGGACTACAATATTGGTCATAGACCAGATATTATCCATATTCTTCGAATTATATTCATTGACAATTAAGCATGAACTTAGAGAGTCACATATAAAAGGTCGGAACACATGAAAAGAGTTAAATTAGTGGGATACAAATGAGGCTTGAGATGCCTAGTGAAATAATTTATTTAGTTGTAATTGGATTGGACAAAATAAATTGCTTTTGGTATATTAACAATGAAATCATTAATTACAAGAACAATGGGGATTAATTAAATTGAATAAATTAGACACAATTGGGGCTACAATTATTAATGGGGATTAATAATTAAGGAGACACATGGGCTAATTTTACTGATGAGATTTATAATAAATAGTCCATGAGCTAGATTTAATGAAAGGTCCATGTAGGAGGATGATGGAGCTCATGTCTTTAACCCTAGTGTTCTAACTATTTAAAATGTGCTTGGAGAGCTCAAAACCCACAATTTTAGTCACCAAAATTCGTGTACCCTAAAAGTGACCCTAGTCACCCTCTTGCACTCTTTTCTTGTCAAAAATTCCTTCTAGCCCAAATTGTCTGCGCTAGAGCCTTGTAGAAGGAGTTTTGCAAGGTGTTGAAGAAACTCATTATAATTCTAATCATGTGGAGAAACTAGAGGTTAGGATTTGATGGCTATGACCCAAGGATCACAAGAAAAACCGTTGGAAAACGTTTCCAAAGGCATGGTTTTTATGTTTACTTCTTTATGCGATATCTTTAGTATTTTGTAGTGAAAGTAAATGGGATTTGTTACATTTGTTTCTACTACATATTTATAATGTTTCAATATTTTAGATTCTTAATTTTTATGTGCAAATCCTAACAAAAATCTCGCAATGGTTTCAAAGCTATCGCTTTCTTTGCAAAATTGTAAAATTTAATGATTTTTCTTTGATTTACGTTAGTTTTCACATTAAATTTCAAAAACATGTATTTGATATGTGTAAAACCTTGAAAAAGGGTTTTTTGGTGTTTGAAATTGAAAAAATTGGTGAAAAATCAAGTATTATATCGAAAATCGAAACTTGCTGCATTTTGTTGCAATCTATGATGGGTGTGGTGATTGTGAGAAACCTTCCTGTGGTCATGACATGTACTCTCATAACTATGCCGCCAGCAATAGGGTTATGTTAAACTTATGATCATGATTTGTGATTGTGATTGAAGGACTCGTGATTATGGGGGTCTCCATTGCTGCCGCAGGTAGTGCTGTGACAAAAATAGGGTTTCTATCGCAACTAACCCATATGCCATGGATTGATGGCTCATGATTGTAGGAATGGTTAAAATGTTTTCTCAATTTAATTTTTGAAATTTTTTTTCAAGGAATAAAACTAATATATGAGATGCATAAGTCATGGAAATTATTATTAAATGGAATCATTTAAGTATACATATGATGTATAATTGTTTGAATGTTTGTTTTATTTAAATTATGAACTTATGATGCTTGTGGATGAATGCATTTACTTTCCCTTTGGTTTTCTTATGGGTTGTATAATTAATTTTTATGGGTTGCAAGGGCACAAGCCCAATTTTTATTTTGTTATGTAGAATAAAGATTCTCCATGGAAAGCCATGTGCATTTGTAAACATGAAAGGCATCAAGGAGTTGATGTTAGTGTGGAAACCAAGGAGTTGATGTCGTTTGAGATTCCATGGTGCGGTGGGTTTCAAGAAGGAAACCATGAAGACCATGACGAAAAGACATTCAAGAAATTTTTATGCAATAGTTTATGATTTCACATAGTTGTGCATGATCCTATTCTTGGCTCAAGTTGGATCTAGAAGTCTATAACCCTCTGCATTTCATTTTTGCTTATTACTGTGATGGATGTATGAGATACATGAAAATGGATAATGTGCCAAGCGAAACCTAATTTACATGGACCAAAAACTTCCTCAAATAATATTAAGTTGTAATAGCAAATTGTTTGTTATGGCCCTCTACTATTAACGTGTGCATGGAAGCATATATTTAGATTTTAGGTGTATGCCAGAACCTAACAACAACCTCCTTGCATGAATTGTACAGAAACAACCTAAAATGTAATGATTAATGAAGAATTCAAATGAAATATGGCCACAACTAATACTCCTAGTTAGTTGACATACCATGAACTGACCAAGGATAGCTTTGAATAATTCTATTTGGATTTCACAAGAATTTGAGATACTCAAAATTCTAGAAAATAAATAATTGTATTGTAAGGAGAGAGAGTAAGGTTCCTAAAAAAATAACCAAGGCCCCTTTTATAGTGTTTAGGTAGCCTCTAAACCCTAAAAATTGTGTAAAAGAATGCCAAAAATAAACATAGCTTGAAAAGGCAATTTCCTAGCAAAAATCTACTCTAGCCAACAATTGGATCGATTTAGCTAAATAGGCAATCAATTTGCTACAAGTTGGATCGATTTAGGTGTTGATCAGGCCAATTGGATCATAAAAACAAAACATCATTGTGTAGCAGGCTTGTAGATCGCATCACGGGAGATCAATTGCATTAGGTGTAATTGTAAAAATATAACCTACCAGATTTAGTATGCTGGCAATTGCTAGCATACGACCAACTAGGGTTGCGTAGGATTAATCTCGGTAGGGCTTGGATCAATCCTAAGATTACTCTAAAGCTTGTTTCAAGCTCGTGTTACACCAAATGAACCAACAGACATTCCTCTTCCTCCCTAAGGCTTTCCAAACATCCAAAAGCATCCAAATGACCCTGACGCCCATGCTATTCCCCTTTTTCTTGAGAAGGAATTATGTTTAGTGTTGGCTCTTTTTTGTCGCTTACATTAAAAGGGCTTAAATCAGATATATTGAAATTAGTAGCTATATCGTACTTACCTAGTAACTGCAACTTATAGGCATTGTCATTTATGTACTCTACCCTCCTAGCATTAACTTCAATTTCCTCTACTTTGGAAACCATTCCTTCCACATCTAGACCTAATCTTCAGGCTCAAAGATAATCTTCTTATGACCTTTATTAGTTTGTTGTACATATTGCTCATTCCTTCTATCTATATTTTGGTGCACTTGCTCATGCATCTACTTCACAAACTTTGGTTTATACTCCCAATCTACGCTAATTTGCTTATTATGAAGTAATGGGGTTAGTGAATTAAAGTCATAAACAATCTCAAATGACAACTTGTGTGTAGTAGTGTACACTTCTATTATAAGCAAACTCAAAATGTGGCAAAAGCTTATCCTAAGTCTTTATATTTTTTAATCAAAACAAGCAATAAGGAAATTAGAGTCTTATTTATTACTTTATTCTGATCATCAATTTGTGGATGACTCGTGGTATAAAATAGTAATTTAATCCCTACCTTATGGCACAACATCTTCTAGAAATAGCTCAAAAACTTCACATCCCTAGTAGACACTATTGTTCAGGGCACTCCATGCAACCCAATCACTATTTTAAACAATAAATTTGCTATGTGTGAAGCATCATCAGTTTTATTGCATGCAATAAAGTGTGTCATTTTAGAAAATCTATCTACAACTACAAATATGCTATCCTTACCCAATTGAATACACAGCAATCCCAACACAAAATTCATTGAGATGTTGTCTGAGGCACCTCTAAAATAGGCAATGGTTTGTACAACTTAAGTGGTTGAACTCTCGATTTGGCCTCTTTACACTTGATACATCTATTGATGATCCTCTCTATATCCCTTTGCAAATGCAATCTAGAAAAATGTTCCTAAAGTATGGTAGATGCCTCGATAACACCTTAGTGTCTTATTAGACATCCATCATGAGCCCCTCTAATTGGGAATTCTTATAAGGTACATCTTGGAATACACAATCTATCCATGTAAAATAAATATCCATCATGGTGATTGTACTTGCTATGTACCCCATTCCTAGTCAATTCACACACACTCTTGAAATTCTCATTATTTTCATACAATCACTTGGCATGCTTAAATCCCAACAATCTGGTATTTAATGTAGAAAGAAATGAGCATCTCCTCGACAATGCACTAAATATCACATTTTCTATGCATTTTTTGCATTTAATCACATACGAGAAAGTATAAAGGACACCTATTTTATATGCATATGGCTCAACATACCATGGCTCTTAAGATGTTTCAAGGACTTGTCGTTAGTAAGAATGTTGAATTCCTTAGGTCACAAATAATGGTTCCAAGTCTCCACAACTCTCACGAATGCGTACGTCTTCTTGTCATATGTTCAATAGTTCAACTTTATGCCATTTAACTTATCACTAAAGTATGTGATAGACTTCTTTTCCCATGTAAACACTGTTCCAATACCTACATCTGATGTATGGATGCATGTCGTTAACACATCAAAATTTAAATTTATAATGACTAATACTAGATAAGTACTTGTATCTGAAAGAAGGCTTTATGTGTCTATTCATTTAACCAAGTTCTTATTAGTTATGCCTCAAGATCAAAGTGAAAGAAAAAAACTAAAACTGAAAGCAAACACCAAGAACAAAATATACTAGATGAAAGTATTGGAGTTCTAAGGACTAAAGAATCTAGCCATTTGTGTTATGTTGGTTTCCTATGCATGCCAAATTCATTATTTATCAATTTAATTGCACTGATTATAAATTGCTAATTCTAAAGTCTAAAGGATATTCTCACGAATTTTTCTATAACTTTAACTGTAGATTGTAGCGGGTATTCCCATACTAAACCAAATCAAGTGTTTAAGTTGGTGATTAACAATGATTTCCCTCACTAATTCTAAGATTTCACTCCCACTATTCTCACGAAGTTAATGTTTACAAATTATATATTTAGCGCACAAGTTTTATTCTTATTATTCCTCACAGTACCAAAAATAATCAAAGAAGTGGCTAATTCCCCCTCCCCTCGTAATTTATCCAGATCCACAATTGTGAATGGCTATGAAAAGATAATTAATTGAAATTCATGCACACATCTTACCCCAAACACAAGCACAAGTGACTAGTGAAGGATTTAAACATTCATAGTAAATTTAATAAAAATAGATTCTAAATCATTTATCATCCAAGGAAACATCAGAATAATAGAAAAGGCTATGAAAACTTATTCATAAGACTTTGCACTGCATGGAAAAACTAATTTTCTTTAGCTCTTGGCGTGGATCCCTCTTGCTCTGAGCTTTAATCTTATGTTCCTATATTCTAGGAGTTAGAAAAGAAACTAAAATCTAAAAAGAACTAGAAAATCCCCCATTCTAAGATGCATGGATCTCTTATTTATAGTCCAAGAAACCTTAGGAGATTTGTAGAAGTGAGAAAAGTCAAGAATCCACGATTGCACCGCCTAGGACTGCAATCTTGGCTCGAAACCTCACAATCATGACTTGAAATCATGGTATTTCCATAACACGTCGCAGTCTAGTTCCACAATCGTAGCCTTGATTGCAAAAATTCCAATGTGTTTTACTGCTAAGGTGGTGTACATTCATTTATGTGTAACTTCTCATCCACTTAGATCAATCCTAAGATTACTCTAAAGCTTGTGTCATACCAAATGAACCAACAGACATTCCACTTCCTCCCTAAGGCTTTCCAGACATCCAAAAGCATCCAAGTAACCCTGATGCCCGTGCTATCCCTGCTCTTCTTGAGAAGGAATTATGTTCAATGTTGGCTCTTTTTCGTCACTTATATTAGAAGGGCTTAAATCAGATATATTGAAATTAGTACCTATATCGTACTCACCTAGTAACTACAACTTATAGGCATTGTCATTTATGTACTCTACAACTTTGAATCATCCATTGCGTGCTAACATCAACTTCAATTTCCTTTGCTTTGGAAACCATTCCTTGCACACCTAGACCTAATCTTCAAGCTCAAAGATAATCTTCTTATGACCTTTATTTGTTTGTTGTGCATATTGCTCGTTCCTTCTATCTATATTTTGATGCACTTGCTCATGCATCTACTTCACAAACTTTGGTTTATGCTCCCTATCTACGCTAATTTGCTCATTTTGTAGTACTAGGGTTAGTGGATTAAAGCTATAAACAATCTCAAATGACAACTTGTGTGTAGTAGAGTGCACACTTCTATTATAAGCAAACTCAAAATCTGGCAAAAGTTCATCCTTAATCTTTATATTTTTCTTAATCAAAACAAGCAGCAAGGAAATTAGTGTCTTATTTATTACTTTAGTTTGACTATCAATTTGTGGATGACTCGTGGTATAAAATAGTAATTTAATGCCTACCTTATGGCACAACATCTTCTAGAAATAGCTCAAAAACATCACATCCCTAGTAGACACTATTGTTCTGAGCACTCCATGCAACCTAATCACTCTTTTAAACAATAAATTTGCTATGTGTGAAGCATCATCAGTTTAATTGCATACAATGAAGTGTGTCATTTTAGAAAATCTATCTACAACTACAAATATGCTATCCTTACCCAGTTGAATGCACAGCAATCCGAACACAAAATTCAATCAGGTGTTCGTCTAAGGCACCTCTAAAATAGGCAATGGTTTGTACAACTTAAGTGGTTGAACTCTCTATTTGGCCTCTTTGCACTTGATACATCTGTTGATGATCCTCTCTATCCCTTTGCAAATGCAATCTAGAAAAATGTTCCTAAAGTATGGCAGATGCCTCGGTAACACCTTAGTGTCTTGTTAGACATCCTTCACGAGCCCCTCCAATTAGCAATTCTTATAAGGAACATCTTGGATACACAATCTATCCATGTAAAAAAGATATCCATCATGCTGATTGTACTTGCCATGTACCCCATTCCTAGTCAATTCACACACACTCTTTTAATCCTCATTATTTTCATACAATCTCTTGATGTGCTTAAATCTCGACAATTTGGTATTTAATGTAGTAAGAAATGAGTATCTCCTCAACAATGCACCAAATAGCACATTTTCCATGCATTTTTTGCATTTAATCACATAAGAGAAAGTATAAAGGACACCCATTTTATATGCCCACAGGTCAACTTACCGTGGCTCTTAAGATGTTTCAAGGACTTGTAATTAGTACAAATGGCAAATTTCTTAGGTCACAAATAATGCTTCCAAGTCTCCAAAGCTCTCACGAATGCGTACATCTCTTTGTTATATGTTCAATAGTTCAACTTTGTGTTATTTAACTTCTCACTAAGGTACATGTTAGACTTCTTTTCTCATGTAAGCACTGCTCTAATGCCTACACCTGATGTACCGGTGCATATCGTTAACACATCAAATTTTAAATTCATAATGACTAGTACTATGTAAGTACGAGTGTCGTATCTAAAAGAAGGGTTTGTGTGTCTATTGATTTAACCAAGTTCTTATTAGTTAGGCTTCAAGATCAGAGTGAAAGAAAGAAAATAAAACTAAAAGTGAACATGAAAAACAAAGTATACCAAATGAAAGTATTGGAGTTTGAAGGACTAAAGAAACTAGCCACTTGTGTTATGTTGGTTTCCTATGCATGCCAAATTCATTAATTATCAATTTAATTACCCTAGTTATTGCTAATTCTAAAGTCTACATGATATTCTCACGAATTTTCTTATAACTTTAATTGTAGATTTTAGTGGGTATTCTTAGGCTAAATCAAGTCAAGTGTTCAAGTTGGTGATTAACAATGGTTTCCCTCACTAACTCTAAGATTTCACTCCCATTATTCTCACAGAGTTAGTATTCACAAATTGTATATTTAGCGCACAAATTTTACTCTTGTTATTCCTCACATTGCCATAAATAATCAAAGAAGTGGCTAATCCCCCCTCCCCCCGTAATTTATTCAAATCCACAATTGTGAATAGCTATGCAAAGATAATTAATTAGAATTCATACACACATCTTACCCCAAACAGAAACACAAGCGACCAGAGAAGGATTTAAACATTCATAGTAAATTTAATAAAAATAGGTTCTAAATCATTTATCATTCAAGCAAACATCAGAATAGTAGAAAAGGCTATGAAAACTTATTTCTATGACTTTGCTTTGCATGGGAAAACTAATTTTCTTCTGCTCTTGGTGTGGATCCCTCATGCTTTGAGCTTTAATCTTATGTTCCTATATTATAGGAGTTAGAAAAGAAACTAAAACCTAAAAAAAAACTAGATAATCCCATTCTAAGATGATGGATCTCTCATTTATAGCCTAAAAAACCTTAGAAAACATGTAGAAGTGAGAAAAGTTAAGAAAGCCCCTGAAAATTATGAAAAATGAGAGCTGAATGTTTCTGGCGCCGGAATGCCCCGATTACGCCACCTAGGACTACAATCTTGACTCAAAACCTCACAATCATGGCTTGAAATCTGGTATTTCCATAACACGTCGCGGTCTAGTTCCACAATTGTGGACTTGATCATAGAAATTCCAGTGTGTTTGACTGCTATGGTGGTGTACATTCGTTTGTGTGTAACTTCTTTGTTCGATGTTTAATTAACTTGAGTTTTACATTATTGGAAATCTAATTTATTTTTTATTTTATTCCACAAATTTTTAGATCAATTGAATATTCTACCAAAATGCGGCATTGTTTCGAAGTCAACACTTAATCTTTCTTGCAACTATAATAACTCTCATTCTAAAACACATGCATGGTAATATTTAATGTAATTGATGCATGATAACTTATTTTATTCATTTTTACTCGCATGCATGCATAAATTAAGCATAATATGGGTACAAATATGCCTATTATCTCACATGTTATCACACCCCCACACCTACTCATTTGCTTGTCCTTAAGCAAACACTTCTCTTTCAACGAAGTTACTGAAGCATAAAAATAATGAGCTTGGCCACACTTCTTTATTTCAGAAGTTAGATATATAAGCATTTAGTATTTAGTCTACAATCATTCAAGATCATAACACTTTCAACTTAAATGTTTGTAGCATGAGTTCCTGTGTGTGCGTGTCTCTCTTCAACTTTCAACCACTTCAACTCTTTGATAATCCTATAACAATTCCAGGACAACCAAATCTAGGATTGCTCACTCTAGGTATTAATTCACTCTCTTACGAACAAGTTCAAGCACATTACTTCTCACCAGAGGATTTGTGTAGGTTCGTAATTTTTTCGTCATTCACCCTCACACTTTTTTTTTATTATCTTCTATGAGCTTTAATTTCTTTCTTAAGTAATTAGAAGTCTTTTACGTGAAAGTGAACCAGGGTCATTGTGCACTCCAATTACTCAACTCTAAACTAACTCAAACTGCTTTGCATACTCATAATTTGGGCAACCTTTTTACACGAGAATGAATAAGGGTCTCTGCGCAATCCTGGTTACTTAGATGCTCTAATTAGTAGAGTAAACCAATTTTTTCCATGCTCACATATATTTTCTAAAATTTTTCTAAGTCCTCGCTTTCTATTTTTTTTTCCGTTAATCTTCCTCATTTATTTGAGAATGTGCCAACACCTAAAGCAAGGCTTACAACCTTAACTCAATCATCTCATCATCACCATAGAACTTTTCAAATAGTCTAATGATCAAAACTAAAGAGTGTGTGCTCAATGTAATGGGACTCGTGCATTCAACACCAAGTCTAGCATGCTAATGTCAAGAATACTGATAGAATAAAGCATCAATAATTTCTTGCAAGTATTCATCATAAATTAAGTATAATGGCCATAATTTCATACCATGTTCATGCCATCAATTTAACCATAGTACCATATAGCATGCATAAAAATCCAGTAATTCTAAGGCATCCAATGATACCTTTCATGCTTAAATTTTTTTTCATCCATCCTTGCCGCCGCCACATTCAGCTTGTTGCCACAATTAAACACATTGATTATACAGAAAGCAAGATAACAAGGAACAAGACAACTTGGTGGGGTGGTGTTCATTCTTCTTCCTTCTTCTTTTGGGCTTGTTCATGCATCCTCATTCTTTCAATCTTTTAGAATGGTACACTAACTCACAAGAATATGTGATCTCCATGCAACACAAAACAAAATAAATTAAACAAACTAAAAGAACTAAACGTAGGAAAAGAAAGCTTAGGTTGACTCCTAAGAAGTGTTGTATTTAATGTTTGTAGCCCGACAAGATGCTCATAGATTAGGGTAGTTTAATTGAAGACTTAAGTTTCCACTACCCACTATGAGCTACAGCTCTGTCCTTCCTCTTCCTCATCCTTTTTCTCCTCTTCCTTGTCTTTCTTCCATAATTCAATTCCTCCTTTTCCCAAGGCCATTCTTGTAGTTCTTCCTTGACACTTGGCTATTGTACCTCTTTTGATCCTTGTTCTTCTTGTTCGCTAGCCACAGTTTTCTTTGCAAACTTGTTAGGGGGATTGTCACACTTAAGTAGTACCACATCCTCTGCATTTTTCGTTTGTGGTTGAGTGATCAAGGGGTTGGGGCATACAAAAAAAGTTACCTTTTTAGCTCCTATATGTAAGGTTAAGCTCTCTTACTCCATGTCTATTATTGCCTTTCTGGTAGCTAAGAAAGGGCGGCTAAAGATAATACCTTGCCCATTTTCACCCTCCATATCTATTACAACGAAGTCCATGGGGATAGCAAAATTACTCACCTTCACTAAAACATCTTCCACAATTCTATGGGGCCTTGTCATTGATCAATCTGCTAACTTGATTTTTATGCATGTGGGCTTCATCGACTTTATACTGAGTGCCTAGAAAGTGGAGAATGACATTTCATTAATGCTAGCACTTAAATCACATAAGATATTATCAAAAGAGGTACTTCCTATTGTGAAAGAGATGGAGGCACTTCCTGGGTCTTTTAGTTTCTTTCCTCTTCTAGGTTGTCCTCCCATTCTTCTAACTTTCTGTTTCCACTCATTATGTCCTTCATGCAGTTCACCACACTTAGGTTCTCTTTAATTTCCGCAACTAATGGAGCATTTATATTTAACTTTTCAAACTTACTTAGAAATTTACTTACCTACTCCTTTAGCTCGACGGGAATGAGTCTTTGTGGTTATAGAAATTCTTGGCTTGTAAAGAGGTGGAATACTTACTTCTTTTGGTTCCTCACCTTATAACTTGACCACTTTTTTCTCTTCTTCTTGGGCATCACCAAGTAGATCCTTTTTATCCTCTTCACTCTCTATCCCATGCACACTTTTCACATGCTCTATTGGGTTAGTCTTAGTAGTGCTAAGTAACATACCTGCTAGCCTATTTATCATCTCTTTTGCTAGTTGCTTGAGTTGGATCTCCAAAGTTTTAATGGATGCTTGTTGGTTCTACAAGAGTGTGTTAGTTTGGTGCATAAAATCTTGTTGAATCTTTGTAAGATTACCTATCATTTCATAGGTAGACTTAACAAGATTGCATATCATGTCCTGTAAAGACTGCTTTTTCTCTTACTGTTGTATGGTGCTTGGAAGCTTGGGGGCTTTTGAGAATTTTTCTAGGAAAAATTTAGATGATTCGTTCAATTTAGATTGTAGGTATTTGCATATGGATTGTTGTCTTGAGTCCCCACATATCCTACATAATCTACTTGTTGCTCTTTTGGCTCGGTGCTTGTTTCTTCAGTTCTACAATCATGTGTAGGATGGGGTCTTACACACATATCACATGTAGGATTCAACAAAAATGACGAGGGTTGAGGGCTGCTTACCAAGACACTATCAATCTTTTGGAAAAGAGTTCCACTTTCGTTGCTAGGGCCTTTACGGAATGTTGCTCATGCACGCCAATAACCTTTCTTGTTGTGGATTTCTCCTTTGGGCATTGGTACGCATTGGCTGCCATCTCCTCGATAATTCCCAAGCATCCTTAGGTAGTTTATTCATAAGCCCCTTTACAGCTGCATCAAGCATAGTACATAATTAACCAGATATCCCACTATAAAATGTTTTACTTGCATCTAAAGTGGATTTCTATGCTGGAGCATTTCTCGAGTAGCTCCTTGAATCATTCCCACACTTTTGGTAGTGACTCAAACTCTACATGCTTGAATGGTACAATTTCTAGTCTGAGTTGTGCTGTTTTTATTGGTGGAAAGTATTTAGCCAAGAATTTATTCACCATGTTTTGCTAGGTGACTATGCTCCTAGGTGGTCAAGATTGTAGCCATTGTCGGGCCCTGTCCTCGAGAGAAAATGGAAATAAAATTTATTTAATTTTATGACATCGCATAGTTTCAAAAAAGATGCTAAATGCGTGTTTGGGTCTTCTTGTGGGCCTCCACCAAATTGATTTGACTACACCATGTTAATTAATGCAGGTTTTAGTTCAAAAATTATTTGCGTTCACTGGTGGTCTTACAATTCCTATCATGTTTGGGTTTATCATCTGTTGCACATAGTCTCTTATTGCTCATTGATGTAGTGGAGGAGGAAGTTCTTGTGGTCGCTCATTTTCAGCCATCTCTTGTTCTTACCATAAAAGAGTTCCACATTTATGCAGTGTTCATTCAATTTTTGGGTTAAGCTCAAAATTGATACTCTTACTCCTACACATGCAATTGTAGTTATCAACAAGAATTAAATTTAATAGATAATACTATGACTAATAAAACATGAAGATAATCAAAAAGAACAAGCAAGACAACGAAAAAAAGAAAAGTAAAAAGTAGGAAGCAAAAATAATAATAAAGTAAACATGGCCTAATCTTGCAATTGCTTAGAGTATTTAATAGCCCTCCACGACAATAGTGCCAAAATTTGATGTATGTTATTAACACACTAAAATTTAAATTTATAATGACTAATACTGGGTAGGTATGAGTGTCGTATCCACAAGGAAGGTTAGTGTGTCTATTGATTTAATTGATATCTTATTAGTTAGGCCTCAAGACCAGAGTGAAAGAAAAGAAATAAAACTAAAAGCGAACATCAAGAACAAAGTACACCAGATGAAAGTATTGGAGTACCAAAACATGAAAAATCTAGCCACTTGTATTGTGTTGGTTTTCTTCGCATGCCAAATTTATTAATTATCAATTTAATTGCACTAGTTATAAATTGCTAATCCTAAAGTCCAGAGGATATTCTCCTAAATTTCTTATAGCTTTAATTCCAGATTTTAGCTAGTATTTCCAAGCTAAATTGAGTTAAGTGTTCAAGTTGGTGATTAATAATGGTTTCTTGCACTAACTCTATTATTCTCACAGAGTTAGTATTCACAAATTGTATGTCTAGTATGCAAGTTTCACTCCTGTTATTCCTCCTGTACATTCGTTTGTGTGTAAATTCTTTGTTCGATGTTTGATTAACTTGAGTTTTACATTATTGGAAATCTAATTTATTTTTTATTTTATTCCACAAATTTTTAGATCAATTGAATATTCTACCAAAATGCGGCATTGTTTCGAAGTCAACACTTAATCTTTCTTGCAACTATAATAACTCTCATTTTAAAACACATGCATGATAATATTTAATGTAATTGATGCGTGATAACGTATTTTATTCATTTTTACTCGCATGCATGCATAAATTAAGCATAATATGGGTACAAATATGCCTATTATCTCACATGTTATCACACCCCCACACCTACTCATTTGCTTGTCCTTAAGCAAACACTTCTCTTTCAACGAAGTTACTGATGCATAAAAATAATGAGCTTGGCCACTCTTCTTTATTTCAAAAGTTAGATATATAAGCATTTAGTATTTAGTCTACTATCATTCAAGATCATAGCACTTTCAACTGAAATGTTTATAGCATGAGTTCCTGTGTGTGCATGTCACTCTTCAACTTTCAACCACTTCAACTCTTTGATAATCCTATAACAATTCCAGGACAACCAAATCTAGGATTGCTCACTCTAGGTATTAATTCACTCTCTTATGAACAAGTTCAAGCACATTACTTCTCACCAGAGGATTTGTGTAGGTTCGTAATTTTTTCGTCATTCGCCCTCACACTTTTTTTTTTATTATCTTCTATGAGCTTTAATTTCTTTCTTAAGTAGTTAGGAGCCTTTTACGTGAAAGTGTGAACCAGGGTCATTGTGCACTCCAATTACTCAACTCTAAACTAACTCAAACAGCTTTGCATACTCATAATTTGGGCAACCTTTTTAATCGAGAATTAATAAGGGTCTCTGCGCAATCCTGGTTACTTAAATGCTCTAATTAGTAGAGTAAACCAATTTTTTCCATGCTCACATATATTTTCTAAAATTTTTCTAAGTCCTCGCTTTCTATTTTTTTTTTCAGTTAATCTTCCTCATTTATTTGAGAATGTGCCAACACCTAAAGCAAGGCTTACAACCTTAACTCAATCATCTCATCATCACCATAGAACTTTTCAAATAGTCTAATGATCAAAACTAAAGAGTGTGTGCTCAATGTAATGGGACTCGTGCATTCAACACCAAGTCTAGCATGCTAATGTCAAGAATACTGATAGAATAAAGCATCAATAATTTCTTGCAAGTATTCATCATAAATTAAGTATAATGGCCATAATTTCATACCATGTTCATGCCATCAATTTAACCATAGTACCATATGTTTGCATGCATAAAAATCCAGTAATTCTAAGGCATGCAATGATACCTTTCATGCTTAAATTTTTTTTCATCCATCCTTGCTGCCGCCACATTCCGCTTGTTGCCACAATTAAACACATTGATTATACAGAAAGCAAGATAACAAGGAACAAGACAACTTGGTGGGGGTGGTGTTCATTCTTCTTCCTTCTTCTTTTGGGCTTGTTCATGCATCCTCATTCTTTCAATCTTTTAGAATGGTACACTAACTCACAAGAATATGTGATCTCCATGCAACACAAAACAAAATAAATTAAACAAACTAAAAGAACTAAAGGTAGGAAAAGAAAGCCTAGGTTGACTCCTAATAAGTGTTGTATTTAATGTTTGTAGCCCGACAAGATACTCATAGATTAGGGTAGTTTAATTGAAGACTTAAGTTTCCACTACCCACCATGAGCTACAGCTCTCTCCTTCCTCTTCCTCAACCTTTTTCTACTCTTCCTTGTCTTTCTTCCATAATTCAATTCCTCCTTTTCCCAAGGCCATTCTTGTAGTTCTTCCTTGACACTTGGCTATTGCACCTCTTTTGATCCTTGTTCTTCTTATTCGCTAGCCACAGTTTTCTTTGCAAACTTGTTAGGGGGATTATCACACTTAAGTAGTACCACATCCTCTGCATTTTTCGTTTGTGGTTGAGTGATCAAGGGGTTGGGGCATACAAAAAATGTTACATTTTTTGCTCCCATGTGTAAGGTTAAGCTATCCTACTCCATGTCTATTATTGCCTTTGTGGTAGCTAAGAAAGGGCGGCTAAAGATAATACCTTGCCCATTTTCACCCTCCATATCTATTACAACGAAACATAGTAAATTTAATAAAAATAGGTTTTAAATCAATTTTCATCCAAGAAAACATCAAAATAATAGAAAAATCTATGAAACTTATTCCTAGGACTTTTCTTTGCATGGAAAAATGAATTTTCTTCAACTCTTGACATGGATCCCTCATTCTCCAAGTTTCAATCTTATGTTCCTATGTTTTGGGAGTTGGAAAAGAAACTAAAACCTGAAAAAAAAAATAGAAAATCCCCCCTTCTAAGATGCATGCATCTCTTATTTATACCCTAGGAAACCTTAGGAGATGAGTAGAAGTGAGGAAAGTCAAAAAAGCCCTTGAAAATTATGAAAAACGAGAGCTTAATGTTTCCCTCATTAGAAAGCCTCAACTGCGGCTTGAAATCGTGGTATTTCCAGAACATGTCATGGTCCAGTTTTGCAATCATGGAACACCTTCCCATGATCACGGCCTTGTTCACGGAAATTCTAGTGTGTTTGACTGTTCTGGGTGGTGTACATTCTTTTGTGTGTAACTTCTTCATTTGATGTTCGATTAACTTGATTTTTGCATCGTCGGAAAGCCAATTGATTGTTTTTAGTCCTCAAAGTTTGATATCAATTAAATGTTCTAGCAAAATGCGGCATCATTTTGAAGTCACACTTAATCATTTTTGCAACTATGATAACTCTCATTCCAAAACACATGCATGACAATTCTCATTCTAAGACACATGCATAATAATATTTAATGTAATTCATGTATGATAACATATTTTCTTCATTTCTACTTACGTGAATACCTAAATTAAGCACAATATGAGTACAAATATGCTTATTATTTCACATGTTATCATGTATCACATTCATGTTTAAAAGTCTTATTAAAATCATGTAAGGAAAAAACCAAATCATGGGTAAACGTATCCTTACATGTCTCAAATGCCTTTTGTAGTGCATCTCCCCATTAAAACTTCTTGTTTTCCTAATGATTGCTATCAAGTGTGCTACAATCGTGCTTAAATCCTACACAAACCTTCTATAAAAACTTGTAAGTCCATGAAAACTCCTTACCTCGGATATGGCCATGGGGGTCAGCCACTCACATTACGTTCACCTTGTTCTCATCAACTTAGATAGTCCATGCACTTACAATAAGGCCTAGAAATACGTAATGATCCACATGAAAAGTGCACTTGTTAGGATTAGAAGATAATTGTTCTTTCTTTAGGGCCTCAAATACATTCCTAAGGTGTCTAACATTCTCATTGATGGACCTACTGTAGATGAGAATATCATCAAAATATACTACTACAAATTTATTTGTGAAAGCATGTAAAACATGATTCATAAGTCACATGAAGGTATTTGGAGCATTCATTAATCCAAATAGCATAACTAAATACTCATATAAACCATACTTATTCTTGAAAGCCATTTTGCATTCATCTCCTTCTTTTATATATTTTTGATGATAATCAGTCATAAGATCAATTTGTGAGAACTCAACACCACCTCATAATTCATCTAGCATATCATCTAACCTTGGGATAGGATGGCGATACTTTGCTGTTATAGCATTCATAGATTTGCAATCTACGCACATCCTCCATGATCTATCCTTCTTTGGCATGAGTAGCATTAGAAATACATAGACTCATACTTTCTCTAACATATCCTTTGAGAATTCACTCCTCCACTTACCTTTGGATTTTCTTGGTTTCTTTTGGATTCATTTAATACACTGGTCAGTTTAAGATGGCTGCACTTAGCACAAAATTGATTTTATGTTCAATCCCTCTAATCGTGTTATTCCTCCAATAGTACATCATGGAAATCCAGTAAAACAGATTCAACAATCTTAGGGAGGGAATATGTGACCTCTTCTGATAAAAGGTAAGATTCTTCGTACAAGAGTTGTATAGCATTCCTCTCATATCCTAAAGTTACTCTCACATCTTTTACACTTGTTAGCATACACTCCTTTCCCTCTTTTTGTTTCTTTCTTTTTCTTTCCTTTGCTTTTCTTTTCCACTTGTCCATTCTCATACTCCCTCTCACTCTCCTTTTTCTTCTTCCTTTTCTCCAACTATAATTTTTATTTCTGCTACAAATCTTATTGGTCTTCTTACATTTTCTTTGGTGTGAGTGTTAACAAGGTAGTTTTTTGGTTATTGTGATATATACCTATTCGACTTACCACGGAATTTGACATTCTTAACAAATTGCTAATGCCTTCCCAATAAAATATAGCTAGCCTACATAGATGCTATATCGTGTAATACTTTATCATTGTACTTACCAATCTCAAATTCCACTACAACTTGCTTTGTCACCTACACCTCACAACTGTTATTCTACTAATATAACTTATATGGATGCAAATGATCCCTAAGTGGTAGTGCAATTCTCTCCACTAACATAGTACTAGCAACATTCATACAATTTCTACTATCTATAATGAGACCACAAGTTTTACAGTTTATTCAACATCTTGTGTGGACGATGTTTTCCTGTTGATCCTTGAACCCTTTTTCCTGAACCTGTGTATTCAATGTATGCATCACCACAAAACTCAAATTACTCACTTCCTTCTAAACTCCCTCATCTTCTTCGAATGACACCTCTTCCAAAGGCAGCATCTCATCATCACTACTGTGCTCTTCATTTGTCACTAGTTAACCTTTATTTGTCAAAATCATAGTCCTCCTATTCAAGCATTGAGTAGTAATATGCTCTCTCTCTTAGCATTTAAAGCACATAATGTCTCTATTACATGTATTACAAGGGTTTTTGATTTAGTACCTTAGGTGTCTTAACCTTTAGTGCAACGTTTCGCTTAGTGGCTCCACTAGATGTGGCCAGTCGCTTCTCCTCACACCAAGGTGTTAGACTCCCTCGTGTGCATGCTTGCGATGCATCCAAGTTATTCAAACATTGGTCAATACTGGCCAGTGTGTCTATAAGTTACTTCAAATTAAAGGTATTATCTCCAATAATTGATTCTCTATATATCTTGTAAAATAATGAAAATAGGAAGGTGAAGGTTGTATAGGTGTCCTCTCACCTCACAAGATATACTTCAGTCTAATTTTATCTCTTACTCATGTATCACACAAATATTCACTCAAACAATATTCTTACTAGCTCAATTCCTATGTTTGTCTCAAAAAATTCTAAGAGTTCTTGAAAATTCAAGCAATATACCCGTAATGGTGTGTGTGTATGTGTGTGCAAGCATGTGAAAAGGTGAAAACTCAAGGTTCGATATCAGTCTAGAAGCAAATAGATCAATCTGAGCAAAAAATGACACGTTAGGTTAACCAGGGCACATTCAAATTGATCCTAGCTCAAATAAAATAGCAGATGATCAATCTAGGGATTATGATGGATTAATTTGGCACAAAAAAAAAATAAGGGCATAATTGACCTAGATAGGGAGCAATCAATCGAAAGGCTTTGCAATCGACATGGGTAGCATAGAAGATGATGCGTGATCGATAAAAAATGATAGCACAATTGATCCTAAGTTGAGTTTTCACGAACAACATGATTCAAGCTCAATCAATTTGCTCGTAATTCCAATTCCCTTGATTTTTAATATTCTTTGTCAATCAAGGAACACTTTAATACAAAATTTTAACCAAAGATCATGACTTTTCTCACTATTTTTTGATCAATTTTTTGCAACTTTTTTCACCACATGATTTTTTCCTTTTTTTTGTTTCACCAAATCAACACCCAAATAAAGAACAATGTGCTGGTAATGAATTCATAGAAATTTAACATAAGATTTTTTCTTTTTTTAAATAGGAAGAAGGTGGGAGAAATAAAATAAGAAGAACACAAAAAAGAAAAAGACTAGGACAGGATTGGTACCTAGACCAATGTCTAGACTAAAATCTGAAATATCCAACTCTAATGCCAATTAATGCATGTGTGGAAGCATATGCATAGTTTTTGGGTGTATGCTAAAACCTAAAGGAATTTACTTACGTGAACCATGTAGAAATGACTCAAAATGCAATGATTAACAATGAATTAAGACAAAGGACAACTACAACTAACATAGTTAATTGATTTAAATAATTTGATTTAGATTTTACAAGAATTGAGTCACTCAAAATTTGAGGAAAGAATATAATTTTATTGCAAAGAGAAATAGTCAAAAAATGTTCCTAACAAAATAACCAAAGCCCTCTTTTTATAGTGTCTAGGTAGTCTTTAAACCTTAAAAATCTTTAAAAGAGTGCTAAAAATAAAATAGCACAAAGACAATTTCCTAGCAAAAATTTACTTTAGCCGACAACTAGATCAATTTGGCTAATTGGGTGATCAATCTACTGCATGTTTGATTGACTTGGGAGTCAATCAAGCTAGCCAAATCATAAAAACAAAACATTGTCAATGGGCAGGCTTGTTGATCCTATCAGGAGTGATTGATCGCATCAAGCGCAATCATAAAAGCAGAACCCACCTAATTTCGTACGCTGGCGATCACTAGCACACTAGATTGATTCAAACAAGGCTTGGATTGATCCTAAGACAACTCTAAAACTTGTTTTGTACTTGTTTTGCACCAAATGAAGCTACAGACGTTCCTCTTCTTCCCTATGGCCTAGTAAACATCTAAAAGCATCTTTGAACTCCTTCATGAACATTAACATGGCTTCCCTAAATCTTTAGCTTTAGATCGCATCAATGGACCTCCAGAAATCCTAGGATACACTAGAATAGCTTTGGCACCCACGTCATCCAAGCTTGAAGCCTTAAGTGTAACCTAAGAGTGTGGCATCATCACATTCATGTTTCACATTATGATGACACATTTGCAACTTCAGGTGCATTAGATGCGACATTCAAATGATATTTTTTCTTAAGAGAATATGGCGAGGGATGGGGTTCAAATCTAGTGAGTTATTAGTTAGTGGTGTGACTTAAGTGGTCCCACAATGCTAAGGTTTATTTATGTGAGGTATTATTGGACTATGGGCTAAAGAAAAGGTTGGACTACACATAAGATACCTTGACAACAATTGTCACTCATTAGGCCTAGCATGCTAAGATTTGTACGTGTGAGGTATGTTATGTCCAATGAAAATACTAATCATCCATTAGAAAGTTTTACTACTAGAATTTCCATTTTCTACCTAAGGGAGTATAAGATTTGAAAAATCTAATGGGAGTTTGTTTTGATTTAAAGTCTATAATCATAACGGTAATGTATATCAGAACTAAACTAAAAAATCTTGCACATTTTCTGTAGCTTCTTATCTCAAATAATGTATGCCCTCTTATTATTATTATTGATTGAGACCATAGTGTTGATTGAAAGAATTAGTGGAATCTTGGAAACTGCCATCCCATTTTAAGGGAAAAGGGTTGTCCTTAAGAAGTTTGGCCCTTTAGTTAGTAAGACTAGGGAGGATAAGACTAAGAGAAGAAAACCCATTGATCCTAAGGCCAGCAGGAGTGGCATGAAACCTAATGCCCAAGTTGGAGAAGGAAAGTGTTTCCAATGTAGCAAGGAAGGATATTGGAGGAGGAATTGCACCAAATGCCTCAATGACCAAAAGGTGGGCATTGGAATGTGGAACTCTATGTTTATGAGATATCTTGTTCCATTTATATGTTCTCTATGTCTTGAATCTTAGATTACATAAATCGCATTAATACTCTCTTGCAAAATCAGCAGTCTCCCATAAAGGATTTCTTGGTGCAAGTTGGACAGCTTGTGAAAGAAATGACTTTGAGATCCATAGGTACACTCTTTAGCACCACTAAAAATAACTCTATGGAACATGTTAAAAGTACATAGGTAGTGGAGGATAACAAACAATAACAGGCATAGCCTAGGTCAAAGCAGAAGAGAAAAAGGAAGAAAGTGCACCCCCACCGCACAAGCTAAAAATTTTCTATCTATAGAGATTATTCTTGAAAAACGTGAAGGAGCAGGTAAGCAATTCCTTAGTGATTTTGAAAAACTTGATGTAAATGCTTCTTTGGTTATAGAGAATAAGAAGAACCCTAGTGTTGTTAAGTGTCTAAAAGATGTGGCTTCAAGAATAATAAAGAGAGCTGGAGGATGTGGAGAACATCTTGGAAGATGGAAAAATTTTATGGTAAAAACTCAAAGATCCAAGGAGTTTCTACCTTCCTTACACCATAGGTAGTACTTTGTTTTATAAGATATTATGTGACATAGGGAGTACTTCGTCAATGTGATGTCCTTTTCTACATTCAGACACTTGGCATAGAATTGGTGAAACCTATAAGAATGCTCGTAAAGTGTGTGGATAAGTCAACATGAAGGCCACTCAAAGTAGTGGAAAACATGCTAATCAAGGTTAGTGACTTAATTTTAACTATGAACTTTGTTTTGTTATAGATGAAAATGGAGAAAGAGAGTTTTAATCTTGGGGCATCCATTTTGGCTATCACTAAGGCATTGATTGATATGGAAAAAAGTAGCTGGACATTGCATGTAGGCCCTAGTGAGGTGATGTTTTTCATGTATTCTACACCTTCTGTTTGTTTGTTAAAAAGATGTAAAGGGGAAGGTCTATGCTATATATGATTGAGATGTCCACTAATATTACAAGTGATGTAGCTATAGACCAAAAAGATGCAAGCATAAGGAATGAATAAGAAGACAAGTGTAGGGGAAGAACTAAAGGAACTACCTAGTACATGGATGAAGAATATGGTACTACACAAAGAATGAAAGCAAGAAAATGGAAAGTAGAAGGAAGGATAAAGAAGATAGTTGTAGCTCATGCGGTATTGTTGATTCCCAAAGTCTTCATTAATCCACCTTGGTTCATTAATATCTTGTCAGGAAGCAGACAATAAATATAGTGCTTCTTAAGAGGCAATGTATATTTTATTGCTTTCATGTTATTGTATTTGTTTCATTTTCATTTGATTTTTGTGGTTGTGTGGGGTATTATCATTTGGTCCAACATTGGCAAAGGAATGTAAAAAAGGAAGGTAAGTGTGCATGATGCAAAGCTAGTGGATGAAGAGAAAGGACTAGCAGTTTCTTGCCCCACCATGTTGTATTTTTTTTGTGTTTCTTTAATTTATTAATGTGATTATATTCATTAGATGAGAAACACCATAAGTGTGGAGGAAGCTAATACATGTTGGTTTGTGTGGAAAACTTGCATGAGAATAACGTGTTTACATGTGATATGTATTGTTGGAAATTTAAGCATGCATGTCTACAGTTTTCATGATAAAATTGATGGCATGATAATCCATGGATTTATTAACCATTGGACTTAATTTGTGATGAAATTCTCCTATAGAATTTTTTGTTGCTTAGTTCTGTAATTGTTCTTGAGAATGGCATACTAGCATAGTTGTTGAAAACATGATTCCCATATATTTTTGCATAACACTAATTTGAATTTGATAGAAAAATTGCGGAAAATCAGCACGTGTCATCCTGCATCGTTAAATCCTTAGTTGGAGGGATATTGTGCATGGTTTTGGCATGTGATCAATGTCTAAAACCATTTTTCTCTAATCATGCAATCAAATACCTAATTTGAGGGCCCTAAATCAGAAGTCTTCTACATTGTCATTCTAATTTCGATTGTTTTTTGGGGATAATCCCTATATTTCACAATAGAGGCCTCATTCAACATGGCACTAAGATAGATGAAGGACAATGGGTTACTTAATGTAGAGGATGGTGAGCATTTTTATGCTAGTGAAGGTTTAAATTTGTGAATTTTATCTTGGTGATTAAATAATACTTGTGGGTCAGTGTTGAATGACATTGTTGGGATGTTTGTTCATGGATTTGTGTGGGTTTCTTTTTTTAATATCTGTTGGTGAGGTGGTTCTAAGAAATGGTCCCTCATCTTTAGTCCTGTGGGGCAATGTATGTTGATTTGTCCCCTTTGAGGCATGCTGTAGTGTGCTCCATCATTTCAAGATCATCCATGGTTTCACTTTCTGGCAATGTTACTTTCTGTGATTTTTTTGTTGTATTTTTGAACAAGTTTTGTTTTCTGTTAGGTTTCTTTTAGTTTGTAAAGTCATATTTTTTGTTTAAAATCAGAGCAACACTCAACCTTTCCACATTAAAGCTTTACCATGAAGGTAAACTGGTCGTTAAACTTAAGGCTAGGCATGAAGGTGGGACATGGAAATGCATTGATTATCTAGATACTAACTTTGTTTGGATAGGCTGAACAGACTTGTAAAGCAAATGGGATACAAGGGATAAAAAAATTTTTACAAGCTAAACAAGAGCAAATTTAGGGAGATCATTTATCAAACTAAATTCATACTAATCATTCATAGTTATGTAATTAGAAATAAAGAAATACATTATATTTAGAGGCTATTGAATGTATTGAGAGGCAGCCAACACTTGAGACTAAGGTTATTTAAAGTAGTGAGAGGCAACCAATATCTGAGGCTGAGGCTACTAATTGTAACGAGAGACAGCCAATAGCTAAGGCCAAGGCTGTAAATAAGGTCAGGGTAAGTGAAACAATCTTAGTGATTGTGAAACTTTAAATACTACTTCTCCTTAAAAAATTCCTAGAAAAAATTAAGTGGTGGTGAGGATGATGACGAGTTTAGCTTGGATGGGCAGAATGATGATGAGGTTGGGATAATGGGGATAGGAATGATAGAGAACAAAATGAGGGAGGGGATGAAGGAGATGAAGACTATGAAAGTGAAGAGGAAAGTAATTTAGGGCTAAGTGAGGAGGACTTTGATAGTGGTTTAGACTTAAAGGGTGAGGGTGAACTAAGATGGCCAATTTTTAGGCTATTCCAAATCTTTACTCCCACTTTTGAAATTAGAATGATCTTTAGCACTAAAGAGGAATTCAAAATGGCTATCCAATCTCATGTTGTGATGACAAGAAGAAATTTGAAGTTCACTAAGAATGATAAAAAGGATAGTATATGTAAGGTGTCAAAGGGAAGGGTGTAAGTGAATAATGAATGCCTTGAGGTCAAACGATGAGAACACCTTCTAGATTAGAGAATACCACCCCACTCACAATTGTAATAGGTAGTTCAAGGTGAAGAATTGCATGCAACATGGATTGCCAAAATGTACAAAATAAGTTTGTATCTAATCCCAAAAGAAACATGAAAGGCTTCAAGTAGGATGTGATTAAAGAAAAGAGGCTTAATATTTCCAAAGGATAAGCATATAGAGCCAAAAGCAAGACTATGGGGAAGCTTAAGGGCAAAACTGATGAATAATATGGGAAGTTGTGAAATTATACAGAAGAATTGAAAAGGACTAATACTAGTTCCACTATCATCTTATAGATGACTGAAGGACCAAGTGATGTACTAAGAAAATTTGATAAATTTTATCTATGTCTTATAGCTCTAGAATAAGGTTTTATTACTAGTTGTGGGCTAGTATTAGTAGTTAATGGATGTCACCTTAAAGGACCACACAGGGTGTGTTGTTGATAGCACTTAGTGTAGACCTTAACAACAACTTGTATCCACAAGCATATGCTGTGGTCAAAGGGGACATAAAGCATTATAGGAGTGGTTTTTAACATTGTTCAGGGAAGACATGCACATAGATATGATGATCTAATCGGATTTATATCAAACAAGTAGAAGGACCTGATTCCTACCTCTGAAAAGGTATTTCCCATTGCTAAAAATAGGTTTTGTGTTAGACATTTGCATGGAAACTTTAGAAACATTTAAAACAATACTTTGGAATGTATCAAAAGCCACAGCAATTCTAAATGCAATTGAAGAATGCAAGAGCTCGGTTTGCTTGATGAAAAGTTAGCTGAATGATAAGCTTGCCAAATGATGGAGCAGATCACATACTTAAGGCCAAGGAGAAACCAGTGTTAACAATGTTGGAATGGATAAGATAGTATTTGATGTTTTGATTACAAAAAAAAGAGCCAGATCTTTGAAGAAGTGGAAAGATAAGTTCTACCCTAGGATTAAGAAACAAGTAAAATGAAATCATGACAAGATAGCTAATTGTATACCAATGAAATCTAATGACTACCATTATGAAATTTCCTACTTTGATGGATCAAGATTGATTGTAGATTTAGAAAAACATAACCACTTATGCAAAAGATGCGATCTTGTAGGCATCCCATGCAACCATGCCATGTCTACCATTTGTGACCAAGGGTTGAATCCTAAAGACTTTGTTCATTCATGCTACTATATAAATGACTAATTAAAGGTTTATGGATTAATTGCTCCTATGAATTGTATGAGGTTGTGGGCTCAAACTAGCTTTTTCCTCCTCTTCCACCAAACTTCGGCTGACATGTTAGCAAGCCTACAGGGCTAGAAGGCTAGAACTTGATGAGATTCAGAGGAAGACAAAGAAATAGGTGAGAGGTAAAGGCAAAAAGAAATTGGTTAGGTTATCTAGACTTACTTTTCATGTGAACTATAGATTTTGTAGAAGGAATTGGTCACAACAGCAAGGGATGCAAAGCAAGGAAAAATAAGGAAGGAAAAGAGAATGGAGATAATGTTTCTAATAAGCATGAAGATATGTGTGAAGAGCAAGCATCTGTTAATGTGGAGTATGTAATTATGGCTGATAAGCATGCATCTATGATGGGCAATATCTACCAATAAGAAGGAGGTTTTATTGGGATTCAAATCAACATTGATGCAAGTGGTAGTGCTTTTGTAACTCAAGAAGAAGAGGGCACACGACCTAATGAAGGGACCACTCAACCTTCGATGCTTGCAAGTGAAACTTAGGAAGACCCCCTAATGCAAAAATTAATAGAGTTTTGTTTCAACATGTTTGTGTTTAGCATCATATGCTGTCTAACTTAATTTAATTTAACAGGTGAGATAAAGGACCAAAAGAAAGGCATGGAGTTGAGATGCTAGCCCCAACTCCTAGGACAAGGAGTGTAAGTTATTGTGTTTTACATTTGTATGTTTTATTGAGTAAATCATTTTGGTTGATTAATCCCTTTGTATTTACATAGGCCACTAATAGGGCTTGGGAAGAACAATTAAGTCCATCTGTTAACATAAGAAGGGTGAGTTAATCTATTAGTGTAATGATTGAATGACCATGGACTTCAAATAGGCAACAACAAAAAACGACTCAAGTTCCACTTCCAAGCATTGCAACTAAGGAAAGAAAGGTGAGAACAAGCCTAATGCTATGTCTTGTATTTTCTTATACTTCTTCCTTAATTAGTATAATGTATGTGTCTCTCTTAAATAACAAAAAGGGCAACTTAGGCAGCAAAAATTTTCTCTTCAAAGGTAGGTGTTTAGCGAATGTATGCATGCTACCAGTGTTTGAATTTGATATTACTTACTTATGTGCCAGGCAAGTAAGGCCTCTAAACGTGATACTCCAATGTCTAGTGAGAGTTTGCAAGTGTGAGGGCTTCCAATTTCACATGGATTCAAAAGTGTCATGTCCAATCAACAATCTGATAATACCACTAGACAAGTGTAGATTAGATTTGTTCTAGTTTTACAGAAGAAAGGCAAGACTTATCTTATAATGTCCGACTGAAGTGCTACTGTTGAAATTAAAATAAGAGAACTGGTGCTCAAAAGAATGCAAACAAAGACATTAGATCCCATCAATTGTCAATGCTATTTGAATCATTTAGTGGCATGCAAAACTTTTGATTAGTGTACAAAAATTTTAGTTAATGTTGGTTGGATGTTAAGGTGGCTTACAGCATTTGCTACACTTAGAACATTGTAGTAATGTTCGTTAAATTTGTTTTGGCAATGCCCAAATGTGGCTAATGTTTGCTACAATTAAAAATGTAGTTAATGTTTGTTGTAATGTTAATGTGGTTACCATTTCCTCAGTTTCCTCAATGCTAGTTGGCTTACTCTTTGCCTAGTTTGCATAATGCCAATGTGGCTTACCAATTGAGAAGTTTCCTTAATGCTAATGTGTCTTACAATGAGCTACACGTACAAATAGTTTTCACAATAAAAGAAACAAGAATCAAAGATCAATGTACACAAACTGTTAGGGAACAAGGCAGGAACTTCCATACTTCCAAAATCACCATCTCCCTTACTCAACATCCACTTGATAAATTGAGAACATTATGCTTAGCATATGTTAACTAAAGATAACAAATCGAGCACAAAAATAGAGGTAGAAATATTCCATTCAAACAGCTATCTTATTCACAAGCTAAAATAAATAAGTACATAGGCCATTGCATTCAGCACTTAGCACATGATTCAGTTACTAGCAACTGAGCAATACATCAATGTTAAAGGTTAAACATAAATTTGAATTTCAATCAATGAAGCCAAGAAAGAATGAAAAGTGGACAAGAAAACAATAAACTTGCCACTAACACGCTGTTTCTTACCTCTAACTCACAATTCAGCACAATGCTCTTAACTGTGTTCAATTTTTGAAGTAAGGAATTATCACTTTGGCTCTTAACTAATTTAGAGTGTCCTCCCAAGCAAAAAACTTGTAGCCATCTTCGTCGTATTTAGCACAAAAATGGAATCTGCTACCTACATTTTCATTTGTCCATGCCATTTGAAGTCTTGTAGGCCTCCCATAAAAGCACTTGATGCTACTTTGCTTTGACATTAAGAAGAAATCGAACTGCAAAGAAATGGACTGAGAAGATGTCAACCATACCGATTTATCATTGTTATTTCCCTCTAAAGAAGGTGCATGCATAGTGTGCAAAATTTCCGTCTAATTGAGGATTTAATAATGTGTGATGACACACATTGATTTTATCCAAATTTTTAGTCAAATTCTAACGAAAGAAATTTTATGGGACCATCCATGCCAAAATTTGGCCATAAATTGGGAACTCTATGCAAATTTGGGATTAATTGCAAAATCTTGAAAAGTGCAGTACTGAATCCATAATGGGGCATTCTTTTGGGACCAAATATGCATTTTTACCTCCCTGTAGTTTAATTGTTGTTGATCAAATTTGTTTAAAAGAGACTAAGTTAATTCTTAAAGTAAGTTGTTTTTGAACTAATTCTCTTGAAATTGCTATCGAATCATCAAGAAGTTGAAATAATTAGGAGTTGAGGAGCAACACATACACACATGGGAATTCATGTCAGAAACACGTGGGTTAAGATTGTTGTGATCTTGAATGATTGTGAACTGTGTAACTTGTACGTATTTGATTTATGAAATTGAGAAGGGTGCCTAAATTTGTGTTTTCATGATTTCATGCATCAATTATTTATTGGGGAAAGAGTGTTTGCTTGAGGACAAGCAAACGTGTATGGGTAGGAGTGTGATAACATGTGATTTTAAAGTATATCCACACCCCATTGCGCTTGATCTTTGCATGCATGTTGAGCTAAAATGGTTTTATTATGTTTTTCATGTATGATAATATGTTAGTTTTGTTGGATTTTGTTTGGATTTAGTTGGAAAAAATAAAACTTTAGCATATAAAATCATCATGCACATGCAGTGGAATACAATGGTGCAAACACTATTTTTTTTATTGTAAAACACACAAGATATTAACTAAACAAGAAGATGCATAAAATCAGTACCTTCGAAACATTTCCAAGCCTTTTGTGCATGATCCTTTTGTGGCCCTTCAATTTCGACCTCTAAATTGTCTACATGATTACAATCCTTGTGAGCTCTTTCTATACTCTACAAGACTCTTTTTTGTGAAACTCTAATACAAACACCTTTGGGCTAGGAGGAATTTTTGACAAAAGAGCATTGAAAGAGGTTGGCTAGGGGTTTCTCTCTCTTTTGCTTGGAGGGTGCATAGAGTTTAGAGTGTAAAGTGTTCAAGACCCCTATATATAGTTGAGATACTAGAGTTTACTGCATGTGCTCTATTGGCCTTTCTACGAGGATCCTTTTGAATTAAGAAACCCATAAACTCTTGTTTATTAATTTCACTAATGAATCAGCCTATATGTTCTTTAATTATTAAATTAATTAAATTAACTTCCCACTGTACTATAATTAATGATCTTATCGTTAACAAGTACTATGGCAATTTATTTGGTTCAACCTAATTTCAATTAAATAAATTATGCAACCCACAATTTAACACTTACAACACATCCCAATCTTCTGTGTGTGACTTTGTAGGTTCATTTTTAATTGGCAACGAGCATAATTCAAAGAACATTGCTAACATCTAGCTTACGACTTATATTGTAGCCCAATTAAGATGAAGTAATTTAGATCACAATGAACCTTCTCGATCATTATTAGCATGCCATATGGATCTTTTTTCTTACTTTGTCCTAACTAAGCAAGAGTCATAGATTTAGTCAAACTCACGAACTCAATCATATGGCTAATTGGTATTTTCTCATGAGATAAATGTTCTTATCAGAAACTCCTTTTATATCACGCATTATCTTAGCAAGGGCTTCTAACTATAGAACACCAACTGCATAGGACAAATGCCTTACTCACTTGCAAAAAGACAAATCTCTTATTGAATGCACACATGCCTCTATACGTGTCTGAGCAATGGCATGTTGGGCTCATGCTATTATCCCATACTAAGATAAATATTAGCCTTTAATGCTCAAATGACACATTGATTGTCATGTACACAAGATAGCTATGTCATCTCAAGTCTATGGTCCACGAACACTTAACATGATCATGAAGCAGGACATTGACAGCTAAGAGTAAACTCCATGCATTTGCTTGCTTTATTTTGCAAGTCATTATCTGAATGCTCTATTCTCTAATGGCATGGCACTCATCGTACAAATACAAGGGGTGCAATTCATACTAATGCTTTAATATCCTTTAGAGTATCTATGATTCATGAATAGGTTATAGTGATTGAGTACCTAGAGATCCTTGTGTCCATATTCATAATTCCTTATAAATAAGGTTTCTTAACTCAAACACATAAGCATATGTAATACTTTATACCGATCAAGATTTACATTGTGTAAAAATTACAAGTACAACCAAATGCCCTTCTTGTATCCATATTTTCTATTGGTATTACAAGGCATATCACTAATAAGTTTAGGTGATATGTTGTGCTTAGGTGCATAATTAGTGATACTTGATTGAATTTGGATGTTATCTACATTAAAGAAATATTTTTTAGCTACATTTTAGGGTCCATGTCCATGAGAAATGGCTTCGTGGCCATAAGAAGTGATGTTTGAGAAGTGATGTTGCACCCTAAAGTCAACTACTACACATTCTGGACATGTTCGTGCTCAGAGCTCAGGTTTGGAGAAAGAAGAGCCATGACTACAAAAGCAAAGTTCACGATTGTGAATGGCAGCACAGCATGCAATAGAAATTATTGTGGTTGATTGTTATGATTTTGAGTTTAGCATATTCATGAAAATTAAGAGGTGACATTATGTAAAGCCTACAAATGAGTTTGCAGGCACAATGAGTGCCATGGTTGCAGATTTCAGGTTCACGGTCACAAGACACAGCATGAAAATTGTAGAAAGCACAATTTTAATGGAATTTGCACCAAGTTGGAGAGGTGGTCATTCTTCCATGTGATGCATGATTTTTAGAGAAAGCTTTTCCCAACTTTTTCTATTATTTTTTAGTTGTTTGGATGATGAACTCATTTCTAATGGTTTTCGTTAATTATATTATGAGTTATCAATTTATTTTCTAGCTTCTTATATTTGTGATTGATGAAAGATGTAAGAGTAACATTGCGATTGATTATCTTTACTTGTGTTATTTCTAATTTGTGTTTTTAATAGTAATTATAGGACTTGACCAGCTTTATAATTAATTTGTGGTTGTGTAAAGAATAACAGGAGTGAAACCTATGCATTAGATAACCAATTGTAAACATTAATCTTGTTGGAATAACGAGAGTAAAACTATAAGATTAGTGTAGATAAAACATTGTTAATTATAGAAATAATTCCTTAACTCAATGGAAAAACCCGCTTTGATTTGAAGTCAAAACTATAGGAAAGTTAATGAGAATATCCTATAGGTTTTAAGATTAACAATGTGTAATCAAGACAATTAAACCAATAATTGACATATATTAGCATACATTGGAAATCAACACAACAGAAAAGGTTAGACACTCTAAGTCAAAGCTATAGGAGAGTTCATCAGAATATCCTATAAGTTTTAAAATTAACAATTTGTAACCAAAGTAATTAAACTGATAATTGACATAATTTAGCATATATTAGAAACCAACATAACATAAGAGGCTAGACTCATTGATTACTGGTATTGCGTCACTTCAACTTTGTGCTTTAGTCACATAAGGGTTTGCTTTTATTTTATTACATTTATTTTTCTACATTTTGATGGCTTAACTAATAGGATCCTAGTTACATTGATAAACCCACACACCCCTCGTGGATATGAAATCTATACTCACCACAGTATTGGTTCGTTATAAATTTAACTTTGGTATGATGATGACATGCATCAAGCTTCAAGTGGTTCCAGATGTGGATCGGCAGTTGCCACTTTACTATGAAAACAATGGCATGATTGCACAGGTGAAGGAACTAACAGTCATCAGAAGTCCTAATATATAGAGAACCGTTATCACATTATTCAAGAAATCATTAAAAGGGGCAGCGTAGCTATACAAAAAAAAAAAAAAACTTTGGCTAACAATATAATTGACCAACTTACTAAGCTAATGACTTAGATGTAGCTAAATCGCCACTTGAGCACGTAGATATTAGATACTATAGCGATTAACATTAGCACTATTAGCATTAAAGTGCAAGTGAGAAATTATTAGTGATATATCTTCTAATTCCAATAGTAAATAAGGGATACTAGAGGATATTGTGGTTATATATATATACATTTTCAAAGTAAAGAACAAAATGTTGATTTTTGTATTAATGTTCTGCCTAGTTTTTCATGCATGTAAAATCTTGATTGGGAAAAAATATTACATGTGCCTATGTAATTGAGTTAAGAAGCCTTATTCATAAGGGGTTGTGAATATGGACACAAGGGTGTCTCAGTACTTAATGCCTATAACTAGTTCATTAGTCACAAACCTTCTAAAGGGCATTGAAAGTCTATACAACTTAGGCACATTGTATTTATTCAATGACTATCACACCGTTTAGTATAAGATACTAAGAATACATGTATGCAGATGTATCATTAGAGACTGAGCATTCAAACAATGACTTATAGAATGAAGTAGATACATGGAGCTCACTCTTAGCTATCAATGTCCTCCTTCACAATCGTGTTAAGTATTTATGGACCATAGAACTAAGATGGCATGGTTGTCTTGTGCCCATAGCAGTCAACATGTCATTATGCCATTGATGGCCAACATATCTATCCTCGTATAGGATAAGGTCATGAGCTCAATGTGCTGTTGTTCAGATGCGTATGAAAGCACATGTGTATTCAATAGGAGATCTGTCTTGTTACAAGTAAATAGGGTATTCGTTCTATACAACTAGTGTTTCATGAGAAGAATGCCTTTGGTCAAGGAAGAGTGTAATCAGAAAGGAGTTTTCAATAGAAGCATTGTCTCTTGAGATAATGCTAACCGGTCATATGATTAAGTTTATAAGTTTGACTAAATCCATAATTAGAGTTGAAAATTGGATTGTGCACGTATGTGAGAGGCCCTATAGTATTAAGAGGCTTTAAATTTTAGTTTTTACTTCGTCTAGGTCATCATGGGCTTAACGTGCCATGGAACATTAAACAGTACCAACTCCTAGTCTACACATGTTTATCAACTTTTGATTTTTCATTTACAAGTATACATGGCATACCATGGAAAAATATTTCCTAGTCCACTGAAAGACTTAGGCGTATGCCCTTAAAACCTATGAAATTAATTATATATCCATAAAAAAAACTAAACCAAAAGTCCATAATCCATTCACAATATCCACATAATCTACTATACATCACATGTATAATGTAACGAATCCATTTAATAACTCTCCTATGCCTTATGCATCTCACGCTTATTCTCATTTATGGAAAGCTCTCTTCTTAAGTTTTAAATTTGAGAAAAAAAACATTTTAGACTTTGTAACCCTCATGTAGCTACAGGAAGAGTTCATTCGACTGCGAACCACCCTTTTGCAATTGCAGGGCACTGGCCCATGGCTGCAATGCATGTCACAACAAAGAAATGGTCTCTATTGCAACAAGGGTGGCAAGATGTGTGGTGGCTACAACACTTTGTTTTTCTTGAAATTTAAGTTTTGTCTAAAAATGTGAAACACGTAAAAACAACTTTTTCAAGTATAAACAAGTATCAAAAGCATATTGATCATGAATTTATACAAAAATTGCCATAAAACATAGAATAGTTACTAAACTTTGTGGTTATATAAGAAAAACGACAGGACTTTGATATCACTATTGGGTTTCACTGGGTTTGGGGTGGTAAATTTTAATTTTAAAATAGCACATAATTACAAAGGGATAAAATTCCCAAACCCAATCCATTTTCAATATATAACACGCATTATACAATGATGTAGGAAATTGTAAGAAATTTACTTCTTGGAATCAATTTTCAAGTGAGGCATAGCATGATCTAAAAGCTACAACACTTGAGCTGCAACTACTAAATAGTTGAAATAAGGACAAGTGTCTCCAAATCCTCTCACAAACACTTTCATTAGGACCTTACACAACCACATTTGCACATGGAAAGCTTTTAGACAAGAGAGAGAAACCAAGAAAGGAGGCTAGAAAGTGTTTTCCTCTTACATGCAAAAGGGCACATGAAAGTTGGATAGACTTATGATGTAAATCCTGTTTGAATTCCTAAAAATAAATTTTTTTCTAAGACACAATCCTTAATGTAATCATATGGGTGTATGCATAACTTTACAGCATATAACATCTACAAGCATAATAAAATTTCTACAATATCAATATAATCATATCAATATTTTCTTAGTCAATTAAAATGCAGCATGCAATCAGTATTCTTTAGTTATAGTTGGTGTTAGACACTATACCACTAACAAGAGCCACCTTAGGCTTTAAAGGAGGCTATTAAATAATGGTGGTAATTTAAGTTGCAAACAATGGCATTTTTGGTGGTTATGTGAATTGTGCTATTGCTAGTGCTGAAATTTAATTTCAAAGTCAATTCTCCAATGTTGTAGACCAAATCAGGGCATTTAGCTGTTAGGACGTCTATGTGGCCTACTTCACAAGTGAAACCGGCATTTGTGTTTGTCTTCACGTTCTTTGGAGTAATTGCATGCATAGAGACTTTGAATCAGACTGTAGGATAAAATTCTTGAATAATAAGAAAAATTGGTGCAAGATCGAATAATTTAGATCAAATTAAATTTTTATAAGTTTTATTCTCTAACTTTAATCCTTTAATTCTTTTTTCAAGAACGCTTTGCTTGAAACTTGAACAATCTTTAAAGAAAGGGCTTATGCTTGATCTTCATTTAGGGTTGTTAGGTCTTTAGTAATATTAATCTTTAGGCTTGATACCACGATCTTAGATCCAATGTTGGATTTGAAAACTTTGACTAAGAATATCTTAAATTTGATGATGAACTTGAATTTAATGAAGAATGTGACAAACTTTTTGAGCTTGTTGAAGAGCATCTTACATGTTTTTGAGAATTTTAAAGAGAATTTGGAGAGCTTTGATTACTTCAAGTCTTTAGCTGCTTCAATTCTCTGACTTCTATCCCTTTTTTCCATAGTGTTTTAGTTCCTTTTTATAGATGAAGGAGAGATAGAGTGGCTGCATCATCTTACTGATGTGACACAATCCTATTGGCTATCACAAGTTAGATCCTATCCAACAACTTAACAGATAGATTTAATCTTGTAGAGTCCTTATCTCATCTCTTCTAACGGGATTGTGCCATTTGTCACCATTTGATTAGGCAGACTAAAATATCATTTTATTCTTTTATTTTATAAACTATATTTATTTAAATTCTAAAAAAAGATTGATTCAATTGATATTTTATTTCCATAATTTCCATGTGGCATTATTTGATTAGATACAAAATTTTAATGTGTCCACAAATGCCCCATCGAGATTTGTTTATAAAAAACTTATTTTTGAATAAATGAGTCACACAAAAGTTTTTTTTTCTTCTTCTTCTTCTTCTTCTTCTTCTTCTTCTTTCTGTTACAAGAATAGGGCCAATGCTTGATGGTTGGATGGCCCTTTTCTATCATCAATCCATAAATCTTGGTAGGCTTTCAACTTTTTCTTTTAATTTTGTTCCCTTAAGAGGTGAAGGGCCTAAGTCTATATTTATCAATCAACAATCTACCAGTATCCTTGGAACCTATTAAAGCCCACCAACTTCCCTTTGAGTTTCCCCTATATACTCTTCTTTTCGATAAAGACCCCTCTCTATGTCAACCATCTCAATCATTCACAACTACGATTTGCTTTCCCCATCACTTCCTCATGTTTCATCACATGATCACTAATTCATGTGGATGACCATCACAACCAGTGTGGCTAGCCCAGGTAAGAATGGATTTGCATGCCAGTTACACATCTCTAAACGATTAAGGTTGTAGACTTGGATGCCCACCGAGAAGTCCTTTCTCTATGGAAACTTTGATGCTAATGCCTTCTCTCTATAAATAACGTAGGTCACAGTCCTTCGCTATTGTCACCTTTAAAATTTTTGTTTTGTAGATTCGGGTCCTTTACGGAGTTAGGCAGCCTAACCTTTAATCCCTTGGACAACATTGTAGGTAATCTCCACTCCTTTTTATCATTGCTATTGTTTCTTGCTTCATGTTTCTTTTCTTGGCAATCAATGGTCTGCATGATGTCTTCCATGACAAATTTGGTTCCCCATCCTTTTCCATGGCAGCATGTCCTAGCAATGGTGTAGATGGTTGGGTGTTGGGTTCTGGTCCTCCGTGCGGCTTGAAGAAAGGCATGACATCGGTATGATGGAGATCAATGGTGAGGGGCTGCAGTCACAAGTAGGTGCTAGCGCGGTTTGGTTATGGTTACTGGGCATTAGCAAATGTCTGTCTAGTGGTTGCTAGAATCTTTAGGTTAGCAACTTAGAGGCGATGGTGTGTTGGTGAGAAGCAATAGTGTAGGCAGCGACAATGGCAACCTTCAGTGGCGGCTTTTAATGGCTAGCAGTGGTGTGGCAATGACACTGGATGCAAATGGGACATTGTTGTAATGGGTTTTGAATAGCGGTAGCGGTTTTCTGATACGAGTATTTACAACGGTGACGGCTTCAGCGATGGTGTGGTAGTGTGACAATGGTGGAAGCGACAGTGTAGGCAGTGCTGCAATAGTGGTTTGAGAGGCCGATGATTGCTACAGGTTGAGGAAGATAGAGATGCAATAGACAATTTAGCCACATTTGGGGGAAGGATATGTTTAGGAAATTTGCAGTAGTCTTAAGCTATGTTTGGCTACAGATTTCCTTAGACGTAAGGCCATGTTTGGCTGCAGAATTCATTAGGACATAGGCTGTATTTGGTTGTAGAATTTGTTAGGACATAAGGTTGCGTTTGGTGTTGATTTCTAATTTGTTTTTCAATCCCTTTTTGACTTATGAACACCTGACTTAATCAAGCCCGTGTATTATTTAGATTTAAATTTTTAGGCATTTGATTGTCAAGCTTAATTTTGCCCGCTATACCATTTAGGTTTCAATTTTGGGGCCACTGAGTACTAGACTTAATTTTGGTTGCGAGCACCGTTTAGACCTGAGTTTTTAAGCCTTTAAGTACTAGATTTAATTTTGCTCGCAAGTACCGTTTAGGCTTGAATTTTTAGATTTTTTAGTACTAGGTTTAATTTTTGCCCTTGCATACCGTTTAGACTTTAATTTTTGAGGCCTTTGAGTACTAGGCTTAATTTTGCTCATGTGTACCATTTACGCTTAAATTTTTGAGCCTTCGCATACCAAGCTTAATTTTTGCCCGCGAGTACCATCTATCCTGAAAATTTGAGTCTTTGAATAATAGGCTTATGTTTTGCCTACTAGTACTGTTTAAACTTGAATTTTGAGTCTTTGAGTGTCAAGCTTAATTTTTGCTCGTGATTATCATTTAAGCATGAATTTTCAGCCTTTAAGTATCAAACTTAACTTCTGACTGCGTGTATCATTTAATCTTGAATTTTGAGCCTTTGAGTACTAGACTTAATTTGGCCTACACTTTAATTGAGACCTGGAGTTTTGCTTTGTTAGATCTTTTACCCTCTTTGAGCTTTGTCAATTTCACTTGGCTCTTAAAGACCTTCCTACACTCCTTATAGAGCTTTTATTTATCCATGTGTTTTTTCTTTATTTGTTAAAGTTTGACCTTAACCTTTTTTTGCTCTTCCTTGCAGTCGATCATAATGGTGCATTTCAAGAGTAACATGTCATCTATGGGCATGGAGCATTAGGTTATTCTTGATGAGAAGGGCCATCCTATAAGGAAAGGTACAATTTTGGTAGTTTACACTTCCCTTATCAGTCATTCTTAGCCTAAATTGATGATCCCTCATTGGATAGATAATTGGACTCAAGAAACCCCATTCAACAAAACTTTGAAAGCTTGAATCCTATAGTTAACTCACCATCATCATGTTGTTAGGTCAGTTCTACTGCCAACTTTAGGCTGTAGGATTATCAAGGGAAAGGCTAAATGGAGGGGTGATCCACTGGTGAGTTACACTTTATCAAGGACCATTGGGAGTGAGTGAAAGATGTACTTAGCCAATGTGGATATGAGTTGAAGGTAGCTTAGATTTTTGACGCGGCTTATGTCTCACTTTCTACTTATGATCATAACTCAAACATTTTACAAGTGATTTATGAGGCATAATAACCTTCTAGTAATGCACTCTTTACTTCTTATGGCGAGGTGTTCATGTCTCTTTATGACTTGTAGAACTTGGTAGGTCTTCTAATTTATAGGAGATCCTACAATGAGGTCGTTTCAAGTGTGAAGCAACTTGTAGGTGCTAATGAGTAAGGGAAGAGATATGTTCCTCGATCTTGTCAGCATTTGTTTCATGCTTATCACTTGCTTTAGGGAAGCCCAAACAATGCTCAAGCTTCTTTAGTTTCTATTGAAGATTGGATCAATTTTTGGTGAAAAAAAGGAGTAAAGTACTCAACATGCCCAGCTCGAAAGAAGAAAAAGACAACTCATCCTAGGTCCACATGCAACCCTTCCGGCAAGATTAGCATGCATGGGCCTTGGTCATTTGTCGATGAGGAACCTTTCACACGTCTTAATGTCAGTGAGAAGTTTAGAACAGAGACTAACTTGACGGCATTTCTTACTTGTTGGCTTTGTGTTTTTGTTCTTTCTATCGAGGTTGTTGGTTTCATATGTCTGAGTGCCTTTAAGAGGGCAAGTATCATGGCAACCAAAAGGGCGGTTAGCCTAGCCATTCTCATTTTTGCCAGTATTTGTCAAGGCTTGGGTAGAGTTGCACATTCCCGATGGCCTTCACCAGTGTACTCCCCCTTTCCACTTCATTATGTTTATGCACTGTCTATGCACTATTTCAAAACTCACGATCTAGTTCATAAATCGGTTGATAGCCTAAAGATGTGCGTATTCTAGCGAAGGTGGAGACAAGTATTATGACCCCTGTGAGGCGCCTCGAAAAATCCAAAAAGGTGAACTCTTTGGTTAGACTAAGATTATGATTTTCAAGTAGAAGGACATTTTATATGTTGATGGTGGTAGTCATGACCAACTTGAAGATGATTATTTTGTCACCATTTGTTGAGGTTATCTCCTATTGAGGCAAGGTAGTCGATTTTCTGTTGAACCTCACAGTCGCACTAGTTTAGCTAGCAATTTATATTTTACCAGGAGATTTCTAGAATTCTTACACGTGACGTCCATGAGACTTCTTAATAGAAAGGCTTATAGTTTTGGAGGGTGTCTACCTTGTCTGATTCATGGGCTAGGGCATGCTTCCCTTACATTCCAACAGTTGTGAGGAATTTCACTTTGAGGCTTATAAGGAGTGGTGGACTAGAGTTCATGAGAACTACTTTGAAGAATATGTCGTCAAGTTGTGCATTATTCCATCTCAAGATGGCGTCCTCAATGTAGGAAGCTCATCTCTTAATGTCTAAGATCCTTCTCATAAACCTGTAATCCCAACTGTTACTACAAAAAAAAGGCTACATTTGCGGATCTTAGATGGTGGTACTAGCAACAATGGGGATTGCTACTGGAAAAGAGTTAGAAGAGCCCTTTTTCCTTTAAGTTTGAAATAAGGAAAACTTTCCAAATACCCAAAGTTAGTTAAGGATCTCGCCCAAGAGGTGGTTTGCTACTTTTCTCTTTAATGTATTTTTTTTCCCTTTCAATTTACCAAAACATTTTTCTTTTTCTTCCAGGTGGAGAGGCAAGCATTTAGAAGTGGCAGCAGGGGCTCCAACGGAAATCATAAACTTGTCATGGAGCTAAATCTACTTGAAAGTGTAGCACCTAAGGAAGTTTACATTTCAAAAGAGGGCAAGAAGGCACCTTCCCCTGTAGTGGCTTCTGTATTTAGTAGAGAAGTTCCTTTGCCAGTTGTGGGTGAGCCTTCGAGAGAGGTTAGCTGGCACCTCGCTTGATCTCATTTGTTCTCTCAAGGATGAGGTTATGCTTATCCTTGAATCCATGAAACGTTTTGGCCATGCTAACATGTTCCTTGTAGAAGAGTTTTTAGAGATATTATTTGCTAGGGCCACAGTTTATGATGAGGTGAGATCCACAGCAGTTGATATTTCTACCAAAGAGGTCTTTGCTAAATAGTTAGAGGATGTAGAGTGTGTACTTCAAGAGGCTTTAAATAGGAAAACCAAATGAGCTAGGCAAGTTGAGGTTTCTAAAGTCAAATTGAAGACTGTTGAGGAGCAACTCGAGCATCTGACTAAGCGCTAACAAGAGCTATCTATATCCCTTTTGCGGTAGAAAGAATCCCTTAGAGAGGCAGCAGTGGAAGATGGTGAGCTCTAAGGGAGGTTGTTGCCATACAGTCTACTAACCCTTTAGATTGCGTGGCTGCTGAGGCCTCATGCTCTATTGAAAAAGATTTAGTAGCTATTAAGGACGTGTTGAAGAGCTTGAGCCTTTTCTCTTAACGTTGTTAGGCTTAGCTAGAGCTATTCCTTAGCTACTAATATTATATTTTGTTTGCCAAGCATTTAGTTTTGTCAATAAAACATCTTGTTTCATCGTTGCTTGCTTTCTTTGTTTTGTTGATGGATGTGCCCCTAACAATAGCCATCTTGTGCCATGAATTAGAACATAACCTATCATAAATTCAAGATTGAACTCAAAAAATATCCAAGCTGCCTATGTACCCATAAAAGAGATCAAATCATAACGTAATTCAAACACTTTTAATTTGCAAAAGGTAAGACTGTACACAATTTATACTTTTGCAAGTTAGGAGTAACTTACAGCTTAGACTCATGTGTCGATGAGCTTTTGAATTTGATTTGGGTTGAGAGTTTAAAATGAACCTTAATTTAGTTTTGGTTTGACAGTTTATGTTCATATCAAAGAAGAGTTGATTTTCACCATTTTTTTACCATTTTTTTCACTTTTTTTCCTTTTATTTTTTCTTTATTTTTTCACTTCTTTTTTTATTTATTTATGTTTCAAGCATAATTTTTTTTCTACAATCTCCTGTTGATTGGGCTAACTCTTATGCCGTCTTCGTCAACCAGCTTGTAAACAACATTTGTATAAACCTCTTTGAGATGAATTTGTTTCCAATGTGATAAGTGATGATGATAGACCTTCTTATTGCGAGCCCTAAGTCCCCGATTTGAAAAGACCGAGCTCACACCCTTTTATTGAATGCCTTCGATAAGTGAGCTTGATAGCACTCAATCTTTTGTTGTACATCCAGCCTATATTCATCAAGTACTTCCAATTCTTCAAGGTGTAAGCAAGCATTGTCCTCTTCAGTCAACCCTTGTATGATGATTCGTAAGGATAGAATTTGCTATTCAAGTGGGGTAATAGCCTCGACACCATACACTGATGCATAAGAAGTTGCTTGTGTAGGAGTCTTGTAAGTGGTTTGATAGGTCCATAAAGCTTCACCAATCCTTTCATGCCAATCTATCTTTGATTTTGACACTACTTTCTTCAAAAAGTTACATGAAGTTTTGTTGAAAGCTTCTACAAGATCGTTTGTTGGGGCATGGTACATTGAAGACTTCCTTTGCTTAAAGTCAAATTTCTGACATAGCTTCTCAATGGTGCTATTGACAATAATTTTCCATTATCAGTGATGATATACCAGGGCACTTCGTATCTATAAATGATGTTGACACAGATGAAGTTAGTGACATTTTCCTCCTTTACTTCCTTAAGAGGAATTGCTTCTGCCCATTTGGAAAAGTAGTCAGTTATAGCAAGAATGTAACGATAGCTGACAGATGACTTTGTTATGGACCCAACAACATCTAAGCCTAAAGCGTAGAAGGGCCATGAGGTAACCGTTGGGTGCAAGGGCTTAGGTGGTTGGTGAAGGAAGCTCGCATGATACTGGCATAACGACCTTTTTGGGTGAATTTGATGCAGTCTTTTACCATTGTTGGTGAGTAATATTCCATCCTTTTGATGTAGAAGTGAAGTTTTAATTTGGATTGGTGGGCACCACAAATCCTAGAGTGTGCTTCCTCCATGACTTATATGTCTTTTTCATTACCCAAATAGTGTAGGAAGATTTCATCAAACAAATGTCTATACAATGTGCTTTTGAAATAGATGAAACAGGTTACTCGTCATTGAATGTCAATTTTTTGGCATGGATCTTCTAGTAGCTTGTCGTATTTTAGATAGTCCATGAATGGTTGGCGCCAATCTTCCTTTTGAACTTTGAAGACCTCCACAAAATAATTCTCTCCTTCGTCTTCTTCATCTTCAAGCACTGGTGGTACTAGCCATTTCTTGTATATGGCTAAATGGTATTTTGCTTTAGGTGGGGACAAGGAAGAAGCAAGCTTGGCTAATGCATTTTCTTGCTTGTTCTCCCTTTTTAGCACATGTTTTATTGTGATATCTCCAAGCTATCCCATGAGCATATTAACATAAAGAGAGTATGGGAGTAGTTTTGGTTTTTTAACTTTATACTCCCCTAGTAGCTGGTTAACCACTAACCTAGAATTCCTATAGACCTTAAGGTGTAATTACTTGATATCCATGGTGATTTAAAGTTCGATGATCAAGACTTGATATTCAGCCATATTTTTGGAGTATCTTTCCATAAGGGTAAATGAGTAAGGCAAAATTTATCCTTCAAATGTCATAAACACCACCCTAGCACTGACTCCTTTCCTATGGGAAGCTTCATCAAAATACATTTTCCATAGAGGAGTAATTTTAATCATCAAGCCATCCTTATTAGGCAAATAATCAGAAATGTCCCATTCAATTGGAATAGGATGGTTTGTCAAGAACTCAGACAATGCTTGTCCCTTTACGGCCCTTTGTGACATATATACAATTTCAAATTATTAGAATTGAAGGTACCAACTTACAAGTTTGTCAAAAAGAATGGGCCTTGTCATGACAACTTTAGTCGATTATCTTTAGACACCAAATGGATTGTGAGCTTGAAAGTAGTGTCTTAACTTTTGGATGATGAAGACAAGTGCGAAGCAAGCTTTCTCAATTAGCGAGTACTTTAATTCATTTGGTGTCATCATCCAGCTTAGATAATATAGGGCCTTTTCTTTTCTTTCACTATTTTCTTATGCTAATGGGGCCTTTGCTAAGCATTCTTTTATAGTGATGTATAGGATTAACAGGTAGCCAAGCATTGGGGCCACTAGTACTTGAGACTTTGTTAGGTAAGATTTAATATTCTCAAAAGCTTTTCTGTAGGACTTATCCTACTCAAATGGCACGCCCTTCTTTATAAGTCAGCTGAACGGCTGACAATGTCCTCCTAGATTCAAGATAAACCTTCTGATATGTGATAACTTTCCTCACAGGCTTTTAAGTTCGTGAATATTTTGACGCTCTAGCATCTTTCGATGGTGTCTATCTTTGCTTTCTTAATTTTGATGCCTTGATAGTGGACAATAAGCCTAAAAATTTACCAGAGGCGACCACAAATGCACATTTTAGTGGGTTCATCCTTAACTGGTATCTTCTCAAGTGCTTAAAATTTTTCCTCAAGTCATGTAAATGGTCTTTTCTTCTTTTTGGTTTTACCACATAGCATTCAACACTTTTATGGAGTATATCATCTAAGATTTTCAGCATGGCTCTTTGGTATGTAGCCCTAGCATTTTTGAGGCCAAAGGGTATCACCTTGTAGTAGTATATGCTCCTTGGTGTGCAGAAGGCTGTCAATTCTTCATCTTTAGGTGCCATGCATATTTGGTTATGCCCAATTGATCTGTCCGTGAACGAGAGTGCTCTGTGTCCTATAGTGGCGTCAATTATAATCTCAGTGATAGGTAAGGGGAAATCGTCTTTAGGACATACCTTATTGAGATCTCTAAAGTCCACACAAACCCATATTTACCCATTTTTCTTCCTTATTGAGACAATGTTGAAATTTATGTGGGATATTTGATTTCCTGGATGAACTCAACCTCATCAACTTATTGATTGCTGCTTCAATTTGAGGGAGGAGCTCTAGTCGGAAGAGACGTTGTGCTTGCTTAACAAAACAAGCTCTTTTTTTTACAGCTAAGTGATGCACAACCACTTTTAGGTCTAGGCCAAGCATCTCTTTTTATGACTAGGCGAATACGTCTTTGAATTCCTTGAACAATTCTATGTAGATGTTGGCCTCTTCATTTGTTAATGTAGCGCTGATATAAATGGGGCAATTGTCGTCGTTGTCCCCTAAATTTACTTATCTCAGCTCATCTGGAGTGGATGTAGTTCCTACTTCCATTTGGGATGGTGCGGTATCAGCATCTTCTTTAGTAGGGTCTCCTTCTTCGCTTAGGGTGATGTGATTGCATAAACTAATACTTTCTCTATCATCATTTTCTTTAACTTGAGTTTTGGTGTAGGCAATGGTCTGAAATTTGGCTTTGAAAACTTTTTCACATGAGACAATCAAGTTCGTGTATCACTGCATGCGAGAAGGGATGATGCTTTAAAGCTTCTCATCTTGCCTTGGTGCTTTAACGATGACCCCTTTCGGCTTCCAACATTTTTCCCTTTTGAGTGGGCCAAATCTTTCGATGACTAACACCCATGTAAGCTTCTTCTCAATTTTTGAGAAGTACTCCCCTTCAATAATGTTATTAGTGGAAGCTCCTCTAAGGGCGATGCGAACCAAACCCTTTGGCTACTCATACCCTAGCCTTACCCACAAGTTTTGACTTGAGGAATTTTGTGGCAGCTTTCCTAATAGTGATTGCTCTTGTGGGTTATATCTAGCCTTGATGAGGAGTTTATATGCTTTGGGGCTAAAACACTTTGTAGTCTTTAGCTCTCGAGCCTCCTGGCATTCGTTTCCAACTTCTTGGGGCAATTGGGTAGGCGCTTCACCGTTAACTTAGGTAAGAGACAGGGTTAAGGCTTGAAAAATATCATCAATCAGGGGCTCCTTGCCAAGGTGGTTTTTGGGATGCTTCTGACCACCACTTTACCACCCAGTCAATTCTGTTCCACTTAATCCCCCTTTCATAGCCACATATCTTTCCGGAGCCTCGTCCTCCTTTGCCAGACCACCGTCTTACCTTTCCTTCTTTTGGGAGCTACTGGCTTTAGAGGTCCCAACCTTAAAATATTTTGTGTCTACAAGGTGAGACTCAACTTTAGTAAAAGGTTTGTAGTCACCAAGCACCCTTTTTGTAACCCTATTACAGCAATATTTGAAGTATTGATACCAAGTGAGAGGGACTACCCCATTTTTGTGAAGCCATGGCCGGCAAAGGGGCAAGTTATATGACGTCTTAGCATCGATGATGTGAAATAAGGCATTTGATTCCATGTCATCTATGAGTAGCTTAATTCTCAAGGTGCCTAAGACCCTTTGCTCCCCTTGAATGAACCCTTAAATCATTAAGCAACTATTTGAGAGCTCAACAGTCAAGATCCCTAATTCCCTTAATGTTCGCAAGGGCAAAATGTTGACTATCGAGCCTCCATCGACTAACATTTTATTGATCCTTTACTCTCTTGGAGCATAATCAATTACAAACAATAGCCTATTGTAAGGTTGCAACTCTAATATCAAGTCTTCATTTGTAAAGACCATTGTAGTCATGCAATCTTCAACAAGTTTTTGGCTTTTCTATTAAAAGCAGCCAGCTTCATTAAGGGAGCTGTTGGTTTTATTCACTCCATTTGTTTCATGGCCAAGGATGACATGTTGGCATTTTTGCATTATCATCCTCTAACGTTATTTTTCCTTAGTGGATAAGTTCCATGAGCTTTTTCTTGAATATAAAGTAGTCGTGGATAGGGTGCTCAACCAAGCAGTAGTACTTGCAGTATTTAGGATTGTCAATCTTCTCAATTTTTATAGGTTGCTTCATTTCTGGTAATTCAATAAGGTTAGCTTTTAACAAGTCGTTGAAGATTCCAAGGACATCTAATTCTAAGAAAGGGTGTGATTTAGCCTACATTTCCTTCAATGTTGGTCATTTTGGATTTTAGAGAGTTTCTTTCCTTTCGGCCACCTTTTCCTTTCCTTTAACTAGGACGGGTTTGGCACGTGTTGCCATAGATTCCTTATTTGGATTTTGAGTGGGAGGTTTACCCCATTTCTGTATTTCATGCCTATCTTTTAGCTTGCAAAACTTGGAAACAAGAGGTCCACTAACTCCACTTACGACGATGCTTAGTTACATGTCATGAGCTTGTGTAGCCAATTTTTCAAAAGTTTTGAGTTGATCCCTTGAAGGATGTACCGAAACCCTTAGTGCATTCCTAGTATGCACATGGATTTGAGCTTGATCCATAGACTTAGGTTGGTCCTTTGACCTTGGGCTAGAACCATAGACTTAGGCCAAACCCTTAGACTTGGGCTGCTCCTTTAGACTTGGGTTTGATCCATGGACTTGGGCTTGATCCATGGACTTATATTGGACCCTTACACTTAGGCTAGATCCATTTTAATAACTATGTATGGTTTTAGCCCTATTTCAACCGAATTGAGTCTAACACTCTTTTTTTTCTATATAGTAGTTCAAACGATGACACATTTCTAGAGTCATGTTGCACAATTTGGAGAAGAATGTTTGATCATGCTTAACGATAAGAACCAGTGGGTGGAGCGAGGCACCTTTTTGGTTGTGCATGCCCTTGATTGGTCGCTTTGTTGCTTCTTGGCCTAGGTTGACTGTTTCTAGGCGTATCAATGAATGGCCACAACCTACTTCTTTGGGGAGGTCCAGCAAGGCATGGACCCTATAGCCCAGCCACCATCAACCCTTAGAAGAGGTTGTTCCTGTGCCCACACTTGGCCATCGTATCGTCAACGGGGAAGTTGATTGGGCTAGCCAGCTTGATTTGACTGGTGAGTTTCAATACATCTTTAGATATAAGGAATGGACCGAGGATGTTTTCAGTAGGTGCAAGCCCAAGCTGGATGCCACTAGAATCTTCGACGCAGTGTACATTTTGCTGTTCTCATATGATCGAAGCACGGAGATCATGAAGGTATTTCTCGAGGCTTGGTGCCCTCTCACTAATACCTTGTTAGCTTCACTCAGGGAAATGTCGATATCCCTTTATGACCTACATTCGATGGCCAAGCTTCCTATTAAGAGACAGCTTTATGACAAGGTCATCCCAAGTGCTAAAGAGCTAGTTGGCGTTGATGGAATAGGTGCGAAGTTTGTTCTCCACTCATCTAAGTATCTGTTCCCTGCTTTTCATAGACTTTGTGGTGAGGTCCCTAAAGGCCAACATCGAAAAATGTCGATTGTCCAGTAGGTGAAGTTCTGGTGTAAGAAGGCCACAAAATACTTTGTGCCTCCTGCCCATAAGGAAAAGAGGATAGTATGCCCCCAATCCACGTACAATCTATTTGGGGATATTCATCTCCATGCAACTTGGTGAGCATCAGAAAAGTCCTTGTTCAAGAGCCTTAACATCAGTGAGGGAGCCAAGGAGGAAACGTATACGGCAGCCTTTTTGTCATGTTGGCTTTGTGCCCAGGTACATTTAAAATGGCTGGGATTATGGCTACGGGGAAATATGTGAGCCTTGCAGTCCTAGTTCTGACCTCCATTTACAGTGGTTTGAACAGAATTGCTAACTCTTGTCGCCCATCTCGCGAACTTATATCATTCCCAGTGCATTATATTTACGAATGGATCTCTTCAGGACTTTCAGGTCTTCAAAAGCATGCCAGACCCTAAGGTGGTGGTGTATTCCGGAGAGGGATGCGCCAAGTTTTATGATCCAAGGAGGCTCGAAAGTGAATCCATAAAGGCGAGTAGGCTTGCTGGACTTACAATATGGTCATAAAGGTAATGACATCATTTACATAGATAACGATGATACTGGGGAGCTCGACCGTGATCATTTTGTGGCCATTCGTTTAAGCTACCTAACCTTAAGGTGAAGTGATCATTTTGATGTAGAACCTTATAGTCCTCATCGATTTAGTCTCTAATTCAATTATTTTCAGGAGGTGCCTGGGTCGTTTGTCCGTGATGTGAGGCAGTGCTCTTTGGATGATGGCCTTTGGTATTGGTGCCTATGCCTTTTGCTTCGATCTATGGCTAAGATGCATTTCTCTCACAATTCCACTTTCACGTGGTGATACTTCTCAGTCGCCTATAACAAATGGTGGGCCTTTGTCCATAGCAATTTTTTGGAGAAGCATGCTGCTCGCCTGGTTGACCCTTCACACAATGATGCTTCCTCGAGAGATAGTAGTGCTGGTCCATCTGCTGGCAATGCCCAAGACACACGTCTCACTCTTACTACCATGGCTGATCCACTGGGCACACTGAAGAGGAAAAAGGCCATTGAGATCTTGGAGGATAGCGGTAGTAGCACCATAGACTGCCATTGGAAGAGAACTAAAAGGGATTCGGGTTCTCCTTCTCCAAAAGACGAGGATCCGGATCGCAGGCAATCCACAGAGAAATATGCCAAAGAGGTATTTTATCGGCTCGCATTTTTTATGCAATAACACTTTTGTTAATAATGATAATCTAATTGTTATTCATCATTATTGTTACTTTTAGTTGGTGGAGAATGTATTTGGGAGCGATGCTAATGAAGGTTCGTAGGAATCAACTCGTGAACATGATCCACTTCCGACTCCCGTTAACGTCCCGAGTGGCTCGACTTCGAGGGTAGTTTCCAGGGCTACTCCTTTGGGAGGGTTTATGTCTTGGAGGCCAATAAATTCCCTTGCGATTATCAGAGGAATATTTGGAGAAATTATGGGCCAACCTTCATGAGTAGATAAAGAAGACCCCAGCCAAGTCAATCTCCTCCTTTAGTGACAGCATTTTATTAGTCATTCAGTCAATAAAAAGCCTAGGCTAATTCGATATTTCTCACTTAGAGGCTTTACTGGGCACATTGTTTGCTAAGGCTACAGCTTATGATGATGCGAGGTCTCAAGCATCTGAGAAGCTAACCAAAGAGGTCCTTGCCCAGTAGCCTAGTGAAGCTCAAGGTCGCTTGCATAAAGCTTAAGCTGATGAGAGCAAGGCAGCCGAAGTAAATTGATCCAACAAAAGTAGAGTTGAAGAATGTGGAAACCCAACTTGTAGCTTTGAAAGAGAAGTAGGAAGAGATTTCTAAGTCTTTGGAGTTGCAGCTCGAAGCACATGAAGGTGCTTCAATCGAAGTCAGAGAAATAGAGGAAGGGATCAAGATTATAACCAAGACTCCTCCATTAGATGGCGAGATGGCCAATGCTTTGAAGTCTTCGAGGGCTTCTGTTGAGGCTGCCAAGAGGGGGTTGGATGATTTGAAGCCTTTCGACTAGATTTGCTTGCTTTTATCATCTGTATTCAAAGTATTGTAATCATTGACTTATGAATAAAATGTTTCTTTTGCCCATTGTCAATGGATTGCTTTTTTGAAATGTGTCCGCCATTTTATGACTGAACTTGAAATTCATCATTCTTCTTTTTCCTTTTTTCTTCTTTTTTTTTTGAAGCTGCATACGTACCCTACAAAGGGATCAAGTCATAACGTAGTTCAACTAATTGAATATGTCAAAGGATTTAGCCATTCACAGTTTATACTCTTGCAGGCCAAGAGCAACTTATAGTTTAGACTTGTGTCGAGGGTTTCATTTAACAATTTTGACAGTTTAAACTCATATCAAGCAGTGTCATGACTTGAAATTTAATCAGACAGTTTATACTCATATCAATGAGGCTTTTTTTTTTAAGGGTAATATTTTTTTACGAATTTCTCATTAATTGGGCCAACCCTTATACCGTTTTGATCAACGAGTCTATAGGCACCATTCCTCTTAGACGACATATGGTCCATCCCACTTAGAGATGAACTTGTTTAGAGATGAACTTGTTTCTAGTGCGGTGAGTGATGATGATGGACCTCCTCACAGCGAGCACTAATTCCCTAACTCGAAAAGACTAGGACATGTACCTTTTTATTGAAGGCTTTGGGTAGGCGAGCTTGATAGCATTCGAGCCTTTATTGTGCATTGAGCTTTTTTTGTCAAGCACCTCTAATTCTTCAAGGCACAAACAAGCATCATCTTCCTCAGTCAATCCCTCTTGTATAGCAACTTGCAACGATGGAATTTGCTATTCAAGCGAGATGACAGCTTCAACCTTGTACACTAGTGAGGAGTTGCTTGTGTAGGTGCCCTGAAAGTTGTTCGGTAGGCCCACAAAGCTTCCCCATTCCTTTCATGCCAGTCCCTTTTTGACTTTGACACCACCTTTTTCAACAAGTTACACAAAGTCTTATTAAAGGCTTCTGTGAGACTGTTGGCCAAAGAATTTCCTTTGCTTAAATCCAAACCTTTGACATAATTTTTCAATAGTGTTTTTGACGAATGGCTTTCCATTGTCAGTTATGATGTACTAAGGAACTCTATGTCTGTAGATAATGTTGACGTGGATGAAGTTAGCAACATTCTCCTTTTTTACTTCCCTAAGAGGAATTGCCTCTACCCTTCGGAAAAGTAGTTAGTAGCAGCAAGGATATAAAGATGACTAGCAGATGACTTCATTATAGGTCCGACGACATCCAATCTCCAAGCATCAAACGACCATGAAGCTAATATTGGGTGTAATGGCTCAGGGGGTTGATGAATGAAGTTAGCATGGTACTGACATGCTTGGCACCTTTGGGCGAACTCCATGCAATCTTTCACTATTGTAGACCAGTAGTATCCCATTCTTTTGATCCGGAAGTGAAGTTTTGGTCCAGATTGATAGGCACCACGAATCCTAGAGTGTGCTTCCTCCATGGCTTGAATGGTTTCATCATCGCCCAAGCAGTGTAGAAATATTCCATCAAATGAGTGTTTGTACAGGATGCCCTTGAAGTAGATAAAGTGGGTTGCTCGGCGTCGAATATCGACCTCTTAACGTGGATCGTCTGGTAATTTCTCATATTTTAGATAGTCTACTAATGGTTGGCGCCAATCTTTTTTTTTTTCCACATCAAGGACTTCTACAGAGCAATTTTCTCCCTCTTCATCGCCCTCAAGTGTGGTGGCACTACCCATTTCTTGCATATGGGAACATGACATTCAGCATCGGGTAAGGACAAAGTGGAGCAAGCTTAGCCAATGCAACTGCTTGCTTGTTTTCGCTTCTTGGTACATGCTCAATTGTGACACATCCAAGCCATCCCATAAGTGTATTGCCATAGCTATAGTACGGAAGCAATTCAGAGAGCCTTGTACCCCATAGTAACATCGATTATGAACTTGGTGATGGGTAGAGGGAAATCATCTTTTAGGCATGCCTCGTTGAGATTCTGAAGTCAACACATACCCAGATTTGTCCATTCTTTTTCTTGACTTAGACAATACTGGAGATCCACGTAGGGTATTTAACTTCCCGGATGAATCCAGCCTTAATCAGTTTATTGACCTTTGCTTTGATTTAAGGAAGCAATTCTGGTCAGAACCAGCATTACGCTTGTTTAATAGGCTGAATTTCTTTCTTTACTGATAGGTGATGTACGGCAACCTTCGGGTCTAGGCCTAGCATTTTCCTATATGACCAAGTAAACACATCCTTAAACTCTTTAAGAAGCCCCATGAACATGTTAGCCTATTTATTTCTCAGAAAAGCACTAAGAGAAATGGGTCAAAGGTCACTGCTATCGCCCAAGTCCACTACTTCTAATTTATTTACAGTGGACTTGGTTCCTGCCTCCATTTGGAGTGGCGCAACCTCAGCATCTTTTTCAATAGCTTGTCCTTCTTCACATAGTGTAATGTGGTTGGACAGGCCCACACTTTCCTTATCATCATCCTTTGCCACTTGAGCTGTAATGAAGATGACTGTTTGGAATCTAGCTTTAAAGACTCTGTCGCAAGATACCACCAAATCCGTTTGTTGCCGCATGCGAGAAGGAATCAAGCTTCAAAACTTTTCATCCTGCTTTGGCATCTTTCTAATACCTCCTTTTGCCTTCCAATACTTTTGTTTTTTGGGTGGACCAAGCTTTTTAAAGATTGACACTCGTACTAGCTTGCCCTTGCCGTTGAAGAGCAGTCAGCCTCAGTGAAATTATTGGTAGTAGCACTTCTTATGGCAATGCAGACGGAGCTTTTGGGCTATTCATACCTAAGCCCTACTCGCGAGTTTTGACTTGAGGATTTTTTAGGAAGCTTTCCCAATGGTGATTGCTCTTACGGCTTGTATCTAGCCTTAATAAGGAATTTGTATGCCTTGGATCAAAGCCTTTTACAGTCTTCAACTCTCGAGCTTTTAGGCATTTCCCTACAACTTCTTTGGGCTGTGTGCAGGTGCTTTGCTATTGATTTAGGTTAGCGGTAGGGTCAGGCCTTTAAGAGTATCGTCAATTATCGGGCTTTTGCCTTTATAGCTTTTGGGATTCACCTTACCGGTCTCGTCTTTCTTTACCGGGCATCTTCTTGCTTTTCTTGGCTTTGGGAGCTACGAATTTCAAGAGCTTCGACCTTATTCAAGTAATATTTGGCATTGGCAAAGTGGGATTTAGCTTTAGTGAAGGGCTTGCAATCTCCTAACACTTTCTTCACAGCACTGTTGCAACAATACTTGAAACATTGATGCTAGATAGAGGGGATTACCCCATTCTCATGAAGCCATGGCCGTCCGAGAAGTAAGTTGTGTGATGTCTTGGCATCAATGACATGGAACAAGATATTTGACTCCATATTGTCTATGAGCAACTTTATTCTCATGGTACCCAAAGCTCTCTGTCCCCTTGGTTGAATCCTTGAATCTTTAGGTGGCTATTCGAGAGCTCAGTGGTCGGGATCCCCAACTCTCTTAGTGTCTTTAAGGGCAAAATATTAACTATAGAGCCGCCGTCAACCAGGATTCTATTGACCCTTTATTCGTGGATATAACCCATCACAAACAATGGCCTGTTGTGGGGTTGGAACCCTAAAATCAAATCTTTGTCTGTGAAGACCACTACAGCCATAAAGTCTTCAACGAGCTCTTGGCTTTTCTTTTGGAAGCAACCAACTTCATTGGGGGAGTTGCTCATCTCATCAACTCCATTTGTTTGGTCATCGAGGGTGGTAGTGTTAACATTGGTACTATCATCCTCTAACGTGATTTTTCCTTGGTGGGCCAATTCTATGACTTTGTCCTTAAATACAAAATAGTTGTGGTTGGGGTGCCCGACTAAGCGGTGATACTTGCAGTACTTGGGATCGTCAGTCTTCCCAGCTTTTGCAGGCCGCTTCATCTCCTGTAGGTCAATGAGTTTGGCCTTTAGTAAGTCGTCGAAAATCCTGGGGACGTCTGTGTCTAGGAAGGGGTACAACTTGGCCTACATCTCCTTCAAGGTTGGCCTCTATGGCGGCGGAACCTCTTTCTTTTTAGCAGGTCTTTCTTTTGCCGGGGGTTTAATAGACTTCGCCTTGACCATCATAGACTCCTTGGTTGGTACCTTAGCGGCGGGTTTACTGGAGAAGGGCTTGCCCCGTTTTTGTTTCTCCTTGGATTTCTGAGAGTCTTGTGTGGGTAGACCATAGACTCCGCTACCACCATGCTCAACTCCATATTGTAAGCACAAGTGGCCAACTCTTCGAAGGTTTTTGGTTGGATCCTTAGCAGGATGTATTTCAATCCTCAGTGCATTCCTTGAATACACATTGCAATGCCTGAAGCCTCTGAAAGCCTATCCTTACAATTTAGACTCTTATTCCTTTAGCAATTGATGTATCCAATGATAAGCTCGTCCTTCCATTAGCGAGTGTTAATAAGTTTGATCATACTAATCGTTCGTCTAATGCTATAGAAGCAGTGGAGAAATTCTTACTTCAACTATTCCCAACTGTCGATAGATTTTGGCTCCAAATCAGTGTACCAGTTAAAGGTATTTCCTTTTAGAGACTGGACAAATTGTTTGACAAGGAGGCTACCGTAGATTCCAGCATCGTTCCAAGTCTCAATGAAATGGGTTATGTGCTACTTTGGATTTCTCATTCCACCAAATTGTTGGAACATGGGGGGTTGATAACCTGTTGGTATCTTCAGATCATCAATCCAAGCTGTGTAGGGCTTTGTGTAAGTTAGAGACGATTTGGTGGTCCCTTCAAATTTGCTTTTGATGGCCCCTTCAATGAAATCTTTTAGTTAATTGAGTAGGATGGAGCCATCTGCAGAGGGTTGCAGTTCTTTAATAGCAGACCTTTTTCCTTTATCTGGCTGTTGCTTGGATGTCTTAGCCTCATCATGAACTTCTTGAGGCTTCTCTTTAACGCGACTAGCCTCAACAGTTCCGCCTTTTCCATTAACTTAGAGATTTTGTAGTCTTATTCTTGTACATGCTTGGCAAGACCCTCAATTAACCTAGTCAATGCAGCGACTTGATCCTCTAGACTCGAGATCATTGTTGGAGTGGTGTTGGAGCCGGGTAAGGCGACTGGGCGAGGGCTGGAGGGCGATGAACTATTCTTATTGTCCTCACTCCTTTGGCCTAGGTAGTATGGTTCATCAGCGGCCTCAAAGATGACTATTGGCTCTGAGTAAGTCAACTACTTTGCTCAACCTCTAGCGACAACGCCTCTTTCAAGAGCAACTCCTAAGGGATTTGAGGCAGTAGGTTTGGGTGACTTCACTTTTTTTCTGGCCATTTGAGATTCTTAAATTTGCTTTTTGTTGAGAGAAGAAATGAGAGGTAGAGAGGTCCTACTAGGCGTGCCAGAAACTGTAGGCCAAAAATCTTGTAATAGAATTTTTATTAACAATAAATTTGTACAAGCCGATTACAATTTGAATCAAATGAAATTTTATGGGTTCTACTCTGTAATTTTGTCCTCTGATTCTTCGTTCAAGAATACTTGACTTGAAATTTGAACAATCTTTAAGGAAAGGGCTTGCACTTGATCTTTCTAGAAAGTTGTTAGGTCATTAGCAACACTGATCTTTGGGCTTAGCACCACGATTTTGGATCAAATACTGAATTTAAGGACTTTGATGAAGAACACCTTGAATTTGACTCTTTCAAACTTCTTGAAACTGGTGGTCAGAATTTGAACTCCTGGAATACTTCTTTACTTAAAGTCTTCTTGTTGCTCCTTCAGTTATTGTGTGTTTGGTTTATAGAGGCTACCCCCATTTATAGCGATCGAGAGGGCTTTGCTGTCATATTTGGTGAGTGACGTGGCGCAACTTGATTGGTCAGAAATATTTGATTTGGTATTATTTTTTTTAATTGAATGATTACGAATTAATTGCCGAATCAATAGTATTCTCCTTCCAAACTTGCAAGACTTGACACATGGCACGATTTGATTGGCCAACCTTGACTCATGTCGCAGTTTGATTTGTCAGCCAATTTTGTAGTATAATACTAATTTATTTTATTATTTAATTTCAAGAATTGTATTGAATTCAACTCCTAAAATATAAATAATTAACAATTGATATTTGATTACAAGAAAATTCCATATGGGGACATTTGATTGGGCAAATTTATTTCTCTCCTTTTTTTTTTATCTGACTACAATGTGTTCAAAATCAAATCGCACAACTAATGCATTTTTCTTCTGAATGACAGCTCTTTTTCCTTAAATTATAGATGGTCGGTGAAATATCTCATTAGAATTGCCACATAAAAAATTGAAAGTTTAACTGTTAAAAATTAAAATTATGATATCTTATATATTTATTTGAATAATTGATCTATTTTTAAAGGAAAGATATTAATATTATTTGTGATATGATAAATACGAAAGTATCATAAATAACCAAATATTTAAAAGAACTATGCTATAAAAATGGAAAAAAATTTAAAGGGCATAAATAATAAATTTGGAGATAAGAAAATAATTCAATTTTGAAGAAAAACGAATATAATATATATCCCACTTGTTGTTTAAATATATATATATATATATATATATAGATTCAAAGTAATATATTAATTGACAAATTTAAAACAAAATTAATATGTCTCAATTTTTTAATATTATATATAATAATTAACAAATAATAAATTATATAATTACTAAGCAAAATATTTATTTCCATACAAATGCCGTATACGTGCAAAGCACGTTCTTATTTTTGGGGTGTGTGTGTGTGTGTGTCAATACCTTAGGATAGGGGAATCTTTGTGGTTTATAAACGTATATCTACTGCAAAGCATAATTATACATTTGAAAAATGACAATTAACCAACATATAATAATCTTGTATCAACAAGACACAAATGGCAAAAATAAATATTAAAGTAATGAAGAAACCACGAGAAACTAGTATATGCAATGGTAATAAACATCATACAGGTCAGCTTGAATGTAAAAAAATCTTATAGAAAGTATCATTTAATAACCGAGAACATACCAAAACCTTATGGAATAGAGTTGTGTTTAGGGCAGCTATGTTATGTTTCATGGTAGAGAAGGCTGGTTGAGAACATTAAATTAAAGCATAAATAACAGTCCCAGTGTGCGTAGCCTCAAGGAATCATACAAGGATAGCCGTTGTAACAAAATCAGGAATAGACAAGACACAGAAACCAGGTAAGCGTTTCTCTACGGTAGTTGTCTCGACCAAACCTCAGTGCTGGCCCCATCTCTCCATCAGGTAACTACAACAAAAGTAATAAATTTGTTAGTATGTTCTCCATACTTCTTTGTAGAGCATGGCAGTTAGGATATGACAACAAAACATCAATACGATGAAAGGACAAAAGAAAATCAATTGTTTCAAATTTATAATCCATCTTGAACTTAAAGTTTCTGCCTTAACAATGGTATTGGATTCAATAATTATATAGATTTTGCACTTGCAATTACATAAATGAAATAAATAAAGCAACATTAACAAAAGGTACTTTTGTACCTAAAGTCGGGTGGTGAAGGGAACTGCAATTTGAGGAAATATAGAAGAATTTTAAATTACAGAAATCCCATAGAGAAAGTGTTCATTTTGCATAATCAATGACAATAGAAATAGGTTTGGGTGTTCATTCAAAAAGTATAGATAAATGAAAAAGGAGCTAAAGAAGTTGGTAAAAATAGGTAACAGGAGAATGCAACCTAGCTCATCACAATCCACATTCCCTAAGAATTATAAGAATAGAGAAAGAGAAAAGAGTTCTTACATCTGCAAGAGGGAGATTGCAATCTGAACACCTACTCGTGCATTGTTTTCACAAAAGCAATGCCTAGTCCACCACTAAGGAAAAAGATGAACAAATATGAAACTTTGCAATAAAAGATAGCATTTGATCTAAAACAGGAATAAACAAAGAAATCTTCATAAAACTATGCACATAAGATGTGATTAAAGATGAAGGCTAAAATCCATAAGCTTTATACATTAGTAGAGTTAATTTTTTTTTTTTTTTTAGTTATGACACCAAAGTTTTCATAAAGAATACCTGAAGCAAGGGCAGTTCCTCTTGTTAGCTTATTCACTCTAGCAAGTAAGAAGGGAGTTTCAACGTTGCCAATCAGCTCTCCATGTCACACATCCAGCCTTTATCAAATTTCATGGGATCTAAACACTTACTAATTAATATCATTTCTATCATGCCCCAATCTTGGAATTATGACATGATAGTATTTGTGAACTAACTTAGCGAATTCCAAACATAAACATTTAAAGAGCAAGCTAAACCAATAACATAATTCAATAATCATTCCAGAAATAACATCACAATAGCGATGACAATAGTATCTCATCTCGATGACATAGCAGTAAAACGAAAACCTATCTATTACATCTCAATAATCTTTAGGAAATAATAGCAACAAGCTTAAAACTATGTAAACTATAGGGCCCTCATTTTGATCTATCATCCCCAAATTTGTCCTTGATCATTCATGTCTTCTATCAAATGTCAACTAGTAGTGGTGAGCAATGAATTACCTAGCAAATGATAACACTTACTTGTTTCATTTTCAAAAGCAGATGTGAGCAAGCAAATACTAGTTGCAAAAATTTCAGAATTAGGTAAAATAATTACATTAAAAAAATATGCAAAAGCAATAATAGCATTCGCATAAAATTTAAGAAAAGTTGGTCACATTGAATCACTTTATTCCATTGTTCTTATAGTTCACATATTTTCATCTCCCACTCCTCAGTCAACTCATAGTCATTCATGTACATTGTGCATGCTTTCCACTGATTATGGCTTTAGTCTATGTTCTCTCGTTTAAGGAAGGATGTGTTTAATTCAGCTATGTTTCTGTGGCCTCAGGGCTTCAATCCTATTTGAGAGGTATCCCAATCATTAGTTACCTGACTAGTAGGGCCAAGCATCAACTTCACCTACTTTTGGTCCCAATTTTGACTTCGATTGGGCGGACTCCAATTCATTATCCAATTAGTGAGGTAGAACTCATTCCTCATGGTCATTGCAAATCACATAACTATCTATTATGTTCTCATTATATGTATTCAGTTTCCAATATACGGTTAAAATTACATCTGTACAAGTAGCTCACATCTAGGTTTCAAAACAATAACACTTTCAGGTTTGCAAATCATCACATAAATTCCGTGCTTTTGTAGTTGACAAAGTGTTCAGAAATTTAATTTAAAATGTGCATAACATTCAATTGTAGAAGTAAAATAGATTTAGAAAGTAGTTGAAAAAAATTGGTAAGGTGTTTCCACTTACTTATCATTTAGCTTAGTTGAAGATTGGGTTTTTTGGCTACTACCTTTTGTCACCTATTCAATCACATATGCAATCCTTATTCTGTAGTGGGTTTATCTATTGATGCAAGCTTGTTAATGCTTAATGTATCCTACGCATTTATGGTCGCTTGAGTCCTTTCAATCATTATTTGTTGTATTCCATTATGCCTTGCAGGGTAGGTTTATGCCTAATTTAGCCCTAAAATTGAAAAAATTTGGATTAATTCTCCCCCAATCATGTAAACTATTAATTGGCCACTATCTAGTTTCGCGACTGCAACATCTAGGTTCGCATTCACAATATTCAACCATGAGACGTATTGGAATTTTCATCGTTCTTCTTATGATTGCGATCAACCTCTCCACAATCGTAGCTCCAAGGTTTGCGACTGAGCTTGTGGTCTTAGGGGGTTCTGTAATTCCCATGCTCAGGTTCGTGATTGCGTTAATCTCTCTCACAACCATGACAATGCCCTAGCTTTCATGTAACATATTGTTTGTTTGAGTTTTCATATTCTACTTCAAGTCAATCCTTAAAACTCATTTCTACCTTTGTTTTCATGGTCCTTAGGAATGTGAAAATTTAACATTCCTACATGTATACATGATAACTAAGTAATTTGGCATGAAAATTACCTCGTATCCATGCGTTTGAAGGCTAAGAATTTCTCACACTTTCTAGGTTGATGAATAGGGTTTCAACCTTTTTAAATACTACTTATACCCTAAGCTAGTTAGTGTTTGCATAGGATTGTAGTAGTTTAGGTCCTAAGATTAAATTTACCACTTTTCTAATTTCAGGCCTATTTTCTGATGAATTTCCAAGCCTTTAATCCCATTTTCATATTTCCATGCTTGGAATTATCTCTCTAATTTATTAAATCATGTGGCAAAAATTTTCAAGCCTAAAAATGCCAATTTTTTGTGTTAGGCTTCCTTATTCAACTTCTAATAATTTTTCGGGAAATAATACAAAATTGTAGTAAAATAGTTTCAACTATAATTCCACAACAATTCACAAAATAATCGTTCAAAAATGTCCCCAAAATTTTGGGGTCTTACAATTTCCATCTTAAATGAGAAACTAAATCCCAAAGCAGAAACTATCAAATGAAAGGAAATAAATCATTAATCAACAAATGTCCTAATGCTAGACAAATTATACAGACAAAAAAATGCCAGATATTATCAGGGTAACTTTTTAACCCTTCTATAGTAAGAAGACATGCCAATTTTAGGTGAACTTTAAAGGATAAAATAGCAAATCCTCATAAAATTCTCCCTTATGGGAAAAAATAGAAACTGGACCTCATATTGAATAGGTATTTACTCCTAAAAACTGAACAGAAAAAAAAAGAACTAACTATATGAGATCATTAGGGGCATTACTACACAAGATAATCTACAAACAAAAAATTTTACATGCATGCTCCATTTAACAAATACCTTGTAATTCCTTCAGTCTGTGAAAAAATACAATGTGTGTCACCAACCAAGTAAAATGGTAAAACTTATTAGCTAAAATTTCTAGTGGGGAAGGCAAAAAGGAAGTATAAATTTCGACGCTTTGAAGAAAAAAGGCTAACATTATGAAAACTAACTCAACAGAAATTCTTACATTTCCAAAAGTTAGTAAGTCTTTGTCGAAAACCATATTTATGGCAACAAATGTGAAAAATAAACTAAAGCCAAAATTTCACCTTTCTGCAATAAGCTTTTGTTGAAGTGGATTTTTCTTTTCCAAAAGAGAATCTATAATTGTGATGTATTATAAACGTGTGAAACTGCTTTTAGGAGAAGTAGAGGAAACCCAAGAAAGAAGAGCAAAAAAAATTCTCATAGAAGCCTACCCTTTTTATTGCATATAAGCTATATATATATATATATATATTTGTTCCACATGTATAACCAAATACAATTAATAACACTGCCACTAATCATAACAACCACTAGGGGCCACTCAATTAACAACGTAGTCTTTCCAATAATAAGGCATTCTTTTCTTCCTCAGTTCTCTCCCTTTGATTCCCTACTGAGGTTGTATAGTTTCACCATTACCCCCTCCTTAAGTAGCAGCCTTGTCCTCAAGGCGACAGTTTTGATAATGCATTACAACAATTCAGGTTCCGATTTAATAAGCATTGTTTCCAATGACTTAATGACTATGGATGAAGGGGTGTAGTCAGCCAATTAGGGGGGGTGGTCTACCATAAACCACTTAAAATGGTGGGTATCCTATAGGCTTATCAATTGAAGTGTTATACCAATATTTCACCCATGGAAGTATCACAGCCCATCGAAGAGGGAAATCCATGGCAAATGCAAGCAAATATATTTCCAAACATAGGTTCACAACCTTTGATTGCCTGTCAGATTGTGGATGATATGCGCTACTCATGTTTAAGGTTGTCCCATGTATTTGAAACAATTCCTTCTAGAATTTGTTGATGAACAAAGGCTCCCAAACTGTAACAATTGCTCATGGGAAGCCATGCAATCTTGCGTACTCCGTAATGAAGTAGTGTGCCAACTAAGGTTCATTAAAGAAAGCTAGTAATGTGCGAAGATGACCATATTTTGAAAAGAAATCCATAGTGACCCAAATTGTACCTTTCCCAGCAAATGGTGATAACCCAATTATGAAATCCATCAAGATATTATCCTAAATTCACTGTGGAATTGGTAGAGGTTGCATCTGCCCCTTTACTTTGAAGTTTCTAGGTTTAACCTGCTGGCATATGTTGCATTACTTAACAAACTGTTGAACATCATCCCAAATCTTAGGCCAATAAAAATTGGTGGATAGGTGAGAAAGATAATTGTTTTCCCCACCATGCCCTCCTATTAATGAGCTATGGAATAGAAGAAGCAATCTTTAGCATAGGTTATCGACATTAGGAACAAATACCCTCTTCTTACAAAATAATAACCCATCTTAAATGCTATAGGTATGCTGCAAACTTTCGCCTTCATTTATTCACTCTGTGATTGTTCTATTGTTTGCATCTTTAGTAAGCCCAGATTTTATTTCAAAAAGCAACTCACAATCTATAGTAGTGAAGGCTTGAAGCTGTCCTTATGCCATTGAAGACCACTTGGAAATGGTGTCAGCCCTTTGTTGCTTATCCTTAGTTTATAGATAACAAAGAATTTTGTAGCCAATCAGCTTTGTAAGCTACCTCTATTGTTCAGCGATTTAAATGACTTGCAAGTTGAGTTAGTTGAGACTTTTATGGTTCATTAGAATGGAGAAAGGTGTTCCTAGTAAATAGTGATGCCAAAGTTTGATAGTAGTAGTTATTGCATACATTTCTCAACTATAAGTTAAAGATGTCCACATACGGGGAGGCAATTTCTTACTAAAATAAGCAACTAGGTATTGTTCTAGTGACAGAATGGCACCCACAAGGTATCAGTTTCCATTTCAAAAGGTTGGCTAAAATTAAGCAAGGCTAACACTAGGGTATTCACAAAAGCTTGCTTATAGTTGTCGAAGGTGAACTTGGTTGTAGATTCCTATTAGAACTCTGATCTCTTCAATAAATCTATTAGAGTTTTGGCAATAGTTTCATAATGGTAGATAAAATGCTGATAGTATCTAGTTAGCCCTAAAAATTATCGAATTGAAGTCATGGAGTCAAGTTTAGCCAAATTACAAATAAAGCACACCTTTGCTAGATCGACCTCCATACCGTTAGCTGAGATGACATGGCCGAAATATTCAAGTTGCTCATTCCAAAAGGAAAACTTAAACCCTTTTGGAAAGAATTGATGTTCTTAGTGAGTGGGTAATGCAGTTTGGAGGTGAGAAAGATGCTTTGCCCAATTCCTGTTGTATACCAAGATGTTGTTAAAAAAGACTAAGATAAATCATCGAAGGAATGATTGGAAAAACATATTCATGGTTGTTTGGAAAGTGGAAGGTGTAGTGGTAAGTCCCAATGGCATCACAAGAAATTCATAGTGCCCTTTGTGAATCCAAAAAACTGTCTTAGATATGCTATTAGAGTGCAGTCAGATTTAGAAATACCCACTTCTTAAATCTAGTTTAAAGAAACAGAAGTTCTGTGTAACTCATTAAGAAGTTCACTGACCATTGGAATTGGAAATTAATCTTTAAGAGTAATAGCACTCAAAGCTTAGTAATCTACATGGAGATGCTAATTACTGTCTTTCTTTTGAACTAGCAAGACTGGGAAGGAAAGGGCTCGCGGAAGGCCCGATGATTTGTTGTTCAAGCATCTCTTTTAACTTGTTGCTCATTTTCATCTTTCTGATAGTGTGGGCAATGGTAGGGTCTCACATACATCGATTGAAATGTCAGTAACAAGGTAATCTAATGATCCAAGGCTTGTGTAGGAGGTAGTCCTAAGGGGGTGTCAAACATGACCTTATAGTATTTGAGAAGTAGGTCCAATTTAGGTTGTTTAGAAGAGGGAGCCTCTAAAGTGGGGTCCTTGGGTGTGAAGTGTGATTCAATGCGAAAGAACTAGGCTAATGCATCTATTATAGACATTTATCATAGTTTGTTCTCTTAGATAAGCTTAAGTGTTCCCTCTTATTTGGCCCCTTGTAGAGTGATATAATCTTATCCCCAGAAGTAAACTTAAAGCTTAATTGAGATGGTCCATGGTTACCTGGCCCACGCATAATAGTCATTAGGCTCTTAATATGGCATCCACCATTAAAAATTCTAGTTCATGAAAATCAACTGTAAACTCATGGTTGTTAATCCTCAATGTCACTCTGTAACTCCTTCCTTTGCTAGACAATTAGGTGCCATTACCAATAGCAATAGTAAATTAATGAGAGTGATCAGCGGAAATTTTGAGGAATTTGATGATTCAGGGATGGATGTAGTTGTGAGTGCTGCTAAAACCTAACAAAATAGAGATAGGATGTCAGTTAATATGGATGACCAACCTCAACATTTAGTGTCCTAAGGCTCCCACCAAGATTTGTTGTCTCTCACCAACTGTCAAGATCAACCCTAAAAAATTCTTACGGATTTAAGGGGCTCTCATATTCATTATAGGGTTTGATTTCCTCCATTAATAAGAAGGTTGATTGATTCTAACAATAGTGCCTTAGCTAATATTGTTCATCACACGAAATGCACAAGCCTTGGGCGTGTCACCTTTGTTGCTCAGTAAGAGAAAGGCGATGAACTGGCATTGAGGGAGTAGAATTTTGTATGGCATTTGTAATTGGTAGAAGAGAGATTGGGGGATTAGTTTTGCTGAGGTTTTTGGTTTTGAGGATTCACTGTAGTTTGGGTTTGTAGATTGGGATTTTGATAAAGGTAACTGGAAGGTTGAGGAGATGTTGTGTACTTTACCTTTAGCATGTTTAGCCAGATCGATAGTAGTGGAGAGGTCTATGGGTTGAGGAGCTATTTCTATTTGGATCTTAGGTTTAAGTCCATAGATGAAGCAAGAGAGGATTGCTGAAGGGGGTCGACCATCAATTTGATTGCAAATCTTCTCAAAAGTAGCTTGATACTCTACAATTGAACTACTTTGGGTTAGCTTAAACAATGCCCCTTGGGGATCAACATGGGTAGAAGGGCTAATGTGATTCTCAATAGCTCGAGTAAGAGCTTTCCATGATGATAATTGTCGATTCTTGTACATCTATTGGAGCTAACACAATGCTTGTCAGTTATGTAAAAACTAGCCAAACGTATTCTCTCATTATTTGGTGTAGAGTAAAAATTAAAGTACCTCTTAGCTTGGAATATCCAATATAAAGGATCAGTGCCGTTGAAAAAGTTGAGTTCACAATTTGGAGGCTTCATGTGTGTTGGTTGATGCAAATTGGTTGAGAAATATATAGATCTTGAGTATAGAAGCAGCTAAAGTCAAATAGATCTTGCCTGTGTGCTATATTCCAAAAGGGATCTCACAACCATTACAAAAATCCCCCCATTCAGTGTCCAACGTGCATTAGCTGTTCCACATTAGAAAACAAAGTCGAAGAAATAAGCAATATATAAGTGAAAAAATATTTTATAATCCATAGCTTTGATGCTATAGGTCAAGAATCACAGTGAACTTATAAATAAACATATCCACGCATAGTCCCATGAAAGTACTCTTGATTTGGACCTTCTATTAGACCCAAAATGTGGTTTTAGAACTAGTGATTTAAATTGAAATTGGATATAAAGACTGTGATGGCTAGACCTTAATAGTCACCCTATGGTGGACAAAAGAAGTTTGGCTCGACTATCAAATATGAGTCAGTTGTCCTATATTGTAAGAGAATAGGAGAATTGGGTTGTGTATAAGCGGAAAATAACATAAATCCATAAATTTTAAATTTTTAAATAAAATATGGTATCAAACCCTTGAATATATATGCTGATATTTAAGCTCATGAAAGTTGCTTTAGATTCTGAGCCCTCCACAAGAACCAATGCCACCCTTCCGTGCAATTGGAACTTTGTGTTATCTTTCCTTGTCATTCTTTCAAGTTTGAATTAGTCGTTTTAGCACACCTTAATCGTAAGTTCATAATTATATGATATGAGATTGAAAATACTTATTTAATTTTATTTGTAGTATATTTTTGCATATTTAAGTATTTGTTTTTATTCTTCATGAAAAAATATTATAATTTGAATTAAATATAAAATATAAAGAAAAAAATTAAAACTACTAAAAAAACATAATTTTATATTTATTTGGTCCAAGAAGTGCTATGTAACTCAACTAAGTACAAACCACAAAGGTTACTCTATATACCACAATTTTAGTAAATAGTATATACAGACATGCATACATACGTACATACCATGCAAACATACATATTACACATATACACACATAGACAGACTCATTTGTCAATTGTAATCTGTGTCTTAAACTTTTAGGCTTTGTGCTTATAGTCATTTAATGTTTACTTTATATTCCACTGTAAAATATGAATTACTTACATTAGAGTGAGAATTATATTGCTTGGAAGAATTTTTCCGTTAAGACATACAAGTAAAAACACAGTTTTAAACATTCTAGATTTATTAGCAGAGTCGCAAATTTTTTTCATTTGAATTACCAAAATATCAATTTTACCATCCACATTTTGCAAGTCATGATTTTAATTATTAAATATTACATTTGAAGTTTTTCATGCGTGTCCTTTCGTCGGACAATAGTGCATATATAATACCGTAGAGTACTTTATCTATTTACTTGATAAGTCAAATTTATATGAATCTTCAAAATGTAAAAAAATATATATAATTAATAATTAATACATTATTCTACACATATTTCTAATTTATTGAACACAAATTGAATTCATCAAAACATACTTTTTGCTCAAAAACTATTGCTGTCTAGGAAATTATTTTCCCTCGAAACCCCACAAATTGAAAAACGCAGATCCTTAAACTTCAAAATAAAATTTCATTTTAAACACACACGCACACACACACAAATATATATAAAATTATAATTCAATCAATACTTTTATCTAAATAAAGTCATTATCAATATATATACTTATATTCACATACACATGTCTATATTTATATTTATAGTTAAAAAATTAATTGCTACTATAATGTAAAATCACTGTATTCAATTATTGAATAATATTATATATGTCTTAACCAAAAATATTCCACTAACCAGACATGAACATTAAGTTAGTTTTAATGTCCAAAAATAATAAATAATGAAAACAAAGCACATAATTTATTATTTTCACTATACCTAAAGTATCCATAGTAAAAAACGGCAGTCATTTTGTACAATATTATATTATAACGTTATCAAATTTTAAATAATAAAATTAACATTAATAATAAATTAAATAATGTTTTGAATAAATAGAGGATAAAGTGATAAATAAAGGGGAAATGAGAGGTAAACTAGAAATTAATTGTCACGCGAAAGCCATGGCCAGATCAAGTTCGTGCTTCTTCAATTTAAATAGTAATAGAAAATAAATCGGGAGAAACACATTTCCTTTTCATTTTTTTTCTTTTTCTTTTTAAATTTTCAGCTCTAGCTGATTAGCATTTCATGTTTTTCGATAGTTGTCACATTTAACTAGGGTGCAAATCAGCAGAATTCAAATGGAAGAAATCAAAAGTTTTCGGCTTAGAGTTTTAAGCTCGAGCTCGGAATCTTGAACTTGAGTTTTTTTTTTTTTTTTTAAAGTGACATAGTAGAGTAGGTTGAGAAACATAAAAGAAAAGGCAATTTGTTTTAGGAACATCATTTAATAACATTCAATATCCCTTTTAATTAACCATTTAATTATAAAATATAAGTTACAAAATGCACGTAGGAATTAACTAAAAATATTTAAAATTTTATTATTTTTTTCAAATATTAACACATTTCATTTGAAAAGAAAATATAAGAAATAAATATAAAAAAACTTGGTCTAGTAATGTGTTTATTAGCTTATAACATAAATAAATATGAAAATTTTATTAATTCTCTAGAATACGACATTTCACTGATAAGTCTATCATAATAAATTTCTTATTTTAAATAATGTTATAAGAAGCGAATATTAATTACAAAAGAATGTATAAATATCTGAAGGACACATACCTTAACATTTTTTAAATATATATTTTCTAGAATACTATAGTTATTATTTAGAGTATATATTTCTTTCTATTTCATTTTCAAATACATTATTGCAAATTGTTTTGTGAAAGGTCCAAATACTTCTGTGTAGATATTGTTAATAATTAAATGTGGACGAATTCAAAATTGATTTGAAAAAAACAAAAATGAAAACTGTAGAAAATATACTGAATAATTATTTGAAATATGTATAAAGTTATAAATGAGAATTAGAAAAGTTATTTAAAATTAATTTCCACAATGCTGTGAAATATCTTATTATTACTATTATGTATTTACCAAATATATTGTAGACTATCTTTCTTCATTTTATTATTTCACCAAATATTTTTGAAGGCAACATATTTAATGAGAAGATGATATACCAATATTGTGAAAACATAAAGATCCGGGCTTGTGAAATTTTAAGCCAAGGCATTCAAACTCAATGTAACTGGGGTTCAAATCAAAATTTACACCAACATTTTAGAAGGTATACACAACTGCTCAATATATTAATAAGAAAAAAATATTAATAATTAGATAAATGAATAGTGAATGCATGTGACCACATGACATCAAATGCAAGGGGACAAAAAGGGAACCATCCATTAGTAAAATTAACGGCGACGGAGTGCTCTGCTCGCCCACCCACCCTCACCATGCCCATTGAGAAACCACTCACGGTTCAGACATTGGCATTCGATACCTAGCCGACAGTGACAGCCAACTTTGTCTCGTGCGCGCGTTGCCCCACACCCACACCGCCTCAATGAATGATACATCTTGGACCGTGCTCTCTACTTTTGGGACACGTGCTCTTACCTTTATCATCTCCCAAGGGCTCTTCGCTCGGACCCCCTTTTCCTCAACCCATCGGTTCACTCTTAACCATAATATCCCCACTGAATGAACCCACACTGAGAAAACCAGGTACACTAGATCTGTACTACAGTCTGTTTTCCGTTCTCCTTTTAACTACCCCGCTAAATTACACCACCACTGTCCACTTCCCTAAAAAAGGGAGGAAAGTTAGGGAAGAAAACCGCAGAATCCTCAATATGAAGTACCTGACCCAAACCCTAGACCGTACCAACTAAATCTGATTTCTCAGAGGTGCTATATTCTCTCTTGTATGCCCATCTTTCTGCTCAGATTACTTGTGTACTTTGCGTGAGTATTTAGTGGGTCAAATGTGTGAGACTAGATTTTTTTTCTTGGTAGTGTGTGTGTGTGTGTGTTTAGATACAGTCAAAACTGAAAAAGGGTTCTTGATTTTGGAGCTATTTTGAGTCAGGTCTTTTGATCTTAGATCTCTATTCCATTGCCTGTTAACCTATTCAAAGTGGATTTTTTTTTGTTTTTCTGTTTTTTCGTTGCTTAGCTGTCGTCTGAACAAAATTTAAGCAGTTTCACGGATCAGTTTCAATTACTCACCCGAGTTTTTGCGGTAACTAGATCGGGCAAGAGAGAAATAAGGATTTGAATTCACCTGTTATAAGTTTTGGCGCGTTGTCTTGATTGGATCTCTTTCTAGAACTATATAGACAATAGGGCCGACAAGAAGAAGAAATAGAATCGTAATTTTTCTAGTGACGGAAGGAAGGGGGTTGGCCAATCAAGACTAATGTCGATTGCCGTTCAACAAATTTAGGGAGTGGAAGAAGAAAACCGCGCGGTAGTTGTAAAGGTGTCGTATAGGCATGGCAAACAGATGGTGGGCAGGAAATGTGATGATGAACCCGTTGACATCCTCACCACGTCCATCTCTTCACCTCAGAAACACTGCAGAAGATGAAAACGCCGCCGCCTTGAACGCCACAAATGCGTCAAATAGCAGCGGAAGTAATCCAAACCAAAACCCTGAAAACGGAGACGACGACGAATACCAAAACCCAGCTGGAGATGTCGACATTTCCGAGCCCTCGTCCAGCTCCGGACGCCGCCCCAGGGGCCGACCACCCGGTTCCAAGAACAAGCCCAAACCTCCCATTGTTATCACTAAAGAAAGCCCTAATGCCCTCCGCAGCCACGTTTTGGAAATCAGCAGCGGCAGCGACATTTGGGAAAGCATAGCGACGTTTGCAAACAGGCGCCACTGTGGCGTTTCGGTTCTGAGCGGCAGTGGGATTGTCACCAATGTGACCCTGCGTCAACCAGCTGCGCCGGGTGGTGTGCTAACCCTCCACGGCAGATTTGAGATGTTATCCTTATCGGGGGCGTTCTTGCCAGCCCCATCTCCGTCTGGCGCCACCGGATTGACGGTGTACTTGAGTGGCGGTCAGGGGCAGCTTGTTGGGGGCACGGTGGTTGGTGCACTGATGGCATCAGGGCCTGTGATGGTCATCGCAGCTACGTTTACGAATGCCACGTATGAGAGACTGCCGCTGGAGGATGACGCCACCGGCGAAGGAATGCAGCTGCAGCAGACGTCCGCAGCAACCACAGGAACCATTGGTTTGGATGCTGATCGCCCGGCATCATCTTTACCTATGTACAATTTACCTCCCAATTTAATTCCAAATGACCAAATGCCGAATGATGTCTTCTGGGTTCCTCCGCGCTCATACAACTGAGGGTGTGACATGCTTAAACTGGACATGGTTTACGTTTCTATAGCCTCTGTGGAAGTTCTTATATGCATAGGAATCGTGAAGCAGTGTCAAACTTGCCAGCACTTCTGTTTTCCATGTAAATTGCTTCTCTCAGTAGGTTTTTCTTTTATTGTGTTTTACGACTTAGTTTGGAAAAGGATTCCTTCATAAATGGAAAGACATCTTCCAAGTGGTGAGCAATTTGATTTTGCTGTCATCATTTTAGGATGCCATTTTACTTCGATTTATGATGTTGGTTAAAATTTAAGGTTTGGGACATAATTTCGTTAACGTTTACTTCCATACGTAATGATTTGATGATAATTTGTGAAGTAGCAGAGCATTATAGCTGTTAGTGTTTTTTGGTTGCTATTTGAATAAGAGATTCATCTTATCCTCTGACAATTGATCTTTTCGGCTCAATTTATTGGTTGGAGAGCTCAAGCCTTGAACAACTTTTGATTTTATGCTATCAAATCATTGTGGTTTAACTGGATAGTTCGAGCAGCAATAAGTGATCTGGTTATTACTTGATTTTTATTTGGAGTAATTCGTATAACATAATTGATTTGGCAGTTATGCTCTGAACTGGGGCATGCCTCCAAATTAACAGATTTGGCATGTTCTAGCTATTATATCCCGAATTTTTACAATTATGTTTCAAGGGGATGTTAAAAAGCAACATATATGGCGTTGATGATGAGCATTAGATGAATCGCAGTGTGTTCCGGCCACGTAATTCATCACATGACAAGTGAATTGTACTTGGCATGCCGACCTTCAAGTGGAGTGAGCAAGTGCAATAATACTTGTCCCTAAAACTTTTAAATCATGCCTGGGCAACAGTTTTTCCCATTTTCTTCTTATTGTATGCTAATAATAATTTGCGGCTGCAATATTTGTGAGTTAGTTGTTTCTGTAACAACAATCTGCAAAATGCCTGCTGTCCACTTATAAAACTAAGTTCTGGTGTTTTGAAGTTTCAACGATTTGTGTAAACTTAAGTGTTGAAGGAATGATTTAAAATCATCAATGTATGGGTTATTTTTTGTGATTCAATAGAATTGATGGCTGATTTTTTGGAGTACGTGGGAAGATTTTTGGGAGCACGTGTGATTAAGCTTTTGGAACATGTGGATGTTGAGATGGCAATATTTTTACAAATTATTTTAATGATCAAATGCATCCAATTTTTTATTTTTGTTGCTTTTTAAATTTGTTCTCTTTGCACTATATAACCTGTTGTTGTGATGAAAATATGTTGTTAAGCAACGAAAAGGAATTGACTTATACTTAATTGATATTAAGCTTGTTTTATTCTCTCCTTCACCAACATTTTGTGGTATCAAAGTCAAGGTAAACGGGTTCTAATCTAAAGTTGAGGGAAAATACGGCAAACAATGGAACTAATGTGACAATACAACCCTTAATTCCAATTTTTAAAGGTGAATGACGTGAACAGAAAATCACAATGGAAAACAATATGGTACTGAGCAATGTAATCGAACCTGAATCTAAAATTCTAAGAATGCAAATCGAGTGATAAATGTCGACCTAACGTAATAGAATTGGATTGAACCTGATGTAGACGACCATAATCAGCACATTGGACACTGATTGATACATCATGAATCACACAGACCAATTTGGAATAACTCGATTTGGGAGATTGGAATTTACAAAAAATTAAACGCACAATTTTAGGGAATTTGGAACGGATTTGAATAGATTAAAACTCTCTCTCTCTATCTCTCTCTCTCTCTCTTTGGGTGTGTGTGTCTTATATAGACTGCAAAATTGAATTTATAGGTAGTTTGGAAAACCCTAGTCCATCTAAGTTTGGGTTTCCCTAATGGGCTTACTTATTTGTGGCCCAATACTAAAAATAATTCAGAATAAAATAAAATATCTAAATATAAACTTAGGCTAATCTTCTTGTTCCTTTGCTTCCAGGTCATCAACCAACTGCAGAATATTCACCAAGCGCTCCTGCTTAGGTTCTTCAAATTCATGTCCACATATACTTCTTTTTGAATTTCGTGCACAAATGCGTTGATTGCTTCTTTAATTCTTTTTACTTGTGCCCTAGTCATTGGTTCAATTGAAATTACCAAGGGATCCTCCTTATTACGTTGGACGTATACATCATTCCCCTCCTCTTGAAAAGAAATTGCCCTCAATTTAGCGTCTTGCTCATCTCCTCCATCAAACAAGCTTAAGTCAGAAACATTAAAAGTTAAGCTAATCCGCACTCACTTGATAGTTCTAATATGTTAGTGTTATCATTAATTCTTTCGAAAACTCTGAATAGTCTATCCCTTGAAGCATTAGTTTAGACTTTTTTTGCTTAGAAAATCCCTCCATCATATGAACTCAGACCCAATCCTCGGGTTCAAACACTACCTTCTTTCTTCCTTTATTTGCTTTTGCATGTACTGTTGGTTTCGTTATTCAATTTTTTGCTTGACTTGCTCATTCATCCACTTTACGTACTCTGCGTGCTTCTTGTCTTCTAAACTCTAATATTGTCAGGCAATGGTAACAAATCTAATGGTGTTAGTGGATTAAAATTATCTACAACTTCAAATTGGGGCATGTTTGTAGTAGAATGAATATCCTGATTATAAACAAATTCTACATGTGGCAAACATTCTTCTCAACTTTTAATATTTTTCCTAATAACAGTACACAACAATGTAGTGAGCGTTCTGTTAACAAACTCAATTTGCCCATCAGTTTAAGGGTGACAGGTTGTAGAAAATAGCAATTTGGTTCCCAATTTAGCCTATAGCATTTTTCGGAAATAGCTTAAAATTTTAACATCACTATCAGACACTATAGTTATGGGCACGCCATGTAGAGAAACCACCTCTTTAAAGAACAAATCAGCTATATGCAAGGCATCATTAGTTTTATGGTATGCAATAAAATGAGCCATTTTAGAAAATCTATCTATGACAACAAAGATGGCATCACTACCATTTTTAAACCTAGGTAACCCCAAAACAAAATCCATAGATATATCAGTCCTAGGGGTACTCGGAATAGGTAGAGGGTGATACATACCATGAGGTTGGTTGCGAAACTTGGCTTCTTTACACCGTATACACTTTTCTATAACTTGCTCCACATCTCTTTTCAGTTTCAGCCAATAAAAGTGCTCTTGCAAAATTAGTACTATCTTGGTGACACCAAAGTGTCCCATTAACCCTCCATAGTGAACCTCTCTAATAAAAAATTCTCACAAAGGGCACCGTGGAACACACAATTTATTAATATAGAATAGATAACCATCATGCCTAAAGTATTTGTCATAAGCTTGACCGAAGTTAAGGTCTTCTTTAATATGCTCAAACCCTAATAATCTCGTGCCTTGCATGTTGAACAAAGTCTACTTATAAGATAATGCATCAGCAACTACATTTTCCATACCTTTCTTGTATTTGATGATGTAGGAAAATGTGTAAATGAAAGAGACCTATTTAGCATGCTGTTTGCTTTTAAATGCTTCAATGATTCATGATCAATATGAATCACAAACTCCTTCGGTCTCAAGTAGTGCTTCCATGTCTCCGGGGCTCGCATTAAGGAATATAATTCCTTGTCATATGTAGAATAATTCAATACAACACCATTAAGCTTTTCACTGAAGTATGCGACAGGCTTCTTCTCTTATATTAAGCCTTCTCCAATACCTACACCAGAAGCATCACATTCAATTTCAAAGGCCTTATTAAAATTAGGTAAAGAAAGTAAATGAGTATGTGTAAGTTTATACTTCATGGTATCAAACGCTTGTTGTTGAGCATCTCCCCACTTGAACTTCTCATTTTTCTTAATTACGGTGGTAAGGGAAGCAGCAATAGTACTGAAGTTCTGCACAAATTGCCTGTAGAAACTAGCCAACCCATGGAAGCTCCTTACTTCAAATATTGATGTCGGAGTTGGCTACTTTTGTATAGCCTTCACCTTACTCTCATCCACCTGTCTTCCCTGTGCACTAACAACAAATCCTAGGAAGACATAGTAATCAGTACAACAGGTGCATTTCTTAACATTAGTAAATAACTTTTCTCGTCGTAACACATCAAGCACATTGCACATGTGTTCAACATGCTCAGTTAACGTTTGGTTATACACTTATATGTCATCAAAATAGACAACGACAATTTTACCAATGAACGCATGCAAAACATGATTCATTAGACGTATGAATGTACCAAGAGCATTAGTAAGTCCAAATGGCATCACAAGCCATTTGTATAACCTAAATTTTATTTAAAAGCTATTTTCCATTCATCACCGTCACACATCCTAATCTGATGATACCCACTCTTAAGATCTATTTTAGAAAATATAGAAACACCATGTAGTTCATCAAGCAAATCATCTAAACGAGGTATGGGATGACAATACTTTACCGTAATGGCATTAACAGCTCTACAATCTACGCACATACGCCATTGTCTGTCTTTCTTCGACATGAGTAGCACGGGAACGACATACGGGCTCATACTCTCTCGAACCTATCTCTTACTTAGTAATTCCTCCACTTGTCTTTGGATTTATTGGGTTTTCTCTAGGTTGGTCCTATAAGTTGGCATGTTGAGTATATATGCCTCTGAAACAAAATCCATCTAGTGTTCTATCCCTCGAATCGGTGGCAATTCATTAGGAATCTCCTTAAAGAACATGTCAGTATATTCCTATAATAAAAACACTACAACAGAGGGGAGGGAAAATGAGATATCATCAGATATATAATATGATTCCTTATACATTAATAACACAAGGGATCTCTTAGCATTCAACGCTAGCCTCACATCTTTCATAGATGCTAACAAACACTCTTTCTTTTCATTTCCCCTCTCATATTTTTTTTGCTCTCTTCCTCTCAATCCCTCTTTTCTTTTCTTCCTTCTCTTTAACTTTAACTCCAATTGCCTTTGCATGTACGACTGATTCTCATATACTTGCTTTGGGAAGGAGCTAGGGTGACCTTCTTGCCATAGATTGTGAAGGAGTACTGGTTGGTCAACCCATTATATATTATTTGCCGATCAAATTGTCATGGCCTACCAAGCAAGATGTGACAAGCTTGCATAGGTACTACATCACATATCACCTAAACTTCATACATACCTATCTTAAAGCTCATTAACACCTGCTTCGTCACCTTAACTTCACAACTATTATTAAGTCAGTATAACTTATACAGTTTAAGATGATCTTCTTAGGCAAGGCCAACCTCTCAACCAACGTTGTGCTTACCACATTCATGCAACTCCATCCATCCACTATCAAACTGCATGTCTTTCCATTAATTAGGTAGCGAGCATGGAAAATATTCTCCCTTTAAGCCTCATCTATTTTCTCCTTCACTTAAGCGCTCAATGCTCTTATCACTACCAAGTTAATTCTTCCTTCTTCACACAGTCCTCCTTTGTCAGATAGCACTTCCTCCAACGGTGGCATTTTATCATCGCTATCATACTCCTTATCAGTCACAATATGTTTAGTCTATAATAACAACATGGTTCTTTTATTGGGACACTGCGAAGTAATGTGCCCCCTTTTCTTGACATTTAAAGCACAAATATCCCTGTTTTGTGTGCCAAATGAGCCAGAAAGGATACGAGCCGTTACTTTAGGTGCCTTCACTTTAGGTGCAGTCCTAACATTTGTGGCGCTCATTATAGGTGTCTTGTCCTCCCTTTTAGAAAAGTGTCTACCAGATGTGTTAGGCTAGAACATGGACCTACCCCTCCTCTTCAGTTGCCTTTCTACCTTAATCGCCTTTTGCACCATCTCTTCTATCTCCACATAATACTGCAACTCCACCTCATAAGCTATATTCTAGTGCAATCCACTCAGAAAACACACCATGGTAGCCTCCTTATCTTCCATAACATCTACTTAAATCATTGTCATCTCAAGCTCCTTATAATAATCCTTCAAATTTTGATTACCCTGTGTTAACGTCTGCAGTCACTGATACAGGTCTTGATGGTAATGACTTGGCACAAACATTCTCCTCAGGGCTACTTTTAACTTTATCCATGCTTGGATCGGTCCCTCTCCAACTCTCCTCCTACTAGTGCACAATTGATCCCACTATATAATCGCATAGTCTGTAAACTCTACTAGTACCAACTTAACCTTTTGGCTCACCAAGTAGTGATGACAGTCAAAAATCAACTCTACCTTCCTTTCCCACTCTTGGTAGGCGTTGGGATCGAATCGCCCCTAGAAGGATGGCAGCTGCAACTTCACCTCTTTAGGTACCTCATCTTCCATATCATCTCTCCGTCGATGTCTCCTAGGCACATTATCATATTCATACCAATCCTCATCCTCATTTGACCTATGCTCCTCCTCATAGTCATGTCGATCTTGTCTCACAGGCTTCACATGATGCCTATGTCTCTGGTTTGAGCTCATCCTAGCATGGGGCTACATCTGTACCTGGTTAGCTTAGGTAGTGAACCGTCTCTATCTCGTGTCACAGCTTGAGATGCTTCTATATGCCCTAATTGATCTTGCATATAGGTCATCTTGTTCTACATGCTCTCCACACTTCTGGTAAGCTTTCTCAACTCACTAGTGAGGGACTGAAACAAAAATTTAGTCTCGTCAGGGCTATTAACCTGACCCAAATATTGACTGGCTATCTAAGGTAACTGGAGCTATAAAAACAATAATAAGAACTAATAATTAATAATAAAAATCCTCAGCAATTCAATATTCTTACTCCTCTCAGGTATAGGGCTCTCTGACACTCATTTTTTACCTCTACTCATGTATCACACAACACTCAAATTAATTCTCACAAAATTCCAATTTCTTGTGCCCTCCTCGTGTGATTTAAAGTGGTCTTAGTAACTCAAGTAATGTAAAAACAAGTGTACAGTATTAAGAAAGTAGAACTACAATGGGTATGAATTGACTAACGAGCCAATAATTAATGAAATAAGGCAATATGAAATTATGAAAAAAATATTAGTCCTCCTTTTTCTTTTATCCCCATTTTCTTTTTTCTCTACACTACCCCTTTTCTTTTTGTGGGGGTTTTTTTCTTCTCTTTTTTATTAGCCTCCCTTTTTTTTTAGTGGGGGGGGGGGGGGGGGGGGAGAGAACAAGAATTCAGCAACCAAACAGGCCCTTAGTTCAGAATAGGAATTCTGCAACCAAACGCGACCTTACCAACTTAGCATAGATGAAGGCTTTAGCCCAGTAGCAGCTTGTGGCTCGCAATATCGGCGGCCCAATTCCATCTTGGCCCAAGCTAATGCCTGAACTAGCCAATTCAATTTTTTGGTAAAATTCTTCTGACTTCGGCCTAGAGATACCTAACGGCCTAACTACTTCTCGAGCCAATAGAATTTTTTTTTTAGGAAACCCTTTGTAGGTGGCGGTGGTGCAGTTGCTTTGATTTTGCTAGCGTTCGCTCGTGGCAATAGCTAGAGATGGCTAGTCCAACGTCGGTGGGGCTTAGGTAGGGGGGAGGGCTTCAGCGGTGGTGACAAGTTGCAAAAACTTGGGGGGGGGGGGGTGGCACGATTTGTTGGCGAAGGAGGTCGGCCACATCGCAGCGGTTTTTTGGCTAAATCACTCCTTCTCCAGCAATGAACTGAGGCGGAATGGGATAGGCTCACAGCGGGGACACTAATGGTGGAAAACTTCGCCTAAATTGACTAAATCAGTAGCGAATTTAGTAGCTATTTCATGGCTACGTCCAGTCGCCTTTTTTTTTTTTGAATTCTGTTTTTTTTTTACTTTAGATCGTATATCGAATTAGAATTTGACACAACTTACTCTGATAACAAACTAATGTGAACAAAAAATCACAATAGAAAATAATAGGGCAGCGAACGATGCAATTGAAACCGAGTATGAAATCCCAAGGATGCAAATTGAGTGATGAATGCTAACCCAACGTGGTAGAATTGGATTGAACCCAATGTAGATGGCCACAATTAGCACACTGGATACTGATTGATACATCACGAATCACACAGACCACTCCGAAATGACTTAATTTACGGGATTGGAATTCACAAGAAATTAAGTGCAAAATTTCAAGTAATTTGGAACTGATTCGAAATAGATTAAAACTCTCTCTCTCTCTCTTTATCTATCTAATAATGACTCTAAAATTGAATTTATAAGTAGCTTGGAAAACCCTAACCCATCTAAGGTTGGGTTTCCCCTAATGGGTTTATTTATACGTGGCCCAATACCGAAAATAATTCAAAATAAAATAAAATATCCAAATATAAACTTAGGCTAGTCCTCTTATTCCTTTGATTCCAAGTCGTCGACCCAGTGCAGAATTTCACCCAGCGCTCCTCGGGTTCTTTAAATTTATGTTCACGTGTAACCACCTCTTAAATTTCGTGCACCAGTATGTTGATTGCTGCCTTAATTCTCTTTGCTTGTGCCTTGGTCATTAGTTCAATTGGAACTACCAAGGGGTCCTCTTTATCACGCTGGACCTCCATGTTAGTGAAAAGTATCAACTTTGGGGTCTTAAAAAAAAGATGTTAATTAAGTCTTAAAAACTATGGGACTTGATAGAAAACAGGTATGAAGAGCCGATTCCAAACCAACTGAACTTGATCTACAATTGCAAAAAAAAAACCTCAAAAAAGATGCAGAGTCCTTACTTATTTTTTAGTCAGTAGTGGATGATGAGATATTTACTTGAATTTTGGCAGTTTCCATTTCTAGGTAGGCATGGAAGATTTTGAAACAAGAATACTTAGGCAACGAAAGGGTAATATCTATAAAATCACGAACTCTTTGTCGTGATTTTGAAACTTTAATTATAAAAGACAAACATTCTTTATAAGAATTCTAGCCTAGGGTGTTTTGAATTGTTAATCAAATAAAGGCTTATAGTAGAATTATGAGTCATGAAATTGTTGTAAGTAAAGTGTTAAGGAGTATAGACATGTTGTTGTTGCAATTGAAGAGACTAAAAACTTGTCTACTTAAACTTTTAATGAAATGATGAGTTCCTTGTTAGCCTATGAAGCTAAACTTGGAGGATCCTATGAGAACTTCAATGAAAAGGATTTTAAGATGAAGGGAGTTCCCTCTAATGGAAAGATAGAAAATTCTAGAGGCCATGGCAAAGGCAAAGATGGATTTCATGGACAAGGCCGTGGTGGTAGCAAAGGTAGAGGCCAATTCAGTGAACCACGGTAGTACAAAAACTCAATTTAGTGTAGTTATTACAATAGATAGGGAGATAAGGAAGTTGATTGTTGGACCAAACAAAAAAAACATCAGAAAGCAAATTTTACTAAAAATGATGACGATAAGAGCTAGCTATTTATAACCAAATCACCAATTCAAGATGCTATCAATAGCAAAATATGTATGGTTTTTAGATAAGGTATGCTCAAACCACATGTCAAGAACCAAGTCACTATTCAAAGAGCTTGATAAGTTGCAAAAATGTGAGGTATGACTTGGAGATGACAAGCAAATGAAAATTGCAGGGATAGGTGATGTTAAACTTTTCTATCAAGTGCAATTTATGCCGAGTTTGCTCACAACTTATTGAGCATTGGATAGTTGATGACCAATGGGTATTCTATTGTGGTTGATGATAATTATTATGCTGTTATTCATAATAAAAATATTTGGTCAAACCGTAGCACTTGTTCAAATGACACAAAATAAGATATTTCCTTATGATGTCACAAATACTGTGAACAATGCCTTAGTCGTATAAGGAAAAATGAGGCTAATTTATGGCATTTACAATACATGCATCAGGATATGAATAGCTTGAAACTTTTGAGTTAGAAAGAAATGGTTATTAGCATGCCAAAAAATTATTGAACTTGATTTTTGTGAGCGCTATGTTTATGGGAAGCAAAATTGAAGGTCATTTCTACTAGTAATATGCTCTCTAGCACTAATAGTTAATAAGAGATACTAGAGGTATTGTGGTTGTATATGTACATTTTCTCCCATATTAATAAAGTATTGATTTCTTTACATTAATATTCTAGCAAGGGTTTCATGCATGTAATTGTGAACGGCATAAAGTACTATGTGTACCCATGTGGTTTAATTAAGAAGCCTTATTCATAAGGAGTTATAAAAATGGATGCAAGGCAGTCTTAGTACACAATCATTAAAGTCAGTTTGCAAGTCACAAACACTTTAAAGAATATTAGAGGATTGGTATGACCTATACACCCTGTATTTGTACAGTAAGTATCATTGTCGTTCAGTATGAGATATTGAAACTACGTTAAGTGTCATACTATTGCCCAATGTACTGTCTATATGGATCATTATATGCTTTTAGGATTAGTTGTGAGTGCATATGGTATATAGGAATAAGAACAAAGTAAAAGCAATTAAAGAGTGGCTGGTTCTTACATCCACATTAGTGGTAAGAAGTTTTTATAGTTTGGTGAGCTTCTATAAAAGGATTGTGCAAGATTTCAACACCATCGTTGCATCACTTACCATAGTAATAAAAAAGAATGAAAACTTCTAGGGGGTGAAGCAAAGTGAAAGGCTCTTCAAGGTTAAAAGGATAAACTTACTAACATGTTGTACTTTCTTTACCCAATTTTTCTAAGTTTGAGTTTGAATATGATGCTCTAGGTATAGGTATTGAAGTTGTATTAATGCAAGAAAAAAGGCTCGTAGCATACTTCAATGAGCAAATAAATAGAGCACCACTTAATTACCCATTGTATGACAAGGAGTTATGTTCATTGGTAAGGCTTTAGAGACATGGCAATTTTACTTGAGGCCAAAGGAGTTTGTCATACACATAAGTCATGAATCTCTGAAGTACCTTAAAAGTTAAGGTAAGTTGAGTAAAAGACATATTAGGTGAGTATCCTACATGGATACATTCCACTACATGGTTAAGTACACAAAACAAGTGGATAATGCTAAGCAAATGCTTTGTCATGCCGTTATACAATTATTACTACCTTGAGTGCTAGATTGTTAGGATTTGAACACATTAAAGAAATGTATGATAGAGATGAGAATTTTGGCAAAATATATAAGTTAACTAGCAAGAGATTTTATGATCAATATTTTACGCATGAGGAAATTTATTTTACATTGATAAGTCTCTTTGTGAGAGTTGCATGCTAAGGAGACATGTAACAGTCGATTAATAGGCAGTATGGTGTCACTAAGACAATTTTGATTTTGTAGGAACACTTCTAGTGGCCGCATTTGAGAAGGGATGTGGAGAGAGTTGTGAAAAGGTGTATCAAATGGAAGACAACAAAATTTAAGTTACTAATACATGGTTTATATACACCTTTACCTATTCTTAGTGCACAATTGATTGCCATTTCTATAGATTTTTTATTGGGACTATTTAGGACTACAACTTGTAAGGATTGCATATTAGTTGCAAATGATAGATTTTTTAAAATGCCATATTTGATTGTATATCATAAGTCTCGATGCATCGTATGAAAATTTATTCTTTAAAAAGGTAGTTAGATTGCATCCTTAGATAATTTTTGAAAACATTATGAGACAAATTAGGGACTAAGCTTTTGATTTTCTCTACAAGTCATCACTAAATAGATGGCTAAACGAAAGTCGTTAGTCAGGCATTAATTGGTCAGTTAAGGGCTATGATTACGAAGATTATTAAAAGTTGGGAAAAATGTATACTACATGTAGAGTTCGTATAAAATAGGAGCACACATTTTGCCACACATATCTCACATTTTGAAGTTTCTTATGGTTTTAAGCACAGGTGCCAATAAATCTAAAGCGAGTGATAACATGTGAAGTTGTAACATAGTTATACCCTGCTTGTGCTCAATTTATACATGCATATGAGCTAAAATGGCTAAAATGCATTATCAAGTACGAAATATATCAAATATGATCTATGAGACATGTAAAAGTGTGTTTTAGACCAAAGTATTGGTTTTGAATATGTACTACACTTAAAATGCAATTTCATGTCCGCAAGTTAGCTTCGCAACCACAATGGAAAAAGTCGTAGACACAAACCATGCTAGTGCAATTGTAAGACTCAACTGGAATGCACACTAGAATTATTCGAAGAAGTTTGTCATGATCTCAAGGATGAAGATCGTGTGTGTGAGAGCTAGAGTTCCACAGGTGAAACGGGCTACAAACTACACTAGATAATGAAATAGAACACCCTACAGTTAAGTTGACAAGAGCAAGAAGTGATGGTGCTCATTGCTCCTCGCTTCCTCGTAGCAAAACATGAGTGTGGAATACATTAGGGCTAAGGTAAAAGGTGCCATAGTCAATCTCACGACTATAGCATTACAGTTTGTGAGCGTGAGAAGTGGTGACTTAAGAGCGGGATTTGAGACGCAAAATTTATGCAAACCCATGCCTAAATTCACAAACGTGGAAGAGTATGTCATGACCACAAAGCTTATTGCCATGGCTGTGAGAGACAGTGTGACAGAACATCAACTTATGGTTTTACATGAAATTTTAAGGGCATTCTTCTCTTTTCTCAGATTACATGAACCCCAAGCACTTTCCACATATATATATACATGTTCTACAAGCCTTTGGAGAGAGATTAGCCTTAGTTTTACATTAAAAAAGCTTAGAACATTAGAGTTGCATAGATTGTAGGGTTATAAGAGAAGTGATTTGCACCAAGTTCCAGAGCTATTTACTTGTCCACACATTACATTATTCTAGACTTAGTTTCCTTAACTTTTTCTATTATTTTGGAGTTGTTTGGACAATGAACTCATGAGCTATGGTTTTTCATTGATAATAGTATGAATTGCAAATTTCTTTTTGTAGTTTCTTGTGTTTGTGTTCAGTAAAAGATGTGTGTTAAATATTATGATTAATTTTCTTTGCTTGTTGTTATTCACAATTGGCGCATTGAACCGTATTTACCAAACTTGATTAACCCTGTAATTAACCTGTGGTTGTGTGAGGAATAATGGAAGTGAAATTCACACGCCAGATAGCCAATTTTAAATATTAATTTTTTAGAATCATGGAGTGAAACCTTATGACTAGTGTAGATAAATATTGTCAATCACTGAAGTAATATTCTTGACTCAATTTTGTTTGGGAAAACCCACTTTGATTTGGAGTCAAAGCTATTGTAGAGTTCAGGAGAATATCCTATAGAATTTAGGATTAGCAATCTATAACTAAAAAAATTAAATTAATAATTAACATAACTTAGCATACATTGGAAACCAAAAATAATACAAGAGGGTAGACTCTCTAAATGTTGGTATTGCTTTAATTCAATCAGTAACTCTAATTTCCAAGTGATGGCTTTGTTTTATTTCTTTTATTTTTGATACATTCTTGAGGCCTAACTAATAGAAGCTTAGCTATATTAATAAACACAAAACTCCTCATCGTGGGATTAACACTTGTATTCACTTAGATGCTAGTCCTAATAGAAATTGATATTTTAATGTGGTGACAATCGAAATCAAAGTTTGGCACCTTTGTTGAAGAGGGCAATAAGTGCTATTAAATAATCTAGAGGACTATTGATAAGGTCATATTTTTTTTCACTTTTGTTTCTCTTGATTTTGTTTCTCTTTTTATTCTTTTCTCTTGAATTCTTTTGCAACTTTCCAGATTTAAATTTCTTATTGTGTGGGTTGATATTTTGTTCTTTTTCTTTTTGAGAACTTATTTAGCATAGAAGTAAGAGTGCTAATCTTGATTTTGATCCTAAAATTGAACGAACACTCCACAAAAGCCATAGAGCCGTCTTTCAATGAGAGCAAGAGGTTGTGATAGTAGAATACAACCCACCACCACAAGAGTATCATGAACAATTACTGCCTCTACCAAATCACAAAGCTATTAAAGACTATGTGCAGTCGATAATGAACCCACATATGATTGGCATTGTGAGCCCATCGATGAATGACAACAACTTTAAGCTAAAAGCTACACTAATTAATGAAGTACAACTAAATAAAAATAGTAAAGCCCCACATGAGGATTGCAATTCTAAAATTATGTGATACAGTTAAGTTTAATGGTGTCGTTCAGGATGCAATTAAATTAAGATTATTTCCTTTTTCTCACAAGAGAAAGCGAGGCAATGGTTGTAGTCCCTCCCACTAGGTAGCATTGTTACCTAGCAGGATATGGTGAACAAATTCTTGGCAAAGTACTCCCCACCAGTAAAACTGCACAACTCAAGTTGGAGATTGGAATGTTTAAACAATTGGAGTCTGAAACCTTACTAGAGGTGAGGGAAAGATTCAAAGCGGTTCGCCAAAAATTCCTACAACATAAATATCCACTCTAGATGTAGATACAAACCTTTTATAGTGGTATATTTAGACAATTACACACTGTTCTTGAAGTAGTTGCAATAGGAGGTCTCAAAAATAAACTGCCAAAAGATGCACGAGATTTAATAAAAGAGATGGCATCAAATGCTTACTAGTGGCATTTGAGAGGTCCACGACACACAAGGTCACTGGTGTGTATGAAGTCCATAGTAATAACGCTTGTAGCAAAAGTGGAGCTTCTGCCTAAGAAAATTGATAGTCTCTTGATAAAAAACACTCATCCCTCTCTAGTTGCCTTAGTTCAAAATTGTGATATATGTGTAGGACTACATCCTACTTATAAATGTAGAGAAGAAAGGACAGGCAATGGCACAACAAAACAAGTGAATTACGTAGGCAACTCTAGAGTGCAAAGTAAAAATTCCTATTTAACCACCTACAATATAAGCTAGCAAAACCATCCATATCTTTCCAGGAGAAATGCACAACATTTACCAAGCTTCCAAGTATCTTACCTTCCACAGGAGAAAACGCAGTCACTAGAGAAAATTTTAGAATATCTTGCGAAGTCCACCAACGAAATGATAGGTAACCTCACTAAGACTATGTATAATTATATGAATAAGATTGACACTCTCTTGTAGAACCAACAATTGTTTATCTAGAATCTGGAGGTATAAGTGGGTCAATTAGCAAAGGAGATAGCCAATAGACTTACAGGTACATTGCCTAACATATTTGAAACTAATCTTATTAAATATATAAAAAGTGTGCAATTAGTGGGGGGAAAAGAAACGTCAGTGCATAGAGAGGACAAGGGGAAAGAGATGTGCAATCTATAGCTAAGAAAGAGAAGGAGGAAACTAAGCTAGCACCATACAACCCAAAGATCCCTTGTCCACAGAGGTTTCTATTAGCAAAAGTAAGGAAGTGGGTTAGTAAATTTCTTAATGATTTTGAAAAGTTAGATGTAAATGCTTCTTTAGTTGTAGAGATTAAAAGGAACCTATGTTTAGTCAAGTGTTTGCAAGATGTGGCATCGAGGAATAGGAAATTGGGAGTATTGAAAGGCAACCCAGATAGGCATAATGTGTTACCACCCAAGCCCGAAGATCACAGAAGCTTCTACATCTCTTGCATAATAGGAAACATCCCATTTAATAACGTATTATATGATTTAGCTGCTAGTGTAAATGCGATATCGCTTTCTACCATCTAAACATTTGGCTTGGAGTTTGTGCAACCCACGCACATAAGGATACAGTTAGTAGATAGATCGGTGATAATGCCACTTGGGTTTGTAGAGGATGTGTTGATAAAATTAAGTAATTTGGTTGTGCTTATGAACTTTATTATTTTAGACATGGAGAGTGAGAAAGAGCAAAACATTATCCTCGAGCATCCGTTTTTGGCCACCACAAAGAAAGTTGTGGACATAGAGAAGGGAAGCCCTGCATTGTAAGTAGTCCTAAATGAGTAACATTTTTAATGTTTCCTACACCTTCCATTGATGAAGAAAATAGGGTAAAAGAGAATGCAGCAATGTTACAAACTTTTGATGAAGCTGCTAATAATAAGCCTAGTGTAAAAAAAGTGTTGTGCAAGTTTAAGAGGGAAAGCAAAGGCTAAGTGAAAGGGAAACATCAAAAAATGTAAAGAGGAGCTGACACATGAGAGGAAAGCAAGGAAAAGGAGTTGACACATGATCTCAAGGATGAAGATCGTGGGTGTGAGAGCTAAGGTTGCACGAGTGAAATGGCCCACAAACTACACTAGATAATGAAATAAAACACCCTACAGTCAAGTTCACAAGAGCAAGGTGTGGAATACATTAGGGCTAAGGTAAAAGGTGCCTTAGTCAATCTCGCGATTGTGGCATTACAATTTGTGAGCTTGAGAAGTGGTGACTCAAGAGCAGAATTTAAGACACAAAGTTTATGCAAACCCATGCCTAAGTACACAAACATGGAAGAGTATGTCATGACCACAAAGACAGTGTGACAAAACATGAACTTATGGTTTTACATGAAATTTTAAGGGCAATCTTCTCTTTTCTCACATTACATGAACCCCAAGCACTTTCCACTTATATATACATGTTCTACAGGCCTTTGGAGAGAGATTAGCCTTAGTTTTACATTAAAAAAATGCTTAGAACATTAGAGTTGCTTAGATTGAAGTGTTATATGAGAAGTGAGTTGCACCCAGTTGGAGAGCTATTTACTTGTCCACACAATGCATTATTCTAGATTTAGTTTCCTTAACTTTTTCTATTATTTTGAAGTTGTTTGGACAATGAACTCATGAGCTATGGTTTTCATTGATAATAGTATGAGTTGCTAATTTCTTTTTCTAGTTTCTTGTGTTTGTGTTTAGTGAAACATGTGTGTTAAATATTATGATTAATTTTCTTTGCTTGTGTTCTTCACAATTAGCGCATTGAACAGTATTTACCAAATTTGATTAACCCTATAACTAACCTGGGGTCATGTGACGAATAATGGAAGTGAAATTCGCATGCTAGACAACCAATTGTAAATTTTAATTTTTTAGAATCATGGAGTGAAACCTTATGATTAGTGTAGATAAATATTGTTAATCATTGAAGTAATATTCTTGACTCGATTTTGTTTGGGAAAACCCACTTTGATTTGGAGTCAAAGCTATCAAAGAGTTCGGGAGAATATCCTATAGAATTTAAGATTAGCAATCTGTAACTAAAACAATTAAATTAATAATTAACATAACTTAGCATACATTAGAAACCAAAAATAATACAAGAGGGTAGACTGTCTAAATGTTGGTATTGCATTAATTCAATCAGTAACTCTAATTTCCAAGTGATTGCTTTGTTTTATTTCTTTCATTTTTGATACATTCTTGAGGCCTAACTAATAGAAACTTAGCTATATTAATAGACACAAAACTCCTCATCATGGGATTAACTCTTGTATTCAGTCTGATAGTGGTCCTAATAGAAATTTATATTTTAATGTGGTGACAATCGAAATCAAAGTTTGGCACCTTTGTTGAGGAGGGTAATAAGTGCTATTAAATAAACTAGAGGACTGTTAATTGGGTTATGTTTTTTTTTTTGCTTTTGTTTCTCTTGTTCTTTTTTCTCTTTTTATTCTTTTCTCTTAAATTCTTTTACAACTTTCTAGATTTAAATTTCTTACTGTGTGGGTTGATATTTGTTCTTTTTTTTTTTTTTTGAGAACTTATTTTGCCTAGAGGTATGAGAGCTAATCTTGACTTTGATCCTAAAATTGAACAAACACTCCACAAAAGCTATAGAGCCGTCGTTCAATGAGAGCAAGAGGTCGTGATAGTAGAATACAACCCACCACCACAAGAGTATCATGAAAAATTACTACCTCTGCCAAATCAAAGAGCTATTAAATACTATGTGCAGTCGATATTGAACCCACATATGATTGGCATTGCGAGACCATTGATGAATGACAACTTTGAGGTGAAAGCCACACTAATTAATAAAGTACAACTAAATCAATTTAGTAAAGCCCCACATGAGGACACTAATGCCCACATAGCCTCATTTCTTAAACTATGTGTTACAGTTAAGTTTAATAGTGTCGTTGAGGATGCAATTAAATTAATATTATTCATTTTTTCTCTCGAGAGAAAGCGAGGCAATGGTTGTAGTCCCTCCCAATGGGTAGCATTGTTATTTGGCAGGATATGGTGAACAAATTCTTGGTAAAGTACTCCCCACCCATAAAACTGCACAACTCAGATTAGGGATTGGAATGTTTAAACAATTGGAGTTTGAAACCTTACTAGAGGTGTGGGAAAAATTCAAAGAGGTTTACAAAAAATTCCTACAACATAAATATCCACTGTAGATGTAGATACAAACCTTTTATAGTGGTATATTTGAACAATTACACACTGTTCTTGATGTAGTTGCAAGGGGAGGTCTCAAAAATAAACTGTCAAAAGATGCACGAGATTTAATAAAAGAGATGTAATCAAATGCTTACTAGTGGGCATTTGAGAGGTCCATGAGATGCAGGGTCGTTGGCGTGTATGAAGTCCACAGTAATAATGCTTGTAGCAAAAGTGGAGCTTTTGCCTAAGAAAATTGATAGTGTCTTGATAAGAAACACTCATCCCTCTCTAGTTGCCTTAATTCAAAATTGTGATATATGTGTAAGACCACATCTTACTTATAAATGTAGAGAAGAAAGGACAAGTAATGGCACAAAGGAACAAGTGAATTACGTAGGCAACTCTAGAGCACAAAGTAAAAATTCCTGTTCAACCACCTACAATCTAAGCTAGCAAAACCATCCAACTCTTTCCAAGAGAAATGCACAACATCTACCAAGCTTCCAAGTACCTTACCTTCCACAAGAGAAAATGCAATCACTAGAGAAAATTTTAGGAAATCTTGCGAAGTCCACCAATGAAATGATAGGTAACCTCACTAAGACTATGCATGATTATATGAATATGATTGACACTCTCTTGTAGAACCAACAATTGTTTATCTAAAATCTACAGGCATAAATGAGGCAATTAGCAAAGGAGATGGCCAATAGACTTGCAGGTACACTACCTAACATAATTGAAACTAATCTTATTAAACATATAACAAGTGTGCAATTAGTGGGGGGAAAAGAAATGTCAGTGCATATAGAGGACAAGGGGAAAGAAGATGTGCAACCTATAGCTAAGACAGAGAAGGATGAGGAAACGAAGCTAGCACCATACAGCCCAAAGATCCCCTATCCACAGAGGTTTCTATTGGCAAAAGTAAGGAAGTAGGTTAGTAAATTTCTTAATGATTTTGAAAAGTTAGATGTAAATGCTTCTTTAGTTGTAGAGATTTAAAAGAATGTATATTTGGTTAAGTGTTTGCAAGATGTGGCATCGAGGAATAGGAAATTGGAATATTGAATGGCAACCCAGATAGGCATAATGTGTTACCACCCAAGCTCGAAGGTCATAGGAGCTTCTACATCTCTTGCATAATAGGAAACATCCCATTTAATAACGTATTATATGATTTAGGTGCTAGTGTAAATGCGATATCGCTTTCTACCTTCTAAACATTTGGCCTGGAGTTTTTGCAATCCACACTCATAAGGATATAATTAGTAGATAGATCAGTGATAATGCCAATTGGGTTTGTAGAGGATGTGTTGATAAAATTAAGTAATTTGGTTGTGCTTATGAACTTTATTATTTTAAACATGGAGAGTGAGAAAAAGCAAAACATTATCCTTGGGCATCCGTTTTTGGCCACCACTAAGAAAGTTTTGGACATAAAGAAGGGAAGCCTTACATTGTAAATAGTCCTAAATGAGTAACATTTTTAATGTATCCCGCACTTCCCATTGATGAAGAAAAGAGGAGAAAAGAGAATGCAGCTATGTTACAAACTTTTGATGAAGCTGCTAATAATAAGCCTAGTCCAAAAAAAGTGTTGTGTAAGTTTAAAAGGGAAAGCAAAGTCTAAGTGTAAGGGAAACATCAAAAAATGCAAAGAGGAGCAGACACATGAGAGGAAAGCAAGGAAAAGGAGTTTGTCATGATCTCAAGGATGAAGATCGTAGGTGCGAGAGCTAGAGTTGCACGAGTGAAACAGGCCACAAACTACACTAGGTAATGAAATAGAACAACCTACAGTCAAGTTCACAAGAGCAAGGTGTGATGGTGCTCATTGCTCCTCGCTTCCTCGCAGCAAAACAAGAGCATGGAATACATTGGGGCTAAGGTAAAAGGTGCCTTAGTCAATCTCGTGATCGTGGCATTACAATTTGTGAGCATGAGAAGTGGTGACTCAAGAGACACAAAGTTTATGCAAACCCATGCCTAAGTTCACGAACACGGAAGAGTATGTCATGACCACAATGACAGTGTGACAAAACATCAACTTATGGTTTTACATGAAATTTTAAGGGCAATCTTCTCTTTTCTCACATTACATGAACCCCAAGCACTTTCCACATATATATACATGTTCCACAGGCCTTTGGAGAGAGATTAGCCTTAGTTTTACATTAAAAAATGCTTAGAACATTAGAGTTGCATAGATTGAAGGGTTATAAGAGAAGTGATTTGCACCAACTTGGAGAGCTATTTGCTTGTCCACACAATGCATTATTCTAGACTTAGTTTCCTTAACTTTTTCTATTATTTTGGAGTTGTTTGGGCAATGAACTCATGAGCTATGGTTGTCATTGATAATAGTTTGAGTTCCTAATTTCTTTTTCTAGTTTCTTGTGTTTGTGTTTAGTGAAAGATGTGTGTGTAATAATATGATTAATTGTCTTTGCTTGTGTTATTCACAATTTGCGCATGAACAGTATTTACCAAATTTGATTAACCCTGTAATTAACCTGTGGTTGTGTGACGAACAATGGAAGTGAAATTTGGTTGTAGAGGATGTGTTGATAAAATTAAGTAATTTGGTTGTGCTTATGAACTTTATTATTTTAGACATGGAGAGTGAGAAAGAGCAAAACATTATCCTCGGGCATCCATTTTGGCCACCACCAAGAAAGTTATGGACATAGAGAAGGGAAGCCTTACATTGTATGTAGTCCTAAATGAGTAACCTTTTTAATGTGTCCCACTCCTACTATTGATGAAGAAAAGAGGGTAAAAGAGAATGCAGCTATGTTACAAACTTTTGATGAAGTTGCTACCAAGTGCCAAAGAAGTGTTGTGCAAGTTTAAAAGAGAAAGCAAAGGCTACGTGTAGGGGAAACATCAAAAAATGTAAAGAGGAGCTGGCACATGAGAGGAAAGCAAGGGAAAGGGGGAAGAGAGGAAGAATAACTAAAGAAATAAGTACAAATCATTGGAGGTTGTAGATCTCTAAAGTCACACTTAATCCACCCTAGACCATGAGTGGTGTGTTGACCTACAGATGTTAAATATAATGCTTCTTGGGAGCTCACCTAAGATATTTTCATTAGTTTCAATTCATTTGTTTTGTTTTAACGTCTGTTTTGTTTTTGTGCTGCGTGTGTGTAATCTACATTTTAGTGTTGGTGTAGGATCTAGAATGAAGGAGACAAGTTTGCATGTATAAGCCTCACAAACGAAGAAAGAAGAAGAATGTGTACCAACTTACCAAGTTGTCTCGCTCTTTGTTGCCTTGTTTCACTTGTGATAACATAATTACTATAGGCAATAAATTAAGTGTGGGGGTGGGCATTAGTATAGAGAATATTTGCGTGGGAACACTATACTTGCATGTGATATGAGTGATGAAATTTTTATGCATACAATTGCATAGTTTATATGATCATATTGATTGTATGAACATTTTGTGGACTTTGTAGCTACTGTACTTAATTTATGATGACTATCTTGTAAGAAAATTATTGTTGCTTGGTTTGCAAATTGTTCTTGAGATTAGCATATTAGCTTAGTGTGGAAGACATGGTTCCTCTTTGATTAAGCACAACACTTTTTAACTTTTGATTACTAGACTAATTGAGAAGTCCTGGGGTGAGGAGAAGATGATCAAATTATAGATGTAAGTCTTGCCTGGAGTGTTGATGGTGTCTTTAGAGAACAAGGGAGATTAACCTAGAAAAAAATAGAGTGAGGACTTAAAATGGAAAATTTGAGTGAAAATTAAAAAAGAAAAAGAAAAAGAGAAGTGAAAATTATGTGAGCACGAGTAAAAATTAGTTTCTACTCCACTAATTGGAGCAACTAAGTAACTAGGGGTGTGCGATGACTCTAGTTAACCTTCACGTAAAAAGGCTCGCAACTACTTAAGAAATAATTTAAGCTCATAGGATAAGATGAAAAATAAGTGTAGGGCAGAAAAATGAAAAATGAATTAGCCATATGACTCCTCTGGTTAGAATTAATGTTAATTAAACTTGTTTAAAAGAGAATAAGTTGATGTTTAGAGTGAGTAGTTCTTGATTTGGTTGTTTTTGAATTGCTACAGCATTATCAAGTGGTTGAAGAAATTGAGAGTTGAAAAGTGCCACACACACGGGGGAATTCATGTTGTGACCAATAAGGTTGAAAGTGTTATAATCTTCAATAATTTTGAACCAAGTGACTTGTATGTATTAGTGACTTCTAAAATTAAGAAGAGTAGATAAGTTCATGATTTCATGCATCAGTAAATTAATTGGGAGAGAAAGTGTTTGCTTAAGTACAAGCAAATGAGTAAGTGTAGTGGTTTGATAACATGTGAGTTGTATATTTATACATGCATGTAAGCTAAAATGGTTAGAATCTATTATTATGCATATATCAACTATGATGATTGGGCTGTGTAGAAGTGTGTTTTGGAGCCAAGTGATGGTTTTGAACATGTACTAGACTTAAAATGTAATTATATGTCTGTAGGTCAACTTTGCAACCACGATAGAAAGAGTCATGGCCATAAAACATAGTGGTGCAATCTTGAGACTCAATTGCAATACATAGAGGAATTGTTCACAGAAGACAGTCATAAGTTCAAGAGCTTGAGTTATGTGAGTGAAATGAGCCGCGGACCCTATTGGATGATGAAACAGAACACGCTGTGGTCAGGTTCATGATAGCAAGGAACAATGGTGTGCCCATGGTACCAATGTTCATTGTAGGGAAATAGAAGTGTGAAGTACACTAGAGTTAAGGCAAAAGGTGTTGCAATTGAACTTGGAATCCATGGCATTGTAGTTTGTGAGCATGAGGAGTGGAGACACAAAAGCAGAATTTAAGAGGTGAAGTTTATGCAAACCCAAACCTAGGTTCACAGATGTGTAAAAGTATGTCACAATTGCAAATCTCATCGCCATGGCCCCGAGAGATAGCAAGACAGAACAATAACTTGAGATCTACATGAAATTTCAAGGGTATTCTTATCTTTTCTCTCACAATACACAAACCATAAGTACTCTCCACATATTTATACATGTTCTACATGCCTCAGGAGAGAGATTAGCCTTAGTTTTACATTGAAAAACACTTAGAACATTTGAGTTGCATAGATTGAAGAGGTGCTAGAGAAGGGATTCGCACCAAGTTGGAGGCATAACGAAATCGAAACTCACGTGATGGAAAAACAATAGGAGGCTAGACTCTCTAAACATTAGTATTGGATTAAGTCAATCAGTAACTCTAATTTCCTAGTAGGTTGCTTTATTTTATTTCTTTCATTTATGCTACATCCTTAAGGCCCAATATTAATAGAAGCTCAGTTACATTAATAGATATAAAACCTTTCTTTGAAACGATAGCTCTATGTACACGGTATTGGTCTTAGTTGAAATTTAAATTTTGATGTAGTGATGACTTGACATTAATGAGCAAGCAAGTGTTGATTGTGAAAGAAAAGCATGGTATGTGAAACAACTATACAAGAGGGCCTGGCAAAATATTGAAAAGAGGAATAAACAGTATACATAATGTTGAAAGATAAGAAGAATTATTTCAAACTTTCTTATTAGAAAAAAGTTCCAATTCATAATATAGGATGAGTACAATCACATCAAAAATAAGAGATACCATAACATAAACTTTCTCTTAAAATGTAGAAACGAAATATTATAATTCTATTAAAATGGAAGTGAAAAAGGTAAATATCAAAATATTTTATTAATATTCTTCTACACTACCCCATGTTCCCCCCCAAGTTAACAAAAGTAGAAAGAAGCAACGGATGGCTAGTAGAATAGCCAAAGAGAAATAAAAATTCACTAGACAGTATTCATTTGGCAATCAATAGACATTAGTAAGAAGTGTAGACAATAGTAGCTAGTAGATAGTAAACAAATGCTAGATGAATAGCTAGTAAATTGGAAACTAGAAACATGGCGATATCCCTGTACTATGATTACCACCAATCATCTTCTTCATTAGTAGATTTGGGACAAGAAGCATTAACACTTGACGGAAAGACAGAAATAATAGAATTGTCAACAACAACAATTACAATGCAACATTTTTCATATTCTACACAAGTCAAAGAATTCATATCAAAAGTTTGATTAACTATTGATTTAGAAGTTTTACCATTACTAGAAGTATGAGTAACCCATGTAGGTTTACCAAATTTAATCCAGCACTTTAAAAATTATGATTGTTTGGACCATAGTGCTCATAAGCATAATCCTTTAAGATATTCCTTTTGCACCCTTTACTGTTGCCACCCATATAACTACGATCATCAGTAAGCAAAGTAGAATGTTTAGAAACAATGGTAGAGGTCAATTCATGAAAAATTCTTAACAGTACATTAGATAGAGAAGGCACACTGTTGTTAGCTAACAAATGCTCTCTTATAGAACTAAGGATTGGATCAAGTCCGAATTTGTCATCCTCGTCATAGATCATTAGGCAAATGGCGGTTCTTAATACTCTAATAATACATTAACCATCATGCACGTAAGACAATCATACCATGTCAAGTCTAAGGTCTATGTGCATTTAGTATGATCACAAAACAAGACATTGACATTAAAGAGTAAACTCTATGCATTTACTTCGTTTCTTGAGTTATTGTTTGAATGCATCATTCTAAAATGACGTATCCACAAATATGTGTTCTCGGTATCTCATATCATGGGCATGACAATCATCACACAAACACATAATATACAAGTCGTACCGACTCTTTAATGTCCTTTCAAAAAATCTGACTCACCAATGGTTTTTAATCATTGTGTACTAAGCCTTGTCTCCATATTCATAATCTCTGATAAATAAGATGCCTTAACATAGTCATATGGGCACACGCACAATTTTACATCATATCAAAAATTATGTCGATGAAAATTCTGCCAAAATATTGATAAAATGAATATCAATATTTTATAAATTGATAAAAAAAATAACATTTATAACCAATGTTGATGAAAATACAGCCAAAATATTGATAAAATGGATATCAATATTTTATAAAATAATAAAAAATAGTATCTATAACTAATTTCCTTCATAATTAATTCGGCATTAGAGGGCATACCACTAACTCATCTAAGGTGAAGAGGGTGGATCACGCCAAACCTTCCAGTTGCGAATATCATATGATATAAGCCTTTTTTCTTGCTTTGTCTTGATCAAGTAAGAGGCTTGGATTTAGTCAAACTCACATGCTTGATCATATAACCAAATCAATATTACCTAATGATTTAGTCAAACTCACATGCTTGATCATATAACCAAATCAATATTACCTAATGATTTAGTCAAACTCACATGCTTGTTGCAGCAAAAAAGGCAAAAAAATAGTTTGATCTTTGGCTAAAAAAAATGAATTGGAGAGGTCTGTAATTGATATAGAACATTACAAAATCACAAAGATTGGAATTTGAGTGAGATTTGAGGAAGAATCAATATTTTTGCTAGAAATTCATACTAGTAATCGATCTTATCACCTACCAAATCAATCATGATTTGCTAGCTTGAACAATCTTTCCCAGTTGAGTTCCAATCGATTACACCCTATAGCTAATCAATTGCTCTTTACTACTCACCTTAGGATCACTTCAGATTTATTCAGGATCGATTCCTTTGCACCTGGATTAATTCTCCAACCTATTTATCATCCTAGGTTGATCAATTTGTATCCAAATGGATCCCATACCCCAATGTTTTGTCCATTCACACACTTACACACTGTTAGGGGATGCATTACTTGAATGTTCAGGGATTACTTGAAATTCTACAAGGTAGGCGCAAGATTTGAGTTAGGGATTGTGCTTATTTGAATGATTTATTACTTGATACATGGTGAGAAGTAAGAAACAAGAGATTACATCTTGTAAGGTGAGAGGATACCGACACACACCTCATGTTTCCTATATTTCTATACATTATATTTTCAGTATGCTAGAAGATAATACATTCCACATGAGGGAATTGATGGGTATGTTAGCTAGCATTAACAGGTAATTAGATAATTTGGAGATCTCTTGCACTACCACACAGGATTGATCATTACCTCATAGAGATAGAGGTAAAGAGGGATTAAGGCCTAGAACGGATGGTACTTCATGTTGAGATAGAAGAGTAAGGTATGTAGATGATGATTGTGATGACTTTGCTGATGAGTTTAATCTTTATGACAAACCTAGGAGAAATACATGGAGAAATCTTGAGGATGATGGCAAGTCATCAAAGAGGACTAAATTTACTAATCCACCATTCTAAGGATGCACAAACTTGGATATATACTTTTCATGGGAAAGAAAGGTGGAACTATTCTTCAATTCTTATCGCTGTTCAAAAACATAAAAGGTAAAACTTGTTGCACTTGCATTTTTTGATTATACTAAATATTGGTGGAACGAGTTTGTTTGTGGTAGGAGAAGCAACGAAAGGAGTCAAGCCTCCACATGGATGGAATTGAAGAGGATAATGAGAATAGGTATGTTCTAAATTCCTTTCAACAAAAGTTGTGCACTATGCTAGATAATTTAACTTGAGAAGGATATGAAGAGATGAGGTATGCCATAAGGAATGCTAATATTGATGAAGGTCATTGTTGCTACGAGGGTATTGAGGATATGGTGGAGAGAGCCATCCAAATTAAGTGTAGGCTCAAGAGGAGGGGTGGCAAAAGTTCATCTTCGTTCGAGCCTCATGGAGACATTGTCATGAGGTCCACACAACATGATTGATCTTGCAAAATTAGAGTTCGCAATTATTCACAAGTACACTGTGTTAAGTTATAGCACTCAGCAAGCATGAGTATCATTCCATAGGGATCAAAAACCAGATCGTACCAACTACCATTACTTATTCCCACTTCGAGCCAAGTAGTCGTAACAAGGCTAGCAAAATTTAGATTGAAAGCAAAATAAAAGTAAATAGGAAATAATTATGTAGATATTTTTGTTCAACAAGTGCACAAGAAATCAAGAAGTAATCAATGTCAAGAAATCTCCTAAGAAATCAATCTTACACCTTCTTGCCATATATCATTTACCCAACTAGATTTTAATGCTCTTCCCATCCAAATTATTAATCAAGGATTTCAAATATAATTTCATTACCACCCTCCAGCATTAAATGAAAATTTATGTGAATTAACTAGAAATCTCCTCTCGATCTCATCCTGTACTAAACACATGCATTCATGTATACCTTATTAATTCATTAAGATTCATTGGTCTCTCAATTCAAATCTTCACCTAGTGTGTGCTCTTAGTTTTAAGCACAAAATTGGCTCTAAAATCTATAAATCCATACATAACAAATAGTCTAAATACATAGACCTACTTAGAATTCAGTGCAGGAAACTTAAAAAATTAGATGAGAAATATTGCATTAAAACCAAATTGAAATAATTAAAACATAGCTTGAATTTGTTCAAAAGATTCCTAGGCATTAGAGAAATTAGCTAGATATTGTTTCAATTAATCCCAACATGAATTAATAATCAAACTAATCAATTGAGAAAAGTAAATAAAAATGGAAAAAGAAAACTCAGTTAAAATCTCTGAATTGCAGTTCTAATGCTTGGTGTGATTTGATCTCGAATTTTGCTCCTAATGGCTTCTTAGATCTCTTAATGGATTGGTGAAATTTTTTCTATGGTAATTCAGGTGTGTTAGACTACGCTATACCCTGAATGACACTTTGGAGTCCTTATTTATAGGTACACAAGAGTTTGGCATTGTTTAGGAATTTAGAGTTCTAATGTTTCAAAAATTTTACTATTACACTCGATCCCAACTAGACTTGTGGTCATGCGTTATCCTAGTGATCATGATATATTGCTACTACCTCAGTCCTTGGCTTAATTGCCTAGATCCCCAAGTCGATCCTTGGCTCGACACTGACATTGTGCTCTATCATGACAAATGCAATCACAAAGACAAAATCTTATCTCGATCGCTCCATTGTCGTGTTTCCTCTAGATCAATTACCTCTTGATCCTTTAGCTACACTCGATCTCAAACTTGCTTCAAATCAATATGGCTCCTAGATTTGGTTATTTTTGCTTCTTTTGGCTCACTTTTGTACTTCAATCATCCTTAGGCATATACTTAAACACTTAGCACACATATAAGCCATAAATCCACTTAATTCACACATTTTAAGCTAAATCACCACCCTAAATTGTATCATTACATTCAAATTATCAACTATCCCACACTTACACCTGGCTCACCCTCGAGCAAGTAGGTGTAACATGTTGTGCATGCTTAATAACAATGAAGCCACTAACTTTTCTAAAGTATCATACATACATAAACAACCAATACTTCACTCCACAATATTTGCAACTCTAAATTCAGCCAGGATTCCATCATACACAAGCCTACTACATATAAGTGTGTGAAGAACTACTCTCACCTTCTCAACATCACCAAATTATAGGCACATAGACATCAACTCTCATCTACTACTCTACATTTATGAATATCAAAACCAACCACCCTCATAGGCTTAACAATCATGGCCACCTATACCTAAACACATTTTTTTTCGTGTGATCAATAGGTCTATATGTTCAGCCTAAGCTATCATCTCTTTTTGTGCTTCTCTTTTTTTCTTTGATTTTTTTTCTTTTTTCCTTCCTTTTTTTTGTCTTTTCTCAAGTTTTTGAGGGCCTTTTTATGTGATAGTACACCAAGGTCACCACATCCCCTTCCCTAATAACTCAACCCAGAACATACTTAAGCTACTAGTGCTAATTTATGTAATTCCTGAACTCTTTAATGTTTATAGGACTGACATCTATACTCCATGGATGGATTTTAATGAGTTAATTTTATGATTTTTAGTACCTATTTGATTGCATTATGGATGCTTAGGCCTTGTGATGCTTTGGAGGTAAATATGCTTATAATTATGAATACTTGCCCAACAAATGCATATCATGATTGTGCTTATGGTTCATGTAATTACTCTTTGTGCATGAATTATGTTGTGTTAGTTAAGTTTGATGCATGGGGATGCATGATGAATAATGTTGGTTACATGTTAGTTGGGGGTCTTGTTGTGATGCGTCGTGTGGATTAGTTGAATGTCTAATGCATATGTCTTTGTTAGGGAAACATGGTGCACTTGAACTACATTCTTTTATCACCATATTTTGGTTAAAATATTTGCTCGGTGCATGTATAAGGTGAGTTGGCTAATGGTTGTGAATATTACTTTGAATTAGATGATTGATAAGTGTGTGGTAAGGATGGTTATGATCAAGTTTTCTATTACTATAAGAATTGTTTTTTCTTTTAGTTCAGGTATAGTGACTAAGAGACATTGGGAAAGACAACCCAAACTCGAGGAGGCACCCCTAGTACAAGTTGATAGGAGACGGTTTAGTTTAGCAGAGGCCCAACAAAGGTATGAAGCTTATAAATGTAATCATTGAGCACTTCTTCTGTAGTGTGGGATGTCTATAACCGTAGGCCAGCTCAACGATAAGTGGGCAGCAGATTGGATCATGGTACAACAATGTCAAAAGTTCTCAAGTAACCTAGGTTTGGCTTATAAGAAGTTTATGTATAAATTTTATGTGAATGTACTAGATAAGAAGAATGGGTTAGTTAAGATTCAGAATAAAACCATAGACATTTGCCCACCAGCTATAAATGAATTTTTAGAAATTAACATGGAGGTGTAAGAATGTCAATTGACTCACCTCTATGAGCATATGCCATCAGAATTGATAATGCAAGACTTATGTGATAACCACTCTAAGGCTAGATGGAGAGTTTTTGATGGTAGGCTTACATTTTTTCAACATGCGCATTTATTTGGGCATATGAAGATTTGGTACCTTTTTGCATGCTATAACATTCACTCATAGTGCACAGGGCAGACATTTCTCGTGAACGAGCTTACATTCTAATCCTATAAATTCTATTTGTAATCCATGAGCCATGATTTTACCTTAGCCTTCTGTTTGTTCACATGAACAAGGTGTAGTCAAGGTCTCTCTAATGAATTTTCACGAACACTTTCATGAAATTCTACAAATTCTTGTGCTTAAAGAATTTTACCAAAGAAAATATTATGGATGCTAGTGAATATTTGCTTTTCTATGCAAAGAAGGGTAGATGACTAGTACCCTTCATGAATAGTACTCATGGTGTGAATAGTGCCTTAGGCTTCAAAACTCTTTCAATTAATTTATTTCTAAGACACAACCTAATATATGAAGTTGGATTCCTAATCCTCCTAGAGCACATGCAATCAACTTTATGGGCTTTTACATAAACTTTAAAATAATTCAAGCCCATTGCATGTTTAATTATTAATCTAATTAATAATTAAAGCCCATCAAAATTACATCATTTAATTTAATTAATGTAATTAATTAAATCTAAGGTCCATTATGTTTCTAAATAATGTTCTCGTTTAACAAATAGAAGAGGTATCAAATAATATTACTTGTTCCTTGTCCTTTAATTCAATTAATCTCAATTAATTAAATTAAAGGCTTATTATGTTTCAAGTTAATAATTATGTTATTAACAAACCTAATGAGAAATTAATCATTTTATTTGGTCTAATTGGATTGCAACCAAATTGATTCTACCATTAGACTTCCCAAGCCTCATTCATGGCCCAACATTGCAAAATCCATCTTGCCTTTGTCTTGCTCTTATATGTGTGACTCTTTATATTTATCCTTAGTTAGAAATAAGCATTGCTCAAAGGATATGGATAATAACTAGCTATGGCCTATACCGTACTTGATGAAAGGTGAGTAATTGGTCACATGAACCCTCTTGGTCGTGAATATCATGTGTTGTATGCCTTTTATCTTACTTTGTCCCTATGATAGTGGCTCAACACAAACCTCTTTAGCATTTCGTGCTTTAATTCTCCCTAGGTATGGATTATCCTCTCTCTGGCACATCTCTTATTGATATATAATTGATCCCACCAAAAATATAGTGTAATTAACATGAGTGCCAGGTCAGAACAAAGGATAAGTTGAAAATTATGAGCTCCAAGAAGTTAAGAAGAACCTTGAACATGAGTTTCTAAGAGCTTTTGGTTGTTTAGAGAAGTCTTAGAGAACAAAATGGAGCTTATAGAACATCTTAATGCAAAACAATAATGAAAATAGCTTTAGAATGGCATTAAGATCGATCTTAAAGAAGTCATGATCGATCCCAAGTTAAAGCTAATTGACGTAGACGAAACTGTGGACATCTTGTAAATACAATCACACAGGGTCAGACTCGATCGCAAGCTCCTAGGATCATAAATTTAACATGTATCAATTACGATCAGATTGATTTCGGATCATCCTAGATCAAGCCAAAGGGCGTGCGCTTGATCCAATAACATCTAGATCAAGCCTAACTTTGGCTTGGAGCCCAAGAATTGTAGTTTAGTTAGAATTTCTTTTCAATTTTCATTCCTAATCTTCCTAAAACATTTATGGACAACTTGAGAAGGTTTTTAGGAATCCTAACACTATATAAATGAACCTTGGTTGTCTAGGGACCAACTTATCTTGTTTCTTTTCATCTCGTTGTATTTCTGTTCTTCATGTTCTTCATATGTCATTTGTATCTTTCTTCTATAGTTATAAAAAAAAAAAAACCATTGCTTATTTGGGTTGCTTGTTTTTGTTGGGAGTTGATTTTTGAAAAAAGACTAAAAAAAAGTAAGAAAAACGAAAAAAGGAAAAAAAATATTTCAAAAATTGAAAAAAAAAGAGAGCCAAAAAAAAAGGAAGAAAATGCAGAAACAAAAGAGGAGAGGGTGTATGGAAAAAAACAAGAGAAAAAAAATGTGCAAAAAAAATCATGATCTTCCTTAAGTTTGCATCCCAATTTGTCACTTATCACTTAGAGAACATTGGGAACTTGAAAGAAATTGAATTTGAGAAAATTCTTAGGAGTTAAAATCATGATTTTTTAGTCACAAGATCAATCACGCCCTATAATTGGATCGATCATGCGTGTTTATGTAAGAACCTAGGTCAATCTCCCTCTTTGCGCTTGATCATGCCTATTTTCCAAGTTGATCGCATAGTTGTTTTTGATCTAGATCGATCCTTCTTGTTCTAGGATCGATCACACTATGTTTTTTTAGGTTGGATCAATTTTTTTGAATCTAGGCCAATCCACAAACTTATTTTTAGGCCTCAATTGATTGCATACCTTTAAAGCTTCATCCTTACAAACACTTACACACTATTAGGGGATACGTCATTTGAATTTTCAAAAATTACTTAGAATTCCAAGAGGTGGACACAAGATTTTGACTTAGTAAGTGCATTGTTGAGTGTATTACCTATGTGAGACACAAGTGAGATATAAGAAATGAGCAAATTATATCTTGTGAAGTGAGAGGACACCTACACATACACAATACACTTTTCCTTGCTCTTTGTATTACTTATATTTTCAGGATGTCGTAGATAATGCATTTTACATGAGATGGTTGTTAGAGACATTAGCAAGCATAAACTAGCGATTGGATAGTTTGGAGGATTCGTACACTGCTACACTGAGTAGTCCATTACTACACAGGAGTCAAGGTAAGGAGAAGACAAGGCCTAGATTGAATGGTGCTACACGTCAGAAAAGGCAACAAAGGGACATAGGTTATAATGAATTTATGGTAGTCGTGGAGTTGATGACTTTTCTTGGAGGAGTACTTGGAGACATCACGACGAGAATGGTGAGTCATCAAGGAGGACTAAATTTAATATTCCACATTTTATGGGACAGGCTGATCCTAATGCATCCTTGGCATAGAAGAGGAAAGTAGAAGAGACATTTAACTCTTAACCGTGTCAGAGGTGTATAAGATACATTTAGCCACTGGATCTTTCATAGAATATGGTAAATATTGGTGATATGAATTTGTGTATAGTAAGAGAAGTTGTAGAGGAAATAGTCACCACATGAAAGGAATTAAAGAAGGTAACGAGAAATATATATATGTTCCATATTCCATGTAGTGTAAGTTGTGTGGTAGATTAGATAATTTAGCTCAAGGTAGATTAAGTGTAGAAAAGTATTATGATTAGTTGAATTATGCTATGAGTAAAGCTAGTATAGATGAGAGTGATGAGAAAACAATGAATAGATTTCTTAATCGATTAGATGACGATATTACGAACATTGTGAAACATCATAACTATAAGGGCATTGAGGACATGGTAGAGAGGGCCATCCAAATTGAGCGTAAGGTCAAGAAGCTTACATGACAAGAACTTTCTAGAGATGTTGTTGCCAGATCATCTATACGATATGACCTTTATAGAGATATTGTTGAGGGATATACACGAATTGACACTTGCTAAGATATTGAGAAGAGATCTTAAGAGGATATTGATCTCAGTAAATCGATGGCAATGAGGGTGAGTTGTACATATTTTCAATACAATAATTGTAGTGTTAGTAGTGTTATAGCCCATGAGAGGGATGAGACGATGTTAGATTCACCCATGACAAGGGCATGCCATGGTAATAAAGAGGGGATTGTTGATGAAATCACTAAAGAAGAAGTTTGTAAAATTGAGAATAAGTAGGATTTAGATGATGAGGCTAGTAGTGAAAATGTCGAAGAATCTACAATGATAGAGCATGAAGATAAAGCAATGGATGAAGAAATATGTACATCATCCATGGAAGAGAATGATTGCAGCCATGCTGAAGAAACTCTTGCACATTACACTACTCTAGAACTAATACGTTGATAATCCACTATATGTTGAAAATCAATGTGAGCTAGAGTTCGAGAGCGAACATGAGGTAGGAGAGAATGAGACGAAAGAAAAGCAAAAGGAGAGTGAAAAGGAGGAAAAAAAGTGATAGAAAAGAGAATGAGTTGACAATAACAATAGATGACGAGAGTGCATTAGAGTTCAAGAGAGATTTGAGGGTTTGTGTTTGGAGGATTATTTTTAGTAACCCCTTATATTGTGTTATATCTTCTTTTGATAATTTCTTACAAGAGGACAAAGATATTGGAGAAGAGTTAACCACGGAGCTCTCAACTAAAGTTGCTGAAGATTCGCAAATAAAGGAGTTGGTGAATCCTAGTACATTGAAATCATGGAAAGATTTAAGTAACCTTGGTTCCAGTAATTTCTTGAGTTACTATTTACATGAGGTGCCTAGTGCTATATTATTTACTAATCTTTATCTTAATGACGATTTTTACTTAATGTTTAGCAATCAATGGTGAGCCTATGGGAATTAAGGGAATTAATGGCATTAAAGGAATTGAGAATCTTGCATGTGTAATTCTTGGTAGTTTGCAAGAAATTGGGTTAACATTATAAACTTGCATTTCATCATGCGTGTTTGTGACATTAGATGAGGACAATGGAAATTACATAATTTTTTTTATAAAAATTTGTGGATTGTGTTGAGTTATCTAGAATTACATGTAGGACATGGCACATACATAATATGTACTCTAAGATCATATACTAAGCTTCCCCAATTAAGTTTGAAAGTGGATGTTATGAATGTGCTGTAATAGTGGCACTTGATGAATTTGATCATAATTCATTTCATTCTTTAGGTGATGCATTGCATATCCACGATGTTCATGATGTTGGATGGTTACAACGCTTGTATTATTGGTTACATATGATAAAGGTGTTGATATTTTGGCATGATTATCTTACAAAGTAGTTTATGATTCTTTTGTTTAATCATAGCTTAAGATATTAATGTGTTGAACGTTTCATGTGTGTCATGTTCAAACATAAGGCTAATCATGATGTTGAATTATATGTCATTGCACACACACAAAGGCAAAGTAGCATATGTTTTATGCGCATTATTCATAGGTGCATGAATTATGATGTGTATGGTATAACTTGGAATGCTAAAGAGCTATACTATCACTTGCATGTATATGTGATTGGAGATAGCATGATAATGTATGTTATTCTAATTAATTATTCATTATGTGATGTGCATTGTCACAAGTTGATTTTGTGTAACCATTTTGTTGACAACATTTGATTGTTGGAATACGTTAGCGCTAATTTATTGGAGCATGTGTTAACAAAGGAAAGTTGCATTTGCAGGGGAATGTCCTTGAGGAAGTTGAAATCACTTCTAGAAGGAGGAAACCTAAGGGGATTCCATGGATTGTGTATAAGCATCAGCACAAACATGTGTCAACAAATTGTATGTTGGGGAGGTTCATTTTTTAAAAAACTATTAAAAGAACCTTCCACATTACAATATTTGATCCAAGAATTAAGCTACAACTTGGAGGAATTTTTCTAAGCTTGCAACTTGTGAGGTCTACGTGTATTTACATGTCCACAACAAATTTGAGTTGCAAGGCAGAAGTATAAGGTAAGTAAAATATTAGTATTATATTATATTATTTCTTATTTGAAATTTTGATTTGTAGGTAATAGGAATCCTAATGAATGGAGATCAATTCACATTCAAAAGGAGGGGAATGATACGAGCGCCAAATCGAAACAAAGGATGTTTGTTAAGCTTTGGATGCAAGTTGAAGATTATAAACTCTAAGAAGCAAAAAAGAACCTTAAACATGAGTTCAAAGAGCTTTTAGATGTTTTGAGAAGTATTGGAGATTAAACTGGAGCTTATAGATCATCTTAGTGCACAACGATGTTAAAAATAACTTTAGAATAGCATTAAAATCACACTTAAAGAAGTCCTGATCAATCCTGAGGGGTCCAAATTTATCCCAAGTTGAAGCTAATCAAGTTAGACATTCTATTTATACAATCACACAAGGTCACGTTCATCACAAGCACCGAGGATTGTAAATTTAGTGTGCAACAGTTATGATTAGATTGGTTTCAGATCACCTTAGATCGAGTCAAAGGGTGTGCACTTGATCCCATGGCATGCAGATCGAGGCTGACTATGGGTTGGAGCCCAAGAATTGTATTTTAGTTATGATTTCTTTCCAATTTTCATTCATAATCTTCTTAAAACACTTATGGATGACATTAGAAGGTTGTGAAGGGTTACTAACATTATATAAAGGGCTTTTGGTTTTTTTTTTAAGAACATTTTGATATTTTTGATGAATAAAATTTTTCATTAGTTTTTCCTTGATTAAGTGTGCCTCAATTCTTGTAAATACAACATTCCAAATTGAGTTATTCTAAGTGTTCTTTAGATTAATTCGTGATATATCAACTAAAAAGGCGTGTTACTTGTGGTTGTCTTATTGCTAGTGTTCAACAAAGATCGATGCGATAGGTCATTCTTCATGGTTTACGCAAGTAGATTTCGCTGGCTTCTAGCATATGTTGCTATCTTTTATTTTTTAAGCTTCCACACACATGTCAGTAATCAATAAATTCAACTTCAACAAGCTTTAACTTTTGCACCTCCAAATACTAATGACTAAAAAATTAGTTGTACTCTTCCCTCTCATTCTAAATCAAAGTTAAGATCAGAACGACCACTGAATGATGGTATAGTAAATTTGGTCTCTTTAATGCCTCATCATCATTGCATTGCCTCCTTGGTTGTCCCATAGGAATATCGTCATCTTAGAATTCATTAGCAAAATCAGAATGCCTATCATTCACATACCTACTTGTCTTGCTTATCGTTCAAGTATATCTCACCTAGGCACTTACTCCTCTCCACTCTAATGTCCTTGAGGTCATGAATTACTTGTGTAGTAGCATGGATCATCTCCAACTAGTCTAACCTTTGGTCAATGCTGGCTAGTGTCTTCAGCAATTGCTTCATATTGAATGTCTTATCTCCAACTTCTAATTCTCTAGACATTTTGGAAATGGTAGTGTAGCAAAAATACGCGCGTGTGTGTAATGCGTACCTCTCTACCCATAAAGATAGAAATATCACTCGTCTTTTACCTCATGTATCACACACAATTCCTTTAGGAAATAATCTCGCCTCTCAATTTCTTATGTCCACCTTATGGGATTCCAAGAAGTCCCCAAAACGTCAATTGAGCACCATCAAAGATGTCAAGGTGGATAAGAATATGAAAATATGAGCTACAAAATTAATCTCAAGTGAGAAAGATCAATTTAGAGGGCAAAATTAGGTTGAGCAATCGATCACGAATAAAGGCAATTAACTTGAAATTGCATGGATTGATCATGAATCAAAATGATTAATCTAAAGCAAAGAAACAGAGTGTGATTGATCACTTGTCAAAGCAATTGATCTTCCTAGGTTGTGCAATGATCAATTTGAATGTAATCACAACTTGCAATTGATTCAATCGGAAGAGCAATCAATCACAATGGTGATTTTAAGCTAATTTTTAGATTTGTTTTCACAAAATTCAATCTAAACTCAATTTCTTTCAATTGAAAACCCCACAAAACTTAACCAACACTTTCCTTCAATATGAATTTCTCGATCTTTTCCAACTTTTACACTGTTCTTTTTTTCAAGCTATTTACTCTCTTTTCTTACCTTTTCAAACCCCCTAAAAAATTCAAATACTCAAATTAATGGAATCAATAAAATATCCAAAAACACAATACAACAATTTTTTTGGAATTTAAGGAGAAGGAGGGAGAAGATGAAGAATTGAGAAAGAAATTAAGAATAAGAAATAATAATATGTATGAATTAGTACCTAGATCAAGTATCAAATCAGAATTTGATATAGTTGGTTTTGATGCTAACTAACACAATCATGTGAGTGTCAAGTAGAAAAGATAACAAGGTGACTTGAACTTAAGTGAACCGTGCTTACAGAAGCTATTGGAAATGGCCTAAACGCAATGAATTCGAAGAACTCAAGTGAGGGTGACCACAATGGACTCATGGGTTAATGTGTCATGAATCATTTAGGAACATTCTAAAATGACTCAATTTGGATTTGATCTCACAAGAATTGAGAACACACACAATTGCAAGGAAAATAAAGGGAAAAGTGTAGTTCTTTTAATCAATATGCAAAGGTTGTTTTAAGTATGTCAAACTCCCTATTTATAATGCTAAAACCTAGCAAAAATAATCCTAATTCATGTAGGAAATAGTCTAGAAAAATCCTACATTAATTATATATAGTATTAATGTAAATTAGTACATCAACTTCCACTGTTTGTTGTTACTGCTATAGAACTTAATCTTTTCAATTGCTAGGTAGACCTTAATAACCTTCACCACCATCTTTGTATCTATGTCGAATGGCTGAGAACCACTATTACCTTTATTTCTACTACGCGCATTGACTAAATCTAAGAAATCACTAACTATCGTGTATGGCTTCTAGCCAACTATCTCCCTTGCTACATAGTTTAGTGTATCCTTAATCCCTCGGTCAATGCCATTCTAAATGCAACAGCTACAGTTGCCACTGTTCTAAGCTAACAGCACTTGGATATGCACCACCACTAACCTACCTTTTTCATAGTTTCTTCTTCTGGTTTATGCCTTAACTTGTTTTTGTTTGGTTGGTTTGATATTATTTGTGTAGCCTATTTAACTTTTACTTAGACTATTGCTAGGGTGATTGAGTTGTATTGTGTTAATTAGTTTTGTAGCTAAAAAATGGCATCTATTGTGAAAATGAAATTGCTTTTGGAAATACTGTGAAACAAAGTGCTCAAAACTATATTCTTTGATCTCAATCCTTTAAATTATTTCTTAGGTCTCAAAATAAGTTGAATCATTTACTCTTTGCTCCATCGAATTCCAAAGTATTGAGTTTTTTTTCGTGGCAACAATCAAATTTCTATATTATGACTTGGTTACTAAATAGTATGAAAAAATTTATTGCTTCTAGTATTTAATGTTTTGGGTTCAACTAAAGCTATGTGGAATACATTATGAGATGTATTCTCAAGAGCAAATTGCATCTTTACTATTTGAATTATATGGAAAATTAGTTTCTTTGAAATAATATGAACAATCTATAACTGATAATTTTGCTTAGCTCAAAGGATCTAGGAAGAAATTCTACTATATCATTTAGTAAATTGCGATGTCCAAATTTTTATCTGGACTTGATTCTTCCTTTAGTTCTATGAGGGGCCGTTTGTGAGCAAACAATAGTGTGCCTACTCTATCTAATGTATTGTCAAGAGTTCTTTGCACTACTATATTTAATTTAGAATCTACTTCCACCCCTACTTCTAAAAATTATGCTTTGCCTACTAATGATCATAGTTATAAGGGTGGTGAAGATAAAGGGTGTCAAAAGGAATACTTTAAAGGATTATGCTTGGGAGCAGTATGGTTGAAACAATCATAATTATTAAAAGTGTTAGATTAAATTTGGAAAACTTGAGTGAGCTACTTGTGCTTATGGTAAAACTATCAAAAAATGGCTAATCAAACTTTTGATATAAATTCTTTAATTGATCCAATCTCTAGTTAATACTAGCCAGTATCTCTATCAGCTGTATCATATTAAATGTATTGTCCCCAACTCTAAACTTTCCAGATATCCTAGATACAACAAAGCATGTAAATGTGTGTGTGTGTGTGTGTGTGCATGTGTACCTTTCCAACTCATAAGATGTCACTCATTTCTTACCTCTGTTGGATTTCGTTGGGTTTTGACTATACAAATCAAAGCTTTATCATGGAAAATAGTGATATGTACACAGCGGAACATAAGAAAACAAATCACATTTATTTTTGTTACAAAACATGCAAGATATAAATTAAACAAGCTCAAGGACAAAACTACACCTTTAAAATGTTACAAACCTTTTCGTGCATGATCCTTGGAGTCATGGCCCTCAAACCTCAACTCTAGATCTTCCACATGATTGGGATACTTGTGAGCTCCTCCTACACTCAACTAAACTCCCTTTTCGATGTTCTAACTCACACCTTTGGACTAGGTGGATTTTATAACAAAAAAGTGACACATGAGGATGGCTAGAGTATATTCTCTCTTTTGCTTTGGGTTCATGACTTTTTGTATCTTGAATTCTTCAAAACTCTTATGTATAGTTTAGACACCCGGGTTTGGTGCATGAGCTCCATTGATCCTCCTATATAGACCATTTTTAAATAAACAACCCCTAGATTCTTATTTGTTATTCTGATTTATAATTAAAGCTCATTCATACTCAAATAATTTAATTTAATTAATCTCATTAATTAAATTAAATTTTAATTATACTTCTAATTAATAATCACATCATTAACAAACACCACAACAATTTATTTAGTCTAATCCAATTGCAACCAAAAGTAATGCAACCTAATAATTTAGCACTCACAACACCTCTCAATCTTATACATGTGGCTCTCTAAATTCATTCTTAATTGGCAACAAGCAGAGATTGAAGGACATGGGTAATGTCTAGCCTTCAATCCATAATATAGCCTAATCAAGATAAAGTGATTAGGATCATAATGAACCTTTTCAATCATGACTACCTTTGTTCTAATTCAGTGAAGGTCACAGATTTAGTCAAACTTACAAATTCGGTCATATGTCAATTGGTGTTTCCTCATGAGATAAATGTTTCTAATGGAAACTCCTTTTATCTCATAAAACACCAATTGTATAAGAGAAACACTTTGCTCACTTGCAATGAAACAAATCCCTTATTCAATATACTGGCACCTTCATACACCTAGGATATTGGCCTTTAATACCCTATTGACACACCGATCGTCATGTACATAAAACAACTATGTCATTTTAGGTCTAAGGTTCACATGCGCTCAATACAATCATGGAACAAAACATTGACGACTAAGAGTGAACTCTATGCATCTACTTCATTTTATAAGTTATTGTTTGAATGCCCCGTTCTCCCATTTCTCATACCAACTGACATGAAACTCATAGTTTAAATACAAGATGTGTGAGTCGTACTAACTCTCTAATGCTTTTTAGAATGTTTATGACTCATGAAAAATTTTTAGTAATTAAGTACCAAGAAAGCCTTGTGTCTATATTTATAACTCCTTATGAATAAAACTTTTTAACTCAAATACAAGGGCACAAGCAATACTTTACACCATTCAAAATTCACATGCATGAAAACTAGTTATAATATTAATATAGAAATCAATATTTTGTTAATTAATGTGACAAGTGCAGAGACAACCAAATGCCCTTCTAGTATCCTTTATTTTCTATTGGTGTTAAATGATATAATACTAACAATCTTCTATTTGCACTCTAATGCCAACACTACTAATGTCAGTTGCTATAGTATCTAATACCTTTCTTTTCAAGATGGAGTTCCAACTGTACTTGAGTCATCAATTTGGTGAGTGGGTTAGCCATATTATCAGCTAAAGCTATTTTTTGCATGGCTAAGTCACTCCTTCTAATGATTTCTCGAATAATGTGGTAACGCCTCTCTCTGTTTTGATTTGTAATGACACCATGGTTCCTTCACTTGTGTGATCACGCCATTGTTATCACAATAAAGTGGCAATGCCTAATCTACATCTAAGGCCAACTAAAGTTCTATCACAAACTTCTTTATCTGAGCTTCCTTTGTTGGATTTCATACAACAATATATTTAGCCCTAATGGTAGAGTCCACAATCAAACTCTATTTGAAACTTTCTATCATCTACATCTAATTGGAAATCCGAGTTATTATATCCATCTACTCTTAGATCCCCATCTTCGTATGTGAGTACTATATCCTGAGTCCTTCTCAAATACTTAAGGATATACGTGACAACATTCCAATGCTCTCTATTAGGATTCACCTAAAACCTACTCATCAAACTTACAGTATAGGTGATATTTAGCCTCGTACATAGGATTGGATACATTAGGCTCGTAATAGCTAAAGCACATAGAATGGCTTCTATACTTCTCCTCTTTTTATTCGTTTTTAGGCACATAGATTTCATGAGATGGATGTCGTGCTTAAATAGTAGCAATCCTCTCTTAAAGACCTCTATACTAAATCTCTTCAGTACTTTGTCTATGTACAAAGCTTATGAGAGACCATCTAACAATTTTTCTGCTCTATCTCTATAGGCACAAATTCCTAAGAGGGAGGTTACTTCTCCCACGTCTCTCATGGAGAAGGTTCTAGATAATGAGGACTTAACTAAGCTTAACATCCTAATATCATTCCCTATCAATAGTATGTCATCTACATACAATATAAGGAATGTTATAGCACTCCCACTAACCTTTTTATGGATGCAGGGCTCATCCTTTTTCTTGATAAACCCAAATGATTTGATTGCACCATCAAAATGAAGATTCCTACTCCTTGATGCGTGCTTAAGGCCATAAATGGACCTCTTAAGATTGCATACTTTAGAGATTTGTCTTAGACTTCAAAACAACATGAATACAATATATAAATGTCCTCCTCAAGCATTTCATTATGGAAAGTAATTTTAATATCCATCTGCAAATTTCATTGTCCAAGTGGGCAGCTATTGCAAGTAAAATCCAAATAGACTTCAGCATGGCTACCGATAAAAAGGTTTCCTCATAGTCAATTCCTTCCTTTTAACTAGAACCCTTTGCCTCCAACCTGGCCTTATCTTCACCTCACCAATCAAACTAATATTTCTTTTGTAGACCCAGTTACATTTGATAGGAGCAATTACCTTAGGTAGATCCATTAAAGTCCATAAGAAAGCTATAATTCTCTTTTATTAATAATAGAATAGAAATAATGGTCTTAAACCCATTACATAATAAAAGACAATCATTGAAAACTAAACTAGGCCTGATGATAGTTTTATTGATGTGGTTCTAATCATAGTAGATACAACACTTGTTTCATTCCCCACCTTGATCATCACTTCACACTTCCTAAGCATTTTATTTTTTACCAAATCCTAATGTAAAAAGTATAAATGTGAGAAGTAGCATTGATTCTAAAATCCAAGAACTAGAAAATACACTAAGAGAATAAGATTTTTCATAAATATAAAGTTGCTTACCTTCTACTATCTTCTTTAGGCTAAGGTACTTGGCATAATTCCTCTTCGAGTGCCCATTCTTTCCACACTAGAAACACTTTTTTTTTTCTACAAGAGCCTTAATCTTCTTAATACTTCCACTGGCCTTTGGAATAGTAAGATTCTTCTTCTTTGCCTTGCTATTCTTGGTCACACCAGAAGAGGTAGATGCAACAAGAACCATCATCTTTCCCTTCCCTTTCCCTTTCGTGTCCTGCTATGTGCACTCACTAGGTTATTGACAAGCTCAACTAGTGTGCACTCAATATCATTCATGTGCTAATTCATGATAAACTATGAGAAGGAATCCAAAAGCAATTGAGGGATCAAATATATCTACAAATTGGCATCCATGATGAAATTCAGTGTCTCAAGCCTCTAGATGAGTGAAATCATCTTGAGGATGTGCTCACTTACATCTCCACCTTTTGTCATGTGCATCCTAAACAACTGGTTGGATATCTCATATCTAAAAGTATGACTCTATTCACCATACAACTCTTGCAAGTGATATAAGATCTCTCTTGTAGTCCCAATACCTCCATGGGTCGTTTCAAGATCATTGGTCATTGCAGTTAACACGTATCCCTTGACTCGTAGATCATCTTACACTCATTTCTTATGAGTGGCTTTTTCCTCATAACTAGCCGTATCAATAGGAGCTCGTGAGATATTGACCTCCAATACATAGTCAAGCCACTTTAGACTAAGAAAAATACTCAAATTTCAGAGCCACTCAGCATAGTTGGGCCCAGTTAGAGCATTAGTCACAAGCAATTTAGAAAGAGGTGTAAACATTATTCAAATAAAATAATACTGTAGAAAGTAAACAAGATTGGTTAGTTTGGCTATTATATGTGTTACCATTGTGATTATGGACTTTAAATCAAAATAGTCTTCCACTAGATTTTTTGAATCTTACACTCTCTCAAGTAGAAAACAAAAATTCTAGTGGTATAACTTATTAGGAATTAAGGTCTTCATTGGACACAACATACCTCATGTAATTGAGTCTTGGCATGCTAAGGCCAATGAGTGGCAATTCTTGTCAATACATCTCATGTGGAATCTAATCTTTCGTTCAGGCCATAGCTGAACAATGCCTCGTGTAATCGAGTCTTAACATGTTGTGTTCATTTAAGTTACACCTATTAATAGACAACTCACTAGATTTGAACTCTGCTCCTGTCTAACTACTCTTAAGGTATAGTATCCTTTATTGCAACTAATACACCCGAAGTCATAAATATTTCGTCACAATGTGACCTTACTAATGTGATAACATTACACACTAACGCTATAGTTAAGGCTACTGAGCTCAATTGAAAGTCACGACAAACATTTTTCCATTACAACCTAATATTTGCTTGAGGAAGTTTTAAGGTCCATGTAGATTAGGTTTCATTTTGCACATTATCCATTTTTCTTGTATCTCATACATGCATTACAAATAATATGCAAAATAAAAGTGGAGGATTATGAACTTTTTGATCAAATTGAGCCAAGGTTAGATCATGCACAAGTGCATAAATTCCCACACTATTACATAAAGATTTCTTGAATGCCTTTGTTTTGGTCTTCATGGCTTCGTAGAGTCCACCATGCCTTTGTTTTCTTTCATTTATTTCTCTCTTTCGTTCTCTTCTCTTCTCCATTCTTGTTTTCTAGATTACAATTACTATTGTGGATTTTAGTGCTCTATAGAATTTTGCATGTGCAAGAGTAAGAGCTTGGAAATAGAGTTTGATCTAGAAATTGAAAGAACAATAGATAGAAAAAGAGCTTTATTTAAGAAAGAACAAGAAGTGGAGATGGAAGACAACCCACCACCACCATAGCCCTAGGAACACCTTTCTCCACCAAATCAAATGGTGAAAAGAGACTATGTCACTGATGATAAATCTACATATGGTGGGCATAGTTAGACCATCAACGAAAGCTAACAAATTTGAATTGAAGCCTACATTCATCAACATTGTGCAGCTAAACTAGCTTGGGGAAGCCCCACACAAGGATGCAAACACAAATTTAGCAAGCTTTCTTTAGCTCTATGACATTGTAAAATTTAATGGAATTTCTAATGATGCTATAAAGTGAAGATGGTTTCCCTTTTCTTTCAAAGATCATGTGAGACAATGGCTACAAATCCTCCCTCCAGGGAGCATAATGTTGTGGGAGGACATAGTAAATAGATTTCTTGCAAAATGCTTTCTCTCCTACCAAAATTGCCCAATTGGGCCCAGAATTTGGAACTTCTAAACAAGGATGCTACAGGGAGTTAATGTGACAAGGCAAGTCCCCTCAATCTTCCGCCTTCTCTTCATCGATACACATACATTATTTACCAAGTGGAGCACCAAAATATTCAGACTATACTAACTATGCTTCAACTATATTCAACAGCATTAAGGTAGAAGATAAATTCTAAAAAATCCTTATACACTTTCAACTCCAACATGGGAAAGGAGATTTGTGTCAATATATCAACGCAACTTTGAATCCTGCAAAGAGAGGTTTCCTCGAAACATTTAGGTCTCCCATCTCTAATGGGCAGATTAAGTTGAAATTCATTGGAAGAAATAAAGGAAAAGTGTTGGCACAAAATTCTTAGATGGAAAGGGAAGCCTTTTATTGTGAGTGGGGAGGGATATACTGATAAAAGCTAAAATTCAATCAACTTCAATGTACACCATGAGTTGTTTTAAGCTACCAGAGGGACTAAAAAGGAGTTAGATCCATTGGAATCAAGATTTTGGTGGAACAACTCAGAAGATAGGATGATTCATTGGCTTAATTGGAATGAACTTTATCAAAACAAAAAAGATGAACATTTGGGATTCTAAAAGCAAGGCATTTTCCACATTCAAGCTAGGCATTGTCAAATGTCCTTATAGCTTATTGGCTAGAACACTCCAAGCAAGGCATTTTCCACATTCAGATTTTTTTTAGACAAAAAGACGTCACAAACCTTCCTATATGTGGAGCAGCATATTAGTAGCTAGGCACATCTTGAAAGCAAGAATGATATAGATGATTGGCTCAAGAATAATTGAAAAGATTTAGAAGGACAATTGGAAACCTAGGTGCACTCCTTTTCAACCTATCATACCATACCCAACGGGCATGCAAGATCTAAAATTTTGCGACTTGCCAATTGGACCAGAGTGATGAAGGGATGAGGAAAAGATACGAAGTCTATTTTAGAGGGAAGATGCTAATTTAATATTGAGAATCCAGCTACCCCACTTTTAGAGTGAAAATATAATAGCATGGAATCATTCTAAGCTAATATTTTTTGAAGTTAGGTGCTTGCTTATTATTTAGCAAAAGGAATTGCAAAGTGCACAAAATGCTGTAGGATGTGCTGCACCGAACAATTCAAGTGATCAAAACAGGGCTTTTATTTGGAAGTTGAACTTACCTTAGAAGATTTAAACGTACTTATGGGATATTTGACGAACATGCCCGAACTTCAATCAAAAAGGTTGCTTCATTGATAAGTGTGCCTTCAGTGATAAGCAGTTTGAAATTTCCATACATGTCTTTGTGAAGTGCAACTTTTCTAGACAAACATAGGCATTGATGGATCTTCCATGGAAAGAAATCAATTCATGGCATGGTACAGCTTTTGTTTGGACATAAAAACTCCAGAAAAAGGTTGAAGACTGTCATGTGCATATATTTTTTTTTTTATGGTTTTGTGGGCTATATGGGGAGAAAGAAACTAAAAAATTATGCAGGGGACTACACAATCGCCATGGGATGTTGTCATGCTCATTAAGAAATATATTCAAGAATTTGATGAAGCGATGCTAGCATGTATACCAAAAAAGATAGAAGAACTTTCTCGGAGGAAGTATTAGGTGAGGATAACAATGTGCAAAAAAATTTTGACGGCACCATCTTTTAGAAAAAATTAGGAGAAAGAGTGGGGTCTTAGCTAGAGACAACGGTAGGAATTGTGTAGGCTACAAGTCTAGCTTCCTTCCACAAATTTTAGAGGCCAATTGGTCACAAAAAGCAACAACAGCTAGAGAAGCTATTTTTCTAACCATTGGAAAAGGATGGAGAAAAGTTACAACACAAGGGATTGTTTACTAGTGATTGTTAAGCTGCGAAGTGATCAAAAGGATTTATCGAAAACAAATGCTCACATCCAGGACATCAAAATAGTGACCTAACAAGGAATGATGATAAAGTTTAAACATGTAAGAAGAGAAGATAACATCGAAGCTCATAGCTTAGCTAGGACGGCGGAGGTGACTTATGACAAACAAAAAATATTCTAATGTCTATTCAATGTCTAAATTGTTTTCATGGCTTATTTTCATATTGAACAAATTATTTCTTTTTAATAATAAAAAACCCATTACTAGTGTTATAATAGTGATTTTCATTCAATTAGCACAGCCAACTCTCTACAAAACAATTTCTTTTGTTTTAAGCTTTGTTTATTGGTCCCCAATAGAAAGGCTTATTAATATTAACTGTCAGATGCAAAAGGAAACAACTCAAATTTCTCTTACAAGAGGTGTTAGAGATGCCAAGAAAATGGTTTTCCAAAAATGGTGTTTTGTAACTAGGGAATCAAAAGAAAACGTCAAAGGGGGAGCGTTTAATTTTTATCTTGATGGCTTTAACAGTGTAATTTTTATTGATACTTGCAAATATTGAATGACTCATAATTTCTTAAACATGACACGATAGATTTGACATTCATTAACCTAAGCAATTATTGTCTTTTGCCTATCATTAAAGACCATAAATTAAGTGAAAAATAAACAAATTGAGTTAAATATTATAACTTTTAGTTGCTATTAAATCCCATAAATCAAAAAGAAAAACATGATATTAACATTATTTAAAAATAATAAATCATTCTAATTACAATCATTAATTTAGAAAATAAGGGATAGAGATAAAAATGGTATAAATAAAATTTTGATACAATTTTGCGTAGTTAAATATGCATCAATTAAGAAATTACAATACTTGACAGAAAACAAATTACAAAATAATAAAATTTTAAACATATCACATTCCAAATTTTAATTTAGAATAATGAATTTCTTAATTAAAAGGGTTAATTTAGAAAACCCTTAGTGAGATCGAAAATATATAAAAGATGAAATCTTGAAACTCTAAAAAGAAAAATTAAGATTGAAACGAGGAAATTAAAACAAGGATATTGAACGAAGAAAGACGAAGCAAAGGCCAAAATACAAAAGATAAATAAAATATTCATTTGATAATAGAAATTTTTCATTCATAAATTTATTTTTACAATTATTTTATTTTGATTTTCAAAACTTTACTCAAGCACTACATTTATTCTCATGTTTTCAATATTATTTCAATCTTCATTCAATGTTCAAATTTTTCTATGGTTATTTTTTGCGTTTGTTTCACTGTTTGCTCTAATTTCTTTTATTCTTAGCATAGTTTATTTGCACTTTTTTATAGATGGTGATAATTTTGTGAGATCTAATGCAGTTATCTTTATTTTTATCCATTCATTTTAACATAAAATTTCATTATAATTAGTATAATTTGTTTATTTATACTATGTATATTCAATATTTCATACTACAATTTTTAAATGTTTTTAATACTTTAAATTAATATATTTTTATATACTTCACCAATATTATTTTTTTAATGAGATTTAAATTATTTTTAATAGTATTTATTGTAGTTTCTCGATACATGTAAGTTATATGAATAATTAGACTATTTGCAATATTATATTTTTTAAAACAAAATACATGTAATTTGTTCTTCACTTATATTATTTTACAATATATAGGAATTTGTCGTGACACTTATTTGTGATGTTTGGTATAAAATTTATTGTTCATTTCTATTTTGGTAACATATGACATTTATATTTTTATTCAATATTCGTTTGATAATCTACATACATTCAACAAAAAATTTATCTAGCAATCATTTTACACAATTATCTTCGTTATATTTAACGTGATTAGCATATAGATAAATTTATAGTTTCCAAGAAAATAGCATGATAATTTAACAACCAAGAAAATGTTTAATTAAATATAAATTTTGGTTTATTATAATTTTTGAGTTTTAAACATATTATATTAGAGAAATTAAAAATGTTGTGCATAGCACAGGAGTCACACTAATTTTTAACTCATAACTTATTCTTCCACTAACTTAATTTCACTTATTTTATTTTATTTTAAGTTTTAATAATATGTAATAAATCTATCTTTTATTGGTATCTTTATTATATATATTTTAATTTGTAAGGCACATACAATTAATGTGCCTCTATTTACACTTTTACTTTTAGTCGATACTATTTAACTATATTGTTAAGTGCATAATATTTATAATAAATAATTTTTTATTTAATGTTAAATTACTAAATCATCTTTATATTTTTATATTTTTTTGTCTCATTTTAATCTCATATTTCAGTATTATTGTCTTTTATCTCAGTAAAAGATTGATTTTTTTCTTTTCTTTACTCTCCTCTCTAATTATTTTTTTCTCTCTTTTTAAAAAAATTTAAGCAACTTAAATTTATAAATATTTTCCCCTTGATTTTTGAAATTCTAAAAAATATAATAATTTTATTTTCATTATAATTAGTTATTTTAATTAATTTTGTTTGATAAATATATAGAAACATTGGATGTATAATTTTTACTTTGGTATACCTTGTGCAATCAAATTCTCTTATATATTAATATATTATAAATAAATTTGTAACAAAAGACGCGCTCAATGTGTCTACATAATTATTTTGATTGATTAGTAATATTTGTATATATAAATTCTATATTATTGATAAATGATAAAAAAAACCTTAAAAAGGAATAAAATATGATAAATCAAAATTGGAAGGAAAAAGGACAAAATAAATTAAAATGATCTAAGATAATGAAATAAAAAATAGAAAGGAAGAGTGACAATAAAGTATATGAATATAAGTAACACTTTATTAATCAAAGATAACAGTGTAAATATACAATACGCATCTATAATATTCTCCTGTTCTTAATAATATCTTATAGATATTCAAAATTAAGAATTATTGATCTAATTTATTAATGACCTCACATAGAATATGTGTAAAAAATATTACAGCATAATAATTAACTGCCAATTTAAAATGTACTATCCTATAAAAATAATCCAATTACCTTAAAATAGAAAACTCTAAAGCTATTCTTAGTTCAAAATTTTCAACTATGTTTGTTTTCATCTTTAACACTGCAAAATACGAGATACAATTATCATATTTTTAAAATTTTTTTTATTTTTCCACATATATTGAGAAAAATACATAGAAATGTGTAGACTCAATAAAAACAAATTAAAAAATACATAATTTAAAATAAAAACAAACATGGCCTCAGTTTTGAATCCGGTCAACGCACATCCTTCAAAATTCCCCATAGGCAAGATATGGCTATGTTTGGTTACTAATTATTTACCATTTATATACACTCAAAAATTTTACAAATCAATTGCACTAACTTACAAATTTTATTTTTATTCAGGTTTATATTTTTTGTCTTATTTTTTATAACTAATTAATAATTTTTTAATCATTATACTTGTTTACACTCAAATCAAAATTTATCTCTTTAATTTTTCTACTCACGTTAACCAATACTTATCATATATATTATATATATATATATATATATAATTTAAGCTTTTCGCTCTTTTATAATTTAATATCAAATATATATTTTTTAAAATTTTCCTACCTATTGGCTATATTTGTTTCTTTATTTTTTTTATAAACTATTCATCACTATTTAAATATTTTACAAATTAAATTTCTTACTATACAAATTTTATTCAAATTCAAAATTTTCCCACTTATAAATAATTGATAAGTTTTTTACTATTATATATATTCACAATCAAATAAACATTTATTATACTTATATTTCTTTATTATTATATAAATTAATTTACTTTTACGTTATTCAAGTATTACTTTATATTATATATATATATATAATTTTCCTATCAAATCAAATTTTACAAAAATAAACATAATTTTTGTCCACGAACAATTGAATCAAATACGGTGTGAGCCCCACGGCATCCAGTCATTGCCAGTAGTGGACGAGAGAGAGAGAGAGATTTGATGGCAGGAAGCAGCAGCTCAAGGTGGTCGCTTTCCGGCACGACTGCTCTCGTCACCGGTGAACTCGTTGAATCGGGTATGTTTTCCCTTTTCATGGTTTTTCCTTTCTGGCCGTAAAATCTATATTGCATGTAACCTGTTTGTGATAATGCCGTCAGACACGCAATTGTGGAAGAGCTAGCTGAAATGGGTGCAAATGTGTACACATGTTCGAGAAAAGAAGACGAGCTCAATCAGCGGTTGCAGGAATGGAATTCTAAGGGGTACAGAGTCAGTGGATCTGTATGCGACGTGTCTTCTTACCATCTATGTCAACTTGCTCATCCTCTTCTTAAAGCCTCCGGAACCAGCTGCGTTGTGCTTATTTCCTCTGTTGCTGGACTTGTGCACTTATTTTCTGGATCTATGTATGGGGCAACTAAAGGTAAATTATTATGCCGAAACCGGGATCTTTCCTACAAATGAATCACATGAAAGAGAAACAGCTACAATGTATTGACTCTTCGAGTTTTGCACTTACAGGAGCAATCAATCAACTCACAAGAAATTTAGCATGTGAGTGGGCAAAAGATAAAATTAGGGTGAACTGTGTTGCTCCCTGGTACATCAAAACCTCTCTTGTGAAATCTGTGAGTAATCTTCTTCTTTGAAGATCAATAATTTTTTTTTCATGTTTGAACCCTTATCAATTTAGGTTTTCATATAACACCGATTGCCAATCTTCACTGTTTTGTAAATAAAAATCCTAAGGCTATGTTTGCTTTCATCTTCGTAAAGGGTTGGGAAGGGAGGAAGAGATTGTGGCTTCTTTGTGATGGCCTTAGGATTTATGCAACTGGTTTAAAAGCAATCACTTTCAATGGTACAAAGATCGTGAGTATGCAAAGAACTATTATCTTTCCTTGTTTGGAAGATGAAATAGGTTTTTAATTTGGAACATGATTTGACTTAAAAAACTCTTAACTACTAATTATGTTTTGCATACATCCAATTAAGGATTAAAAAAACACAAAAATATTTAAATAAAACATTGTGATATCTCATGGGTTATGGGATGAAATTGAAATGATTAAACCAGATATAATGGAATCCTTTGGATACTTGGTCATTTTTTCAAAGTGATGAGGGAAATCAACCAGTATCCAATAGAATCTATTATATTGGAGCCCTATTCATAATTCTCATTGTAAGATATAAGATTCACATCAACATCTGCATTATGAGCACTAATGTTGGGATCTCTTGTTTTAGTAGCTAGTTTTTGAGATAAAGCTCTATCAAAAATCATACCAGGTGGTATCAAAGCCATCCAAGGCAATCTAAGGTCTTACGATGTTATCATTATGAGTGGTCTAGAACAATAATTTAAATATCTTGATCTTCTTTGGCGTTGCCATATTTCATGTACAGAAAGTTTGTCTATATTCAAGTGTCGCCTTATGACACCTTTTTTCAAGTCTCAAAGGCTGCCTTATAACTTGATTCCAAGCATTACCTTACAATGAGTATCGGCTTTTGCCTTACAAAAGTTCTTTGATTGTTGAGCCATACTATAACTCACTTTTTATTTGTCATAGTCCAATTTGAATATATACAATTATATGTCTCGAATAATTCAACTTAAGAGAGAGTGTTAGAATATTTGATAATATTGATTTCATATTATTACCTAAATTATAGGCTTTTAAATATTTAATTTAATAGTTTCTAGAACTAGTTTTATGTTAAGTGTAAATTTATTTTTAGTGTATTTTATGGGTCTCATATTATGAATAGATACCTCACTTTAGCAACGAATCATGCCACAATTTTTCCAATTCCAACAACAAATAAACATATAATTACCAAGAGAAAGAAAACTATTACAGTGACCTAGAATATGGTATAATCCTTGTGGAAATAAGTGTGAGTTGTTTACAAGGCCTCACTGCTTTAGACATGAACTTTGAGTATTTTGAGCCAGTTTCTTTGAGAAATGATGTTCATAACTCAAGGGTTTGACCAAATTCCTTACTTTTGGTATGGTGTAATTTGAGTAATTTATTTGAATTTACCTGACTTAACCATAATGCATGCTAGAAACTGACCAGTCGATCTTTAAGCTTGTATATGATTAATCACCGCTATTATCAAATGCAGTGTTGAACAATACTGCACCATTTTTGGATATTTGGAATTTATTGGTACTGTGAATTTCATTTGTGCACACTTTTAAAGTCTTTCTAAGAAAGGAAATGATGTATACATAGGGAAAGTTGTATGCAATGAAAAATGCACGCATAGCTTGAGGAGCGCTTTTTCTTTATTTAATTAACATAACAAAAAAATTATCTACTCCATCCGACTTGCTTTCGGTTCGAATCTCAGGCAACCCACTATTATGTGGATAGCAATCTATAAATTTGAATAGATATAAATAGTTATTTGGGTTGTTTGCATTCCATTTTCTATTCCATTTATGTATAGAAAATTTGTTCTTGGGAGACACTAATGATTAAATAAACCAAGATTTACCATGTTAATCCAATGACTCATATGTGCAGTTGCTTGAAAACAAGGAGCTCTTGGACTGTACACTATCCAGGACTCCTCTTAAGCGTCTAGGAGAACCACAAGAAGTCTCCTCGTTGGTAGCTTTCCTTTGTCTTCCTGCTGCTTCTTACATCACTGGTCAAATTGTTTCTGTTGATGGAGGAATGACTGTGAATGCTTTCCCTTTACAGAATTTATAGTATTTACTGCTTCTGTTGTCCTTTAGCTTACTATTGTAAAATAAAGCCATTAGAACTTGATGCTCTATAGACTTCTCTGTGTGGCTGATTTGGTTGCCTATTTTTCTTCACTTTCAATTTAAGTTGCTCACTCTTAATGGACAGTCAGATTGTTTATGCACTCGATTTGCATATCTTTGTGAAATCCCTTGTATTAAATGAGCTTCATAGTTGGATTCACATAAAAGTTTTGTATATCTGTTGATATAAGGAGAATCATAGCTTATGAGGTGTGGTATGTGTTTCAAGTACTTTTGTCTTTGTTGTGTCGAGATAAAAGTTGTATAATTTCAGCAGGATACATTATATTCATAACGAGACTCTTACCTTAGACAGTGAACGGGGGGGTCAGTGTCAGGGGGTGTTTCCTGTACTTTTTTCTCAAATGTGTTTGTGATAAAAGTTATATAACTTGAAAATGATGCATTATATTTAGGTTTTGGATTTCTTGGAAGGACATTTTAAATAAACATAATAGTTAAATAATTTCAACAAAAGAATGAAGTATAGTCCAGGGACTGTTGGGCTTATGGCACTGCAACTCGGCTAATTAACCGAAGGCCTAGGTTGAAGTGGGTTTGTTGTGTCTATTTCTCTTTACCTAGAAATGGGGCTTTATTTATCATCTTTGTTTTGAATTTGTATCAAGTATCTCTAAATTTATCTTGAACTTTGTTTTTGAAGTCATTTCATTATTTTGATTTAAGTTTGCAATCATTATGTCTTGAGTGTTGTTATTTGCTATGATAGCTTCTAACTTTGGTTCGAATGAAATTTCATTTGTGCTCTTATTTTCTTATCTTGATTTTTAAATTAAAAGATTGATTTATATAATGATAGTAAGAAATCATTCGAAAAAAATACCTCTATTTTACCTTTTTATCAAACTTTTTAAATTTCGTTTCATATTCTAGCTTTTAAGTTTAGTTTTAAATTTTTGTTTTTGTTCTAATTTACTATTATAGCTCCTAAGTTTGGTTCAATTGAAATTTCATTTGAATATTATTATTAATTCTATTATCCTAAATTCCTAATTTAAAATTTTCATTTACTATGAAGATACAAAGGGAGCATTAAAAAATGACTTCATTTTTGTTAAGTCAAAAATCCGTTGGACTAGTTTGATTTGATCATGGGTTCCACCTTATACTTGTTTGGGCTAGGTATGAGGTTCGGCTTTAATTTTGTTATCCCAAATATATATATATACTTATCTTCTTAATCTAAGGTAGCTTTCATTTGCACTTTGAAATCAGATTTGAATTCAAAATCATTTACCTTAAGTTTGGAATAAAATTATTTGATCCAATATAACTATTTGATTCAATAAATCGAATATGTGTTGTTGTTATAATTGTTGTTTCTTTTGTTGTCTATCAGAATGGAATGTGAGAGATTTTCAATATTAATTTTAACATGTATAAAGTCACAAAATAAGCAATCAAAAATAAACTTTATATGTGTAAGTTATTTGTAAATTTTATATCTTCTTAATTATAATATATAATGAAATTGTAATATTTTAAATAATTAAAATAAAATTATTTTAAATTAAATAACTTTAGTAAATGAAAATAAATAAAAAATGAGTTGATAGAAAAAACTATACATTAATTAAAGACAGAAAAAATAAAAATGGTTTGTCTAAAGCCCTCAAACATTTTGGATAAAAAGGTGGTAAAAGAAAGAAAATGAAAGAAAAAAAACATAATACATTAAAAAAGAATAAAAACCAAAAAATTGAAAATGAGGCTAATTTAGTGATTTAACATTTGCGTGAGTGCAAAATAGGCATCATCTTTAATTATATATAGATAGTGTGTATATTACATATTTATTAAATTAAGGGGTCATAAATGTTTTAAATAAGTTATGGGGAATTAGGAATCAAACTTGAGTTTTGTTTAAAATCTCTATCTAATTGGGAATTTGGTGAATCCAAATTTTTTGGTATGAATTCAAATATTAATTCTCATAATAATAATCTAGACAATTATAGGATTCATTCACATTCCCAATAACAAAACCCTTGTATTAAATGCCACAAAAATATACTTTTATTATGGAGAAAACAATTTTGTTTGTGGAATTATGAATAAAAAAACACACACACACACACATAAACACACATGCGTGCATGGATTCGGTGTATTTAAGGATGACTTGGTGATATAATGGGGTTTTTTAGGGGTCAAAAGATTTGTAAAACTATCTTCTTCCAAAGCAATTTCGAGCAATTTAGAGAGGGTTATCGTGGAAGTTTCCTTTTTCAACGGTTATGATGTTTTGATATGTGGGTTTGGTAAAATATTTTAATTTTGGTCTGGATGTTTGGGTAAGTTGTATTTGTAAACTTGAGGATGGTCGTGAAAGGGCCGAAAAGGAGTTTGATATTGAAAAAGATGGTTTTTCATCTAGTTTTATATTTGTTTTTCTTGAAGCAAGTTTTGGTCTTGTACTTTCTTGTGGATCATCAGATTTTTTTGAATAGGCCATTGGACTTCTGGTGATTTAAGAAATGCAAAAAAGAGGTTTTGTGTTTTAGGTTAATTGTGAAATTTGGGTTTGTGACAATTTCAGGTTTTGTAAGTTTAGATCAAGTTGTCTCCTTCCAATCTTTTTTGATTGTTTTGTCATACCATGATTGAGGTTTTGTGGTGTTTGTATTGGTTGTTTCTTTCCATGTGTTGGGATTTTAGGTGGCATTGCTCTTGTTTTGTAGAAATTCAAAGGTTAGAAAATCAGGTATTGAGTTTATATCTCCTTTGATAAATTCAATTTCGAAATCAAAAATATTTAGTAATGTTTGTCATTATGCAAAAATTTGTTTAGATTCTAGATTTTGAACATATTTTTATAAAACTTCTTTTGCACTTTTACAATCAATGTGAAGTAAGAATTTTTTATTTATCAAATTACTTTGAAATTTTTATATGTATAAAACAATGCTCAAAATTTATTTCTTAATTATGAATACTTTTTCTGGATATCATTCCAATGGGTTGAGATGAACTTGATAATAAGCTTTTTGTAACCCTGTTTTTGTTTGAGAATCCTACGATATCCAATATTTGAAGTATCGGTTTCTACAATTTTTGGAAGACTCGAATCAGCTAAGTATAGGCAGAGTATTTCTATAATTTGTGACTTTATTTTTCATATGATCAAGGTGTGTTTATCAGTCAAAGGGTTAGGGGTTTTTTTGAGTTTATTGTGGAGAGGTTTGAGCATTTTATGATATTTGAGTAGTAATTTAAGACATAGTTTAGACTTCCTAAAAACTTTTAGAGTTGTTTTTTATCAACTATTTTGTCTAGAAATTTCTCAGCAAATTTGAGAGACCTTTCAATTGGAGTAATCATACCTTGGTATATGTAATGTTATAGAAATTTAATTTTGGTTTGGAAAATGTTCATTTTGGAATCAGATATAACTACTTCGTTTCTCTCTATGATATGAAGAAAGGTTTCGAAATGTTTGAAATGTTCATCAATGATTTTTGAAAAAATGAGGACTATACCGATATAGACAAAATAGAATTTATGGTAATCATTAAATATGTCATTCATAATTTTTTGAAATTTTGAAGGGGCATTTTAAAAATCGAATGGTATTACATTCCATTTATATTACCCAAATGGAATGGTGAAGGCTGTTTTGTACCGAACTCTTTTAGATATTTGTATCTACCAGAATTATGACTTCATATCGAATTTGGAGAATATAAAGACATTGTGTAGTTTTTAGAGTAAATCTCTTTTATTGAGAATCAGATATCTAATTCATTGTAGAACTTTGTTAAAGAGGTATATAATTGATAATTAACTGGAGTACCTCACTCTATTTTAGATGCTTTGTTAACATAGAAAGCAACATAACTCCATGATGATCTTTATTTGGAAATAAGTTTTTTGTTTTGTAAATCTTGTATTTCTTTTCTTTTGAAAGTTGGTTTTATAAGGGAGATTAATTACATATTTCTTTTTATCTCAGAAGACATTGGGCAGATTTCAAAAAGCTTGTTGCCTTATTAATTCTTGAAAGTTTTTGATTTGGTTTTGAACTTGTGTAGTTTTAAGTTAGAATGTAATGTTTGTTAGAGAAATATCTTTAAGAATAGCAAGAATTAGCAAGAATTAAGATGTCTAGTCTTTTTTGGGTAAAAGATTTAATATCTACTTGTATTAATCCTATGTGGATATATTTGCTTTCTTTATTTCTATGTTCTTCTAAAAATGTTTCAGAAAGAAGAGGAATTATTTTAAATAGTTTTGTGAGTTGAATATCTCTTTCTTTTGTTTTAATAGCTAGATTTATATTGAAAGAAAGAATTTTGAAAGTTTAGTAGATTTGATCTTTGGAAATTTTTAGGATTTTCCAATTATTTATGAATTTTTTGAAATTTTGAATTATCATTTCTTCGATATTGATGATCTTCCTGGAGGAATTTGAAGAGTTAGATGTAAAGTTTGAAGAATAAGATTTATAGAGAATAGAATCTATTTATCTAATACTCATGCTTTTGATCTTGAGAATAGCTTACAATCCCCAGCCTTTTAATGTGGGATTAATTACAAATCACTAGACTTATTACCCTAGACAATCTTAAGGCAAAAACACTCCACTATTCTTTAATATAAACACAAATACTAGAAATTTGGATAATAAACAATATAAACACTATCTTGCCCAAGCTCTGATATTGAAGACTGCAAGACTGAAGGGATATATGTTTAATACCAGAAGAAAATATTAGAAAATTTAATTTGCAGTATTCCAAAGGAAAATATCAAAAAAATTGCAAAATTTAAATGCAGTATTTAATATAGAATTTAAATTTAAATGCAAAAAATGAACATTAGGCGGCTATGCCGACTATATCATTTAAGCAAAAAATAAATAAATATTTGTAAATGCAAACACTTTGTAAATATTAAAATTGTGATAATTATCTATTGATATAATATTTCAAATTTAGTACAATGGAGATATTAGAAGGGTTTACTAGGAAAGGGGGTTTTGAAGACAATTCGGGGTTTTGAAGACAATTCACTCTTTTCAAACCAACTACTCTGTTACAATTTTGTGTGCGCGAGAGAGAGGGTAATTTTGTTTTCTAAAGGCTTAAAGTATAAGATTGATATATATAAAATCAAAAGAAAAGTATAAGAAAAATTGCTTGAAAGATTATGGTGCAAGACAGTTTTTAGAGTCCAAGAAATAAGAGTAATATTTTGGTAAACAAAACTGTATTTTATTCTTTTTATAATTTTGTGAAAATTGTTGAGCTTAACTAGTATAGATTTAAAATACATTTATTTACTTTTGTATGACATATCATTGCCTCTCACGGCTTCACAAATGACTTGCTCAAATAAATGTCATTGTCCAAGAAACAATACATATAAAAAATTCAATTGCCGATCTTTGAATGGGAAAAAGAGTGGATTGCAAGGTCCCAAATGGATTGACTTATTTGAAAATGGTCTTGTTCTTTATATTTTAGTTCTACACACACACACACACACACATATATATATATATGTATATATATATATATATTATCACTTTGATTTCTTTTTTTACTTAACATTTTTTGGTCGGCATAATTTTTCGATATTCATCAATTTAACTATTATTGATGACCATAAATAAGAAAATATAAAACTTGACAAAGGAAAATATATGATTCTATATTAATTTAGATTGGAAATTTCCATAAAAAATTCAGGTTAATAGGAAAATAAATTTTAAAATTAAATACGCATTATATATTTAATAATTTCTTTGAATATTGTTAATGCTTTATTCTAGCATATTAAACTGCTTGATTATATTCATTAACTTTTTCTATCATTAAAAATCATATAGTAAGAAATCGAGAAACTTTGACAAAAATAATGCAAAATAATAAAGAAAAACATATGATTCCAAATTCAATTTCGAGCAATAAAATTCTCGAATGAAAATCATTAATTCAAATATTCAAGGGGAGTGAAAGAAAGATAAGAAAAGAAAAAAACAAAGATTAAACTAAGTAATATATCATATATTTAATTAAGTCTAGTTGACCAAAATTAGATATATGCCAACTAGGAAATCATAAAGATAGAAAAAGAAAATTACATAATAATAAAGGAAAATGCAAGGTTTCAAATTTAATCTTGAACTGTAAATTGACATAATAAAAATCATTAATTTAGCAAATCATAAAATTTGTGACAATAGAGATTGAGAGCAGAGGTCTAAACTAAATTAAAATATTATATCTTCTATCAAGTTTTATTTAGCATAAATAAAGATTTATTGTTACAGTTTAAAACCTGAGACGATAACACGGTAGTACTCACAAACTCACTTTTCGAATACTAAAGCTAAATGTATCATAGAGCACTCTAAACCAAATGAATCCATTCAAATTACCATAATAATTTCAACAGTTCGAGACACTTGTAATGAAAGATAAAATAATGGCCTATCTATTATGTAAGAGAATACTCTCCAAATAGCAAGAAACCAAGTCTCATATCCTAGCCTAGTGTCCATGCTTTTGTCTATGCTATCCCTAAGTTTGGTCATGCTCACTAGCATCCTCAGCAAAATACATTGCATAAAGTTATAAGTAATAACTCGAACAATAAATGGGAAACCTCTGCTTTACTTACCAAATGAATGTCAGTAGAAATAGTTGAAAAATGGGGTTTGCACCAAACATGCATTTTAAGAGAGCTAAATAGACATAGAAACATTTGAAAGCATTCAAAGATCATTCAAGGGAATAAATAGAACTTAACAGATATTTACTTATGCATGTAGTCCTCTTGTTTTTCTTTTTCTTTTTGTTTCCATTTCATAGGCAACTTATAATAATATCCAGGGTGTGTGTTTACTACTGATCAGTGCCTTAGTCTGTCTTCTCTCGACTAAAGTGGATACGTTGAATCTTTGGATATGCCGCCATGGCTCTAGGACTTCAACCTCGCCTAAGAGGTGTTCCAATTGATTGTTATTCGATTGGTAGGGTTAAATGCTAGCTCTCACCTATTGTTAGTTTCAATCTTCTACTCCAATTGGACGTGTTCTAATCTATTACTTGATTAGTAGGGTAAAACTTATTCCTCATGCTCATAAACATTACATGAGTGCTTTCTCTATAATTAAGTTTATTCATGGCACGTGAATGTAATTTCAAAGTATTTGCAATAAAATAGTTACTTCATACGGGTTTGTATCTAGTTTTCAAAAGCGGTATATGATTTTCATTAAGGTACACATTAATCGATGCTTGCAGTTGAAATCTGGCTTGCAAGTAGTAGAAGAAAATAGTTGCAGCAAAATAAAATCATAGAGCAGTTGAAACCATTTGCAGGATGGAATTGCTTATGTAACGAAAGTAGAAATCATTTTAAGAAAGGTAGTACAAAGGTTTTGTAGGGTTTCACTTACAGTTACTTAGCTTACTTCAACTTTGGGTCCCCTTGTCTATTGTCTTAAGATCACATAATTATTTACATAAGAAATCCTCATTCAATATTTTATTCATCTAATGTTTCATGCCCATGCATGTTTCATGCTATAACCTAATGCATTCAATCTAGTCCAATTCCCTTCCTTCATGTCTCGCATTCAATTCTACCTCGATAAATTCATACTTATTAGGGTTCCAACTTAGATAGTTCCAATTAATCCTCACCTCAGATAATTCAAGGAATAATGACAATGAACATGTAGGAATTTTCGGAGATTTTTGAACATTTAGGCGGGCTCAAGAAGCAATAAGAAGTGTCCGTGGGTGGATTTGGTACAAAAAAAACATGGAACTAACTTTGTGATGGCCTTAGGATCAAGCCTGAGGGTCGGCAATCTATCTTAGTCCTGTTTGATCAATCTTGCAGTTGCACCATCGATTGCAGGGTTTTGCATTTACGATCATGGGGGAATCGTGCTCGATCTCGTGGGGTTACGATCGTATTTACTAGTCCCTCGTGGTACTATTTTTATGGTCCATGCTTGCGTTCAATCTATAAAACCCAATTTCCTATAGTTTTGCCAAGGTCTTTAGGCATGAGTGTACTCATTTAAACATGAAAAAGTCATATCCTATAGGTTTTACATGATTTTGAAGGTCTTAGGAGAAATTTCGAATCAAACACATAATGCGTCAATACTAGGTCCTTATAATTCCTACGTAACTACACAACGCTTAACCAATTCTCCATCATTCAACCCATTTTAAACCATCAAAACCCATGTGTTTTACATTCCTATTTATGTAGGATGAATTATCTTATGTACATGCACGAATAATGTGCAATTTGGGATTGAAATTACTTTGAGAATGTTGCGTTGAGAGAGCTAAACATGCTGGAGTGATGTCACCTTGTTCGTAGATGTGGATAGGGTTTTCAACCCTTTAAAACACTATTTAAACCTTAGGCTTAATGGGAATGACCAACAGGTATTTAATTTCACAATTTTTCAAATCCTTGCACATAATTTCTACTTTTTTTGGTTTGCCCTCTATTTTCACAGGAAATTTTCAATAATTTGGCCTTCCTTTATTATCCCTAGGCATGGATAAGTTCTTCCAATATTTACTTTAATAATGTAATGAAATTTCATTAGCCTTAAATAATCATATACTGTCACATGTTTTCACATTTAACTTCCCTTAATTTTCACACGAAAATAATATAAGCCTAAAAACTAATTTCCTTCAAATTTCAAAGTAGTTCATTTCTCTCAAAATAATGAGTCGCTAATACCCAAAATTTTGGATATTGCATTCATCCATTAGCAGTTCTCGAAACTTGATAAAAGAAAAACCATGGAATTTAATGCAAAGAATAATTGATAAAATAAAAAAAATTAAAACTATGCATCAAAATCAAATATTTTACACACCAATTAAGAAATCACAAAGATTGAAAAATGAAATTATAAATTATTAATGGAAAAATAAAAGGTATTAAATTTAATCTTGAACTATAAATTTTCCTAATAAAAATCACTAATTTAGGAAATCACAAAATTCTAGATTATATCTTTAATCAAATTTAATTTGTCATTATAAAAATTCATCGCCTGCAAAGATAAATTAAAACAATAAAAAAACACTAAAATATAATGGGTATCCTTTAATTTAAAGTAATTAATTTCCTATATTAAAATGAATAATTTGATAAATCATAGAATTCAATGAACAAAAATTAAAGGATAAAAAAGAAAATAAGTTTAAAATCATGATATATTTATTTAATTTTAATTTAATTGATTTATCTATAAATATCATTGACAATCTACCTATAACTAATTTTTTTTAATAATTGTTTTTAAATTGTGGATATATCTTGCTTTAGTTAACATTTTCTTTGCCAGATCAATCAAAGATACCTTAATTAACACTTCTGTTAAATAATAAATGCTACATAAACCCTTCGATTAACTTTTTTAAATTATGATTGAAATTAATCATGATTCAAATTTATGATATTATATATTGAATTAATCAAATTAACAAATTATTACATTCATTTAGCTTCATTTGGCGTTAAAAAATTAAAAGAAAAAGAGGGTATGAGGAATGGCGGGTTTCACACCAAAATACATAAAAGTATGAATAAAATTTTAGAGAACATCTACCTTTTAAGGATATTTCATAACCGGGAGTTTTGGGATATTTTAAAGATATCTTAATTGTGACACCTGATTTATTATGAAAGCCCTCTTTTCTTTCCTTCTCAAACTTAGTCGGAAGTTTTCTATTTTCTTTGTCTTATTTAAAATACTTTTTAATTCTAATTTCCCTTTTCATAGTTCTCTTCTTTTCATTTATATATGATGGTAAATTCGGGTATGATTTTATGTATCTATTTTTTATTTCATGATATATGTTCATTTTGGTACATGATTTCATCAAATTAAAATAATCATCATAAATCTGTTTATTTGAACCGTATATAATAAATTGGGTCTATTTCATATTATAAAAGTGAGTTGTAGGTTTTTGTTAAAATGTTTAACCAAAAAATTATTAAATTAAAGGAACAAATAACAGTGCAAAAAGAAAAATAAATAATATAAAATAATAACATGTAGCACGGGCTTAATTCTATCATAATATAACTTTAGTCCATAACTCGATTTAGTTGTTCAAATTTGAAAGAAATGGTCGCTCCTGCCAAACTGCTTTTGTCTGTATTAAAAGCTGCAAGCAATTCCAAGACCTCACTGACATGCAAAAGGAAGATAGTTGCTTATATTCTAATCGCATTTTTGGTGTGGCGAGTATGGTGCAAGTGTGTTGCCTTCCATTTAACTGTCAACAAACACCACTTATTTTTCTTAAAATGTTTCCATTTCTTACTACATATTGCTGGAGGCTAAGGTTATCTTGTATTGTTTTATCCACCCATGTGAGAGAGATCCAAGATTATAATTTATGGGTTGTTGAGGAATGACAAAAAATTCAAAAATAAAATTGAAGCAAGCAAAAGAGAAAAGGAAAAAAGTGAAAGAAGCCTGAAGAAATATTTGGTAATGTTTCTGTGTTTATTATTCTGTTTTGGTAGATGAAGTAATATCTTATTGTGCCTACGGAAATGCGGTGCTACATAAAATGTTTTTGATCCAAATGCAATATAAGTTGATGCCATCTTGCAAACTAGTAAAATAAAAGAACCCAACTATAAGTGATTAAATATGCCATTAGAATACAACAATGCAAAACAAAATAAAATCCACCACACTACAAGAAAATAAATTTTTGGTACGATATAACTAGCAATTGATTAAAATGTGTAGTAAAAGATTTTTTTGACAAATTTTGAAATGCAGCAAATTTTTCCCTGGCGAAGGTTGACTACGTAATAGCTGCATAGCAAATATGTTTTTTTTACTACAATAATTTTGGCTTCTAATGTTATATTTCTATTGTAGCAAATAAATAGCCAATACTACAATTTTTATGGCATTAATAAAACCTAAAATAACACAGCAAATAAGTTACAAATACTACAATTGATAGCTTTTATTATGACTAAAGTTTCATGCTAAATATGCCACAATATTGAATTTTAGGGGTTTTATAACTATTCGATAACAAATAGATAAAATACTTTTGCAAATTTTAGCATGGTTTAGAGTTTTGTGTGACTTGTTGCTCAAGCTATTGTTGAACATAAAACATTTTCCACAACTAGTATAATCATTTCAGATAAATAAGGTTAGCTAGAGTTTCTAATGCATATGAATTTTAAACCAAAGTAGGGTATAAAATGATGACCTCAACTCGAACGAAAGAACAAAAATATATCTCCAACCCCACCCAAAACCATTATAAATAATAAAAGTAAAATCCGTCATAAACCTCATAAATAAAAATGGTTTACCTTCAAAATATAATATAAATAAAAATAACCTGAACATCAAATGTCAAATTTAAAAATATGGGAACACTCTATTAAATTCTCGAGCTACGTCATGATATAATTCATATCCAAAAGAACAAGTTCTAAATGTTCAAAATACAAATGCTACAACATTTTAGCTGTAAACCAGTCTTCATGCTTCACAAAATTCTTCTACTTACAATTAAAAATAAGTTAACATGATTTGCATACAACTATCTCACTATATCGTAGCTTTACAAAGTACACAATTTCTCAATACATTAGCCTATGCAACATCTTGTCTTTTGCATTTGGACAATCTGCAATGCAACATAAGTAAAACAGGTTGTAAATTAATAAAGTTTAATGTTCTTTCAAAACAAATACAAGTGTAAACTTAAATACTTAAGGAAATGTTAAGTTCCATACATACATTCATAAATTCCTAACCAAAGGGCTTGTGAACTCTTTCTCCAATGGTCTCAACACCTTCATGAGACTTATGTTACTTCTCCTTATGTATTATTATCTTTTCAATATACATTTTAGCAAATTTAGGAGTAGTTCTTTCTTTTGGGATTATTAGAGCACAACAATACCTTCTACCATAATAATTTTTGGTGTTTTGTGGAAAAATAACTTTACATGAGATCCAACCTATAAGAACAAAAACTCTATATATATATATATATATATACATATATAACTTCATTAATCATACAATTAAGGTTTGCGCAATTTATTTAAAATGAGTAGTTTTTTCTTAGGTACTTGTTTAAAATGTATCAACAATATAATTTCAATTACTAAACTATTCATAAATATTTATGAATAGTTTAGTAATTGAAATTATATTGTTGATACATTTTAAACAAGTACCTAAGAAAAAACTACTCATTTTAAATAAATTGCGCAAACCTTAATTGTACGATTAATGAAGTTTTCAGGTTTTTTCTTCCTTTCTCCCAAAACCCACTTCTAAAAATTATTTAAACATTTAAATATTTAAAGTACAGTGATGATGACATATTGGAGTAGAAAAATAAAACTAAATATATAAAGTGATGAAATTGATATAGGAGTGATTAATACCGAAAGATCAAATCTTACAAACTAGAATCTAAATATGTTAAACATATTTAAACAAATAAATAAATATTATATGCTATTATTTGTCTCTATAAGACAGAATAGAAGTTCCAACGACATTGGAACAAATTTAATGCTTTAAGCACTCTATATCAAATAAAAATTTATCATTCATTTATACGACATTTCCGAAAAAGGAAAATTATTTTAAGAAATGTGATAGAGAAAAAAGTGACATTGAGTATGAGTCATCTAAGAAAACAAAGCATGTCTCAATAAATTCAAAGATGATCCTCTTGGATTTCACCAGGTTAGGGATGTAAATTTTTTATTTTAGAACATCACATAATCATAATATACTTAGCGGAATAAAATTCCAAATCTAATGCATTTTGTCATATTACATGCTTAGAATAATATTTCAGGATGTTAAACAAAATTGCCTCTTGGAATCAAATTTTAGAGAAGGCATACGCGTAATCCAAAAGAGACAATGCTTGAGCCGCAACCTTTAGTTTGTCTACATAGAAGAAACACGAAAAATTGCCTCCGAATCCTCCATGAACTCCTTCATTAGGATTTTATGCAAACACTTTTGTCTATGGAGAACTAATGGAGAAGAAGAAAAACAAGAAAAAGGGCTAAAGAGTGTTTTTCTCTTGCTTGGACGACATCTCATGAAAATTATTTTGATCATAATTTAATTTGAAACTCTTTTAAATCTATTTAGTTATAAGATAAACAATCCAACACAAGATAGGATTCTCATTTCTATATATAGCACATAGGACAATTACGTGGAATGAGCTCCTATAGGTTTTCTACGAGGAATTTTAATTAGTTTAAGCTCATTCATATTTAATTATTAATCCAATTAATAACTAAATCCCATTAGAATTATATTATTTAATTTAATTAATCTCATTAGTTAAATCAAAGATTGGTTATACTTTTAATTAATAATCTCATTATTAACAAATATGATATGAATAAAATAATTCAGTTTTTTTTTCATTTAATTTAATTAATCTTCACTAATTACATTTAAAACACATTATGTTTCTAATTACTAATTTCATTATTAAAAAATATAATTAATCAAATTAATTTCATTAGGAAATTTTTCATGACTAGTTTAAGCCCCAAACTAATTTACTAATTTGTTCTTATTCCATCCGTTTATGTGCAACTCTTTACGCACATTCTCAATCGACAAAGAATATGGCTTAAAGGATACGAGTAATATTTAGCCCACAACCCATATTATAAATCAATTAAAATAAAGTGAGTTGATCACATGAACCCTTTCAATTGTGAATACTATGTTGTATAGACCTTTTATCTTCCTTTGTCTCAATTGAGTGAGAACTACAGATTTAGTTAAACTCACTAGTTTAATCATATGACTAGATTGATATTAAGTCATGAGACTAATATATGAGGATAACTTCTTTCTGATCACACACTATCTTGAAAAAGCATTTCTATCTCATTGTTTATTGACTGCATAAAACATGTGCTTTGCTTATTTGTAAGGAGACAAATCTTTTATGATCATACACATGCCTCTATATGCATTTAGGCAACAACATGTTATACTCATATCAAAATAGATATTGATTTTTAGTACTCTAATGACATGTTGACTATTACGTGTAAAAGAAAATTATGTTACTCAAGTCTAAGGCTTACACGCACTTAATACAATCATAAAAGAAGACATTGACAGTAAAGAGTGAACTCCATGTGTTTGTTTCATTCTTTAAACCAGTGTTTAAATACTGATTCTTCAATGATGTATCCCCACACGTGTTTTCAGTATTTTATATTGAATCGCATAACACTTATGATATAAACATATGGTGTGCAAGTTACACCAACACTCCAATGCCCATTTAGAGACTCTGTAACTCATGAATAGCTTTCAGTGATTGCATATTAAGAAATCTCACGTCTATATTCATAAATTCTTATATATTAGACTCTTTAATCACGTGAATACATGCATAACTTTAGGTTACACAAGATTTACATATATGATAAACTGCTAAAATATTGAGATGAAGAAAAATCAATATTTTATCAATTAATTAAAGTATTACATTAATAACCAATATCACTCATTTTCTATTAGCGTTAGAGGGTATATAACTAACAATCTCCTACTTGCACTCTAATGCCAATAATCTCAATTCCAATGACTATGGTATTTGATACTCATTTTCTCAAGATGCCGATCTACTTGTATTTGTGTCATCTATTTGTAAGTGGGTTGGCAACATTATCCACAAAGCTATTTTCTACATGGTGATGTTGATCCTTCCATTGATTTCTCAGATAATGTGATAACACCTCTTAATGTGTTTTGGATTTTTGATGAGATCTTAATTTCTTTGTCTATGTAATCATGATATTGTTGCACAATAAAATGATTGTAGTTGATCCACATCTAGAACCACTTGAAGCTCAATGACAAACTTCTTGATCTAAACAACCTCCTCCACAACATGACTCAGCCTCTTTGGTGGAATTTGCATTGGCACTCTGTTTGGTAATCTTCCAACTTACTACCGCTCCGTTAAGGGTGATGACGTACTCAGACATAAACTTCCTATTATTGATATATAATTGGAAATCAGAATTGGTATACGTAGCTATCCTTAGTTCTCCATCTCTAATACTTGAGTACCATATTTTTAGTTATTTTCAAGTACTTAAGGATACACTTGACAATATTCCAATGTTCTCTGTTAGGAATCACTTGAAACCTGCTCGTATCACTTATGGCATAAGTGCTATTTGACCTCGTATATTGCATTGTTTACTTCAGACTTCCAATAGTCAAAGGATATGGAATGACTTCCATATGCCTCCTCTCATCGTTTAACTATGGGCACATGGACTTTTATGTTCATCTATGGGCACATGAACTTTAAGAGTGGATGCTATGCTTGAATGATAGTAATCCTCTATTTGAGGCGTTTACTTTAAACCTCTTCATGATGTTATCTATGTACAAAGCTAGGAAGAGATCCATCAATATGCTCACTCTATCTCTATAGATGTGAATGCCCAAATTATAGATCATTTCTCCAAAGTCTTTAATAAAGAACACACTAGATAAGTAGGCACAGATTGAGTTTAGCATCTCATTTTATTCTTAATCAATAGTATGTCATCTATATATAGTATGAGGAATGATACGAGACTCCCACTAACCTTCTTTTAAATGTAGGACTTATCTTTGTTCATGATGAAGCCAAACAATTTGATTACATTATCAAAATAATGGTTCCATCTCTTTAATGCTTACTTAAGGCAATTAATAAACCTCTTAAGCTTGAAAACTTTATAAGATTTGCCTTGGACTTCAAAATTGCACGATTACGCTATATAAATGTCCTCCTCAAGAAACCTATTGAAGAAAGTATTTTTGACATCCGTTTGTTGAATCTCTTAATTTAATAGGTGGATATCGTAAGGAGTATTCGAATGGGTTTGATCATTGCTATAGGTGAAATGATCTCCTCACAGTTAATTCCCTTATTTTAATTGTAACTTTTTGCCACGAGCCTAGCTTTATAGGTTTTTCCTTTCTAGTTGAACAAATCTTCATTTTATAGACCAACTTTCATCTAATGGAAACTATTCCCTTAGAAGGATCTACTAAAGTCTATACTTGGTTCAAATTCATAGAATCCATGTCAAACTGCATAACCTCCCGCTACTTAGCAGAGTCTTTGTCCATCAGTACTTGATTGTATGTAGAAGGATCATCTCTATAAACATAATCTCCTACCACAAACAACTCTTACCTATTCTCTATGACATAACTATATCTCTTTGGTGCATAAGAGATTCCATAAGATCATTGCAATGCTTGCATCGTGGAAGATTGATCTCAAATAGGAACTTGTCGTATAGGCTTTTCATTTGTTGCTAATGGTCAACTTCCTTAAGCACGACAATTTTTCCCATACTACCATCTCAAGCAAACTTTTCTTCAAGAAATCATGTTTGGTGACCAATGACAATCTTATGTTCATTGGATGGTTAGAATTCATATCCCATAGAATACTTATCTTTCTTATCTTCCTAGGCAAACTTATCTTTCTTACTCTTCCTAGGCAAGTTAGACATTCTCAAATCCTAATATACTTCACGCTCGGCTCCCTTTCAGTACACATCTCATGTGAGGTTTAAGGAATGGAATAGAGGGAATCCTATTCAATAGTTTGTGGCAGTTAAAAGGGCATGTTCCTACAATGATATGGGAAGGTTTATGAAACTAATCATAGCTCCAACCATGCTTAACAAAGTTTGATTCTTATGTTTAACTACATTATTTAATTGAGTCATCAGTGGTGTAAACTATGCTACTATGCCATTTTCCTTAAGGAGCTCATCAAACTTGGTGCTCATGTATTTATTTCTACGATCCAATCATAGTGCTTTTACTTGCTTACTAGTTTGTTTGTCTACTTGCACCTTAAATTCTTTGAAACATATAATCATATCTAGAGTAATCATCATAAAAGGTTATGAAGTAGTAAAATCCTTTTCTACATATTTCATGAAATAGCCCACAAATGTTAGTGTGGACTAGCTCCAACACAAATATAGCCCTCTTTACGTGGCCCTCAAATAGAATTTTAGCCATTTTGCTTAAGGTACAGGCTTGTAAGTTGGATAGAATTCCTCTCTCAATGTGCCAATAAGCCCATCTTTCTCCAACTTATTTATCCTTGCCTCTTTAGCATACCTAATCTAAGGTGCTAAAATTATTGGAACTCAAGCCATCCCTAGAACGTTTGTTTGATACGATGGTCATCATAAGTTTATCATCTAAGTTCAAATAGTAAATTCCAGTTATCGAGGACCTAGTGCCAACTAATTTATTACAATAATTAATATGGCTCATATTGTCACTAATTGAAAATTCATAACCTTCTTTTATTAATAAAGGTATTAAGACAATATTCTTGAACCAATTTGACAGCAAGAATTAATCTCTCAAGACCAAAATATGTTTGGATGAACTTTTATTGTTAATCCCCAAGATACATTTTTTTATGACTTTCCATAACTCAAAACATGCAACAAAAAAAAAATTGTAACCATAAAAAGTGTCAAATAATTTGATTAATTCTCTAATGAAAACTACTATGAATTAAAGAAAATCCATTAGACTCTGCAATTATATGAGGAAAACGATAGTTTTGATACCACTGTTGGGTTTCACTAAATTTGATGTGAAATTTTTTAATTTTAAAACATCATATAATCATAAAATATGTTGGAAAATAAAATACCAAATCCAATTTGTTTTTGTCATATAACACATAAAATAATAATTTTGGATGTTGGAATTGAATTCTAGATAAGGCACATGTATGATCTTAAAGCCACAACACTCGAGTCATAACTTGTAGTTTGTCCACATGGATGAAACACAAACCCCTTAAACACCTTTTTTAGGACCTAACGCAAATGCTTTTGTGCATAGAGAACTTTTGGACAAGAAGAAACCTAGGAAAAAGTGCTAGAGGTTGTTTTTCTGTTTCTTAAAAGGGAACTCACAAAAATTAGGTGAAAAATCTTGTCATAATTTGATTTGGAACTCTTTCAAATATAGTTACTTCCAAGACACATAACCCTACACAAGGTATCATAATTATTTATATATATGGTACCTAGGGCACATATGGAATGGGTTTTTATGGACTTCCTACAAGGATCTTTGACTAATTCAAGCTCATTCTATATTTAATTATAATTCCATCAATAATTAAAATTCACTGGAGTTGCAACATATAATTCAATTAATCTAATTAATTAAATCAAAGGCCCATTACATTTTTAGTTAATAGTCTTATTATCAATCAACATAATAGGAACTAAATAATTTCACTTGTCTTAACCTTTAATTTAATTAATGTTTAATTAATCACTATTAATTAAATAAAAGGCTTATTATGTTTCTAATTAATAATTTCATTATTAATAAATACAATGGGAAATTCATTTTGTCCAATCCAATTGCAACAAAATTAATTTCCCCATAAGACTTCTAGGTCTCATTTAAGCCCTAAACTAATTTACCAAATTGTCCTTCTTCTATCCTTTTATGTGTCTCTCTAATTTCATCTTTAAATGACAAAAAGCATAGTTTATATGATATGGATAATGCCTAGTCCACAGTCCATATCGTAGCTCTAATTAAGGTAAAGTGAATAGATTGCATGAACCCTCTCGATTGTAAATATCATGTGGTGTCGACCTTTCGTCCTAGTTTGTCTTGGCCGAGCAAGAGCCATATATTTATTCTAACTCACTAACTTGATTGTATGACCAAATTAATATTATATCATGAGACTAATATCTATCAGAAATTCCTTTCTAGTCACATGCAACCTTAGCTAAGGACTCATGTCTCATAGTATATTGACTACATCGGACAAATGTTCTACTTCCTTGCAAAAAGATAAATCCTTTATTAATTACACAGCTTGAAGCATATTAATTAGAGATGGTACAAGGCCCATCACATCTAACATGTTCACAAAGTAAGGTATTAACAGTAGAGAGTGAACTCCATGTATCTACTTTATTCTTTGAGATAATGTTTAAATACTCTTTTTCTAGACATATCTAGACACATGAGCTTTTAGTATCTCATACTGAGCAGCATCACATTCATCATATAAACACAAAGTATGCAAGTAATACTAACTCTTTCATGCCCATTTTGAGAATTGGTGACTCACGATCAAATTTTAATGATTTTGTATTAAGACAACGTTGCGTCTATACATGGGCATATGCAAAACTTTACACCACTCAAGATTTACATGCATAAAAGATTGTTATAATATTGATATTAAAGAAAGTAATATTTTATTAATATGTGAAAAGTTTACATATACAACTAATATCCCCCACTTTCTATTAGCATTAAAAAGCATATCACTAATAGATAAGAAGGCCACAAATGACATGTTAGGGTTGATTAATAATAAAATCTCTCTTATTGAATTGATTTAGATTGTTCAATGAATTTGTAATTACTGACAAATTCAAGGAATTGAAAGAGAGAAATTTTATTCTCAGGAAAACTTAAGGTTCCATAATTCCAAAATATTTGAAATGAATAACATATGCCTTTATATACTAAAAAAGCTATCAAACCCTAACCTTTTGACCCATTTATCCATATATATATATAAATCCCAAAAAAAAATGATCGATCCTAGATCATGCATTCGCTTCTCTTGAGGGCAAATTATCCTTCATTCAAGCTTGAGTCCACTTAATCAAATATGAATATCTAATAGCCTTCAGACATCTCACGTACACTTTTCTCCAATACTTAAGGGTCAAATACATGGACATAAAATAGGCTTTCAATGACTTGAATGTGTTAATCCACCAACTCCTTCATCACATGGCTTGTCCAACAAAGAGCTAGTGAAGTAATATGAAGATCCATCAATGCAAGTGAACACAAATATTCTCCAGCTATTAATGTCTCCAAATCTTATGAAATATGAATATAAAAAGAAGGCAAGTAATAGAGTGGATCAACACACATGTAGTCCTTTCCAATTTGATTTTCAAGCTCGAATTCTTTCTCCTTTTCCTTCCTCTCTTCTTCTTACCTCTTATATCATTTCTCAACTACTATTTTAATTTCTTTTACAGTCTCATGTTCAATCTTCTCATCAATCTCTCTCTCATTTTTCTATCTTTCAATTTTGCTCTGCTTTCCTCCTATTGTCTTTTTTCATACTCTACATTCTTTCTAGCTAATGTTGGTGACAATAGTACAAGGGTAAAGTGACAACTTCCAAATGAAAAAGAATACCTACTGTAGGCCCATTATGACTAACTTGTCAGTCATGCTAACATGATCTCTCAAATAATATGTGACAAAATTGTATGGGAACCAAATCGTATAAAACCTTATCTTCATATTTACTAATATAAAATGGAACAAGAACTCTTTTCGTCACCTCAGACCTCTCATTACTATTTAACCATTGTAATTTATATGGATGAGGATGATCTAATAATGGTAATGAAAATTTATCAGTAAGAATACTATTAGTAGATTCGCACAAGTACTATTATGAATAACCAAACTGTAAATTTTACCTCCAATCTTGGATCTCGATTGAAAAATACAATCATGTTGCTCATCCTCTACTCTTGCTCCTTCAAACATTCTACAAGTGTATCTTCACAAGCTCTCAACAGGTTTTTTCACTATTGATCTTAGTTTTTTTAACCCGTTTTTCAAAATACCCTGAATCTAAGGAGGTTTAACAAATTGTCCCAACTTCATGGACCATTCTGTAATTTCAATATATGGAATTGTTGAAAACCTAAAAAAGTAAATATGGGCAATCTTTAGGTTTAGTTCATAGAATTCACAACTCCATGAGCACTACCCATGGAATTCCTGTTGATAGATTTTTTTATTTTTTTATTCTAATTAAAAATAGAATTTGACAAATGAACCCTAAAATTGATAAATTTGAACATAAACTTTAATAATGTGGAAATTGTGAATGTGAAATCTTGTGGACAAAATTTTGTATTGCTTAGAAAATGTCTTTTCTAAAATAATATACTACAATATTATTTTAATAATAAATCTTGATTGGATATAGTAAATTAAGAGAATTACTCTTATGTTAATTAGAATTATGGTTTAACACTTTTCTTAGTTTTTAAGCAACCTAGAAATTATGTTGGTAATTTACAAACTATGTCATTTGGTAAATTCTTTTAAAATTTTTATTTCTGTTTAATATATTTATGCAATGTTTCATATTTATACATTTTGCCCTTTGTCATGTTTGTTTGTGTATTTTGTGAAACATCCGCCTCTTTTTCACATTCTATTGATATTTCCTTATTTCTTTATTTGAAATTATTGGAAACTTTACAGCATTTAATATTTTTGTTTTTTTTTGTTAAAGAATAATAATCTTATAAGTTTAATATAATTAGTAGGATTTTTGATGCGTTGCAATATTAATTACATTAAAAATTAGGAGTAGAATTGGAGGGCAATTTGATCAAGACACCTATGGAAATAGACATAGTTTGATAAGAAGAAGGGAAGAAAAAGTAAGCACAGCATATGAGGAATCATACATAGCTGATATAAGATAACAGTCATTTATTCATCTTTTCCAGGCATGTAGTAGTTTGATTTGTACTTTAGACTACTAATAACATTTAAAACTTCACGCTGTGATAGTCTAAAACCTTAGGCCAATGCAAGTTCTTTAGCTAACCAGTGCATTTGATACCTAGAGTGGCACACTAGCATCTGATTGTTTTTTCATCTTATTTCCTAGATGGTGAATTCATATGCTTCTACTAAATTTATGGACATGGACAATTATGGTCACTATGGAACTTTAATGGTCATGATCAGAGATTGCAGACTAATGTCTCAAACTCCTATACTCTAAGTGCCCATTCTCTTTTTATACCATAGTAGTATTAAAATAGATCATTATTAATAAGAGATTTATAATCATCATCATTTTTATAATATGCCACACCACTTGAAATTTGGATAATGTTCCATACCTATGGACAAAGCAAAAAGAGTTATGAATAAGGATTTTCTTAATTTCATATGAGAACTAGACTTTAAATGAGATTTATATTTATAGCTGCATGTCAAACGATGGGTATAATGAGAGTAATAAAATAGACCCCAATTTGTGGAAGGCACAAAAACTAATATGACAAAATAGAGCAGTGTAATAGAGATGCGCATGGTAGTGTGAAAATTATGAGATGTTGTAATCATATTTAATGCATATAAAGCCCTTGTGCTTGGGTGTAATGAAATTTCTCATTGCAACCTACATTGAATAGGGTCATATGGCTTGTTGATTGATATGATGAGGTGGTAAATATTGATGACGTATCAGTTGATGGAGTGAAGTAGTTAAGTGATAGGACTTGTGTATTGAATAAGGTTAAAGTTCTCATAACCCATTGGCAAAAAAACTATAAGAACTAGATATGAAAATTTGAGGGCCTGTGTGATAATTGAATTTAGTAGGCCTCATGGCAAATCAATGCAACTAAAGCCCTTGGTCTAGTGGGACAAATGTATTGAATAAGGTCAAGTGGCTTGCTGACTGATAGGCTAAGGTCATAAACATTGATGACGCATCAGTTGATGGGGTGAAGTAGTTGAACAATAGGACTTGTGCATTGAATAAGGTTACAGCCCTCACGACCTATTGGTAAAAAAGCTATAAGAAAGAAACATGAAAATTTGAGGGCCATGTGATAAATGAATTTAGTAGGTCTCATGGCCAATTAATGCACTTGAAGCCTTTGGTTTGGTGTGATAAATGTATTGAATAGGGTAATATGGGTTGCTAACTGATATGATGAGGCAATAAACATTAATGGAGCATCAGTTAATGGGGTGAAATAGTAAAGCGGTAGGATTTGTACATTAAATAGGGTCAAAGTCCTTATGGCCTGTTGGTAAAAAAGCTGTAAGAAAGAGACATAAAAATTTGAGGGCCCATGTGAAAATAAATTCAATAGGCTTCATGTTCAATCAATGCACCTGAAGCCCATGGGCTGGTAGGACAAATGCATTCAATGGGGTCACATGGCTTACTAACTGATATGATGAGGCAGTAAACATTGATGACGTACTAGTTGATGGGATGAAGTATTTGAGCACTAGACCTTGTGCATTGAATAAGGTCACAACCCTAAGGCCCATTGGTAATAAAACTATAAAAAAGAGACAAGAAAATTTATGGGTTTATGTGATAAATGACTTCAGTGGGTCTCACAATCAATTAGTGCACTTGAAGCCCCTGGTTTAGTGAAACACATTGAATACAGTCACATAGTTTGCTGACAGATATGGTGAGGCAATAAACATTGATGGTGCATTAATTAATAGGGTGAAGTAGTTGGGCAGTAAAACTTGTGCATTAAATAGGGTCACAGTCCTCATGACCCGTTGATACTAAAGTTATTAGAAAGAAACATGAACATTTGAGGGCCCATGTGATAAATGAATTTAGTCTACCACATGATCAATTAATGCATTGGAGACAAGTATTTGGTTTTTGATTATAAATACATTCACTGGTGTTGCAATGAAACATCAATGGGGGCTTTTTGAGCATTACAAGGGTACTATTAGTGGGGAGGATATCGTTTGAGTCATGGGGAGATCTTGTCTTCTTAATGACCATTTCCAATACAATTTAGATCTAAATAAGAGATATTCACCTACTTATCTTGCTATAATGGAGGTTGAATGGCAATATTGAATGCTGGAACAACATAAAATTTTTGTGTAGATTCGAGAAGTTGGAATACATAGTCTCCATCAAAAGGCAGTGACTCTATCACAAGAAACACTTAAGGAGAAGATATTAGCTTTGAATTGGATATGAGAGGAGAACAATAGAATGTTCATGCATCTGCAGTGCAACGGCTACCAAATTATGGCTCGTAAATGTGTAGCTAATTGGGAGGAAGAAAAACCACATGTCAGTTGGGCAAAGAACTTGCAGCCAATATACACATCTGATATTGAGATGTCAGATGATGAATATTGATGTATGAACTTATGTTGAACTTCTGCTAGGTATGAACTTCCCATGGGATATGCAGGCACTATGTACACACTAAGCTTTCATTGAACTTTGCTTTTGAATTGCTAGTGGGATGTATGTGATATTAGTGACAATTTCAATTTATATTTATGGAAGTTTCATGTAATTCTTATTTTTTGGTGAACCATTGTGTAGCTTGATCATTTGTAATTAATCATACTGGAATAAATTGTAACAATAATAAATCCCACAAACATGTGCACCATCCTTTTTCCTACGTGGACATGTGCTAATAATGAATTATAGAACATGATAATTTGAAAAGCATTCTCACAAACATATTTATCTAGGAAAATCTAAATAAAATGTCAATATATTGTATAACATAATCTTATACAAATTTCCTGTGGCCCTTAGTGCCACACTTAGGAGCTCATCAATCTCTACGATGTGTCAATTCAGCAGCATCATCTATATGCTGTGATGTGTCATCATGCAATGGTGCCCTGGACTACTATAATCTATCATCCTACTTCATCTTCTCGTGTGTGTGGTAGCCGCTTCATGGAACAAGAGATATATGAAAAGTACGTACATAGTCCTCTAGTGTTCCAAAGTACTACATTGACATCTAGACAACATCTCCTTAATAGTAAGGACCTTGCATTCTATACGATGTGTATGGAATTTGTATGGATGGATCTAGTAGAGTAAGTATATAAATATTGTCATGTTTCTATAGTACAATAGGCGTGGAATCCCACATGAAGTTTATTTACTAGAACTACACTTGTGCTGCGTGATATAAACAACATAATTAGTCCTGTAGCTACCACCTTGATAGATTGTTCATACATCAATAGAAAGTACTCACTTATTAATCAATTGTGATGTGTGCTTAATGGACTCCCTTTATTGATCTCGATACTTGTTTATAGACATGTGGGCTAATCATGACCCATTGCCTTCATGTTCATCACTTTTGTGAGTGTATCTAGAAAAAATTTAACAACATAGGCATACCTAAGCTCGAAGATCACAGGAGCATCTATATCTCTTGCATAATAGGAAACATCCCATTTAATAACGTATTAAATGATTTAAGTGCTAGTGTAAATGAGATATTGCTTTCTACCTTCTAAACATTTGGCATGGAGTTTGTGCAACCACCACACAAATCAGTGATAATGGCAATTAAGTTCGTAGAGGATGTGTTGATAAGATTAAGTAACTTGGTTGTGCTTATGAACTTTATTATTTTAGACATGGTGAATGAGAAAGAGCAAAACATTATCCTCGGGCATTTGTTTTTGGCCATCACCAAGAAAGTTGTGGACATCGAGAAGGGAAGCCTTACATTTTATGTAGTCCTAAATGAGTAACATTTTTAATGTATCCCACACCATCCATTGACGAAGAAAAGAAGGTGAAAGAGAATGTAGCTATGTTATAAACTTTTGATGAAGCTACTAATAATAGGCCTAGTGCAAAAGAAGTGTTGTGCAAGTTTAAAAGGGAAAGCAAAGGCTGAGTGCAGGGGAAACATCAAAAAATGTAAAGAGGAGCTGACACAAGAGAGGAAAGCAAGGAAAAGAAGGAAGAGAGAAAGAATAACTAAAGAGAAAAGTACAACTCATTGGAGGTGGTAGATCTCTAAAGTCACACTTAATCCACCCTCAACCATGAGTGGTGTGTCAAGCTATAGATGTTAAATACAATGCTTCTTGGGAGCTAAACTAAGATATTTTCTTTGCTTTCAATTCATTTGTTCTTTTTCATGTGTGTGTGTTTTTTTTTTTTTTGCTACATGTGTGTCATCTACATTTTAGTGTTGGTGTAGGATCTAGAATAAAGGAGACAAGCTTAAATGTATAAGCCTCACAAACGAATAAGGAAGAAGAATGTGTACCAACCTACAAAGTTGTCTCGCTCTTTGTCGCCTTGTTTCGTTTGTGATAACATAATTACTATAGGCAACAAATTAAGTGTGAGGGTGGGCACTAGTATAGAGAATATTTGAGTGGGAACACTATACTTGCATCTGATATGAATGATGAAATTTTTATGCATGCAATTGCGTAGTTTATATGATCATATTGATTGCATGAATATGCTGTGGACTTTGAAGCTATTGTACTTAATTTATGATGACAATCTTGTAAGAAAATTATTGTTGCTTGGTTTGCAAATTGTTCTTGAGATTAGCATATTAGCTTAATGTGGAAGACATGGTTCCTCTTTGATTAAGCACAACACTTTTTGACTTTTGATTACTAGACTAATTGAGAAGTCCTGTGGTTAGGAGAAGATGATCAAATTGTAGATGTAAGTCTTGCCTTGAGTATTGATGGTGTCTTTAGAGAACAAGGGGGATTAACCTGGAAAAAAAAAAGAGTGAGGACTTAAAATGGAAAATTTGAGTGAAAATTAAAAAAAAAAGAAAAAGAGAAGTGAAAATTATGTGAGCACAAGTAAAAATTAGTTCTACTCCACTAATTGGAGCAATTAATTAACTAGGAGTGTGCGATGACTCACGTAAAAAGGCTCGCAACTACTTAAGAAATACTTTAAAGCTCACAGGAAAAGATGAAAAATAAATTAGCCACATGACTCCTTTAGTTAGAATTGATGTTAATTAAACTCGTTTAAAAGAGAATAAGTTGATGCTTAGAGTGACTAGTTCTTGATTTGGTTGTTTTTGAATTGCTACAGCATTATCAAGTGGTTGAAGAAATTGAGAATTGAAAAGTGCCGCAAACACGGGGTAATTCATGTTGTGACCAGTAAGGTTGAAAGTGTTATAATCTTTAATAATTTTGAACCAAGTGACTTGTACGTATCAGTGACTTCTAAAATTAATAAGAGTAGATAAGTTCATGATTTTATGCATTAGTAAATTAATTGGGAGAGAAAGTGTTTGCTTAAGGACAAGCAAATGAGTAAGTGTAGTGGTTTGATAACATGTGAGTTGTATATTTATACACGCATGTAAGCTAAAATGGTTAGAATCTATTATTATGCATATATCAAATATGATGATTGGGATGTGTAGAAGTGTGTTTTGGAGCCAAGTAATGGTTTTGAACATGTACAAGACTTAAAATGTAATTATATGTCCGTAGGTCAACTTTGCAACCACAATAGAAAGAGTCATAGCCACAAAACATAGTAGTGCAATCGAGAGACTCAATTGTAATACACAGAGGAATTGTTCACAGAAGACAGTCATAAGTTCAAGAGCTTGAGTTATGTGAGTGAAATGAGCCGTGGACCCTATTGGATGATGAAACAGAACACACTGTGGTCAAGTTTATTATAGCAAGGAACAATGGTGTGCCCATGGTACCAATGTTCATTGTAGGGAAATAGAAGTGTGAAGTACACTGGAGTTAAAGCAAAAGGTGTCGCAATCAAACTTGGAATCCACGGCATTGTAGTTTGTGAGCATGAGGAGTCGAGACGCAAAAGCAGAATTTAAGAGGTGAAGTTTATGCAAACCCGAAGCTAGGTTCACAGATGTGTAAGAGTATGTCACAATCGCAAATCTCATCGCCATGGCCCCGAGAGATAGCTAGACAGAACAATAACTTGAGATCCTACATGAAATTTCAAGGGTATTCTTAACTTTTCTATCACAATACACGAACCATAAGTACTCTCCACATATTTATACATGTTCTACATGCCTCGGGAGAGAGATTAGCCTTAGTTTTACATTGAAAAAAACTTAGAACATTAGAGTTGCATAGATTGAAGAGGTGCAAGAGAAGGGATTCACACTAAGTTGGAGGCATAACGAAAGCGAAATTCATGTGCTGGAAAAACAATAGGAGGCTAGACTCTCTAAACATTAATATTGGATTAAGTCAATCAGTAACTCTAATTTCCTAGTAGGTTGCTTTATTTTATTTCTTTCATTTATGCTACATCCTTAAGGCCCAATATTAATAGAAGCTTAGTTACATCAATAAACATAAAACTCTTCTTTGAAACGATAGCTCTATGTACACGGTATTGGTCTTAGTTGAAATTTAAATTTTGATGTAGTGATGGCTTAACATCAATGAGCAAGCACGTGTTGATTGTGAAGGAAAAGCATGGTATGTGAAACAACTATATGAGAGGGCTGGCAAAATATTGAAAAGAGGAATAAACAGTATACATAATGTTGAAAGATAAGAAGAATTATTTCAAACTTTCTTATTAGAAAAAAGTTCCAATTCAAAATATAGGATAAGTACAATCACATCAAAAATAAGATATACCATAACATAAACTTACTCTTAAAATGTAGGGAATAAGATATTCTAATTCTATTAAAATGGAAGTGAAAAATGTAAATATCAAAATGAATATTTCAGAATATTTTATTAATATTCTTCTACACTACCCCATGTTCCCCCTTAAGTTAACAGAAGTAGAAAGAAGCAACGGATGGCTAGTAGAATAGCCAAAGGGAAATAAAAATTCACTAGACAGTATTCATCTGGCAATCAATAGACATTACTAAGAAGTGCGGACAATAGTAGCTAGTAGATAGTAAACAAATGCTAGATGAATAGCTAGTAAATAGGAAACTAGAAACATGGAGATATCACTCTACTTATGATTACCACCAATCATCTTCTTCATTAGTAGATTTAGGACAAGAAGCATTAACACTTGACGGAAAGATAGAAACAATAGAATTGTTAGCAACAACAATTGCAATGCAGCAATTTTCATATTCTACACAAATTAAAGAATTCATATCAAAAGTTGGATTAATTATTGATTTAGTAGTTTTAGCATCACTAGAAGTATGAGTAACCCATGTAGGTTTGCCAAATTTAATCCAACACTTTAAAAATTATGATTGTTTCGACCATATTGCTCATAAGCATAATCCTTTAAGATAATCATTTTGCACCGTTTACCGTTACCACCCATATAACTACAATCATTAGTAGGCAAAGTAGAATGTTTGGAAACAATGGTAGAGGGCAATTCATGAAAAATTCTTAACAGCACATTAGATAGAGAAGGCACATTATTGTTAGCTAACAAATGCTCCCTTATAGAACTAAGGATTGGATCAAGTCCAAATTTGTCATCCTGATCATAGAACACTAGGCAAATGGCAGTTCTTAATACTCTAATAATACATTAACAGTCATGCACATAAGACAACCATACCATCTCAAGTCTAAGGTCCATGTGCGTTTATTATGATCACGAAGCAAGACATTGATATTAAAGAGTAAACTCTATACATTTGTTTCGTTTCTTGAGTCATTGTTCGAATGCTTCATTCCCCAATGACATATCCACAAATATGTGTTCTCGGTATCTCATATCGTGGGCATGACAATCACCACACAAACACATAATATGTAAGTCGTACAGACTCTTTAATGCCCTTTCAAAAAATCTGTGACTCAAAAATGGTTTTTAATGATTGTGTACTAATTCTTGTCTCCATATTCATAATCTTTTATAAATAAGATGCCTTAACATAGTCACATGGGCACACGTACAATTTTATGCCATATAAAAAATTATGTCGATGAAAATATTGCCAAAATATTGATAAAATGAATATCAATATTTTATAAAACGATAAAAAAATATAACATTTATAACCAATGTTGATGAAAATACTGCTAAAATATTGATAAAATGGATATCAATATTTTATAAATTAATAAAAAATAACATTTATAATTAATTTCCCTCATAATTAATTCGGCATTAGAGGGCATACCACTAACTCATCTAAGGTGAAGAGAGTGGATCACATGAACCCTTCCAATTGCGAATATCATATGATATAAATGGTTTTTCTTACTTTGTTCCAATCAAGTAAGAGGCTTAGACTTAGTCAAACTCACATGCTCGATCATATAACCAAATCAATATTACTTCATGAGACTAATATCTTATCAAAAAATTTTTTTCTAATCATACACTACCTTGAACAAAAGAATTCTATTGTCTTTAAACAATGATAACATAAGACAACAACTTTGCTCACTTTTGATGCAAGTGCCGAGTGAGAACAAAAGGTGGTTGTTAGAACATGAATGTGAGTTAAAATGCATAAGCTGCAAGAAGCCATGAAGAACCTTGAGCATGAGTTTCAAAGGATTTTTGGTTGTTTAGAGAGGTTTTAGCTTAATCAATTTGGTGTAAAACGGTAAAGAAAACAACCTGGGATAGCACTTAGATTGACATTTAGATTATTATAAGTAAGAGTAGATGGATGGTTGTTGATATGGATTAATCTAGAATAAGGGAGGATCAACCTAGAGGTGCTCGTGTGACTACAAATATGATCTACAAAAAGCCAATCAATCACTTGACCATCAGATCGATAGGGATGTCGATCGCACTAAGCATGATCAATGGCAAACACAGTGATCATAAGGGCAAAAGCTTCCAAACCTATTGGAATTATGATCATGAGATCTTGAATCAACTAAGGTCAATCCAACTAAATCCGGACCAATCACAAGACTATTCAGATCAATCCTAACAATAGATTTCAACTCTGACTTTCCTAGTTTGTTTAGGATTCTTTTCCGAATTTATCATATTCATTTACAAACACATATATACAACTTTTAGGCATATTTGGCACTAGTTAGGACTATAATTAGAGGGCCTTGATTATTTTTATAGAGATTTAATGGTATTTTGATTAATAAAATTCTTTTTTCTTAGTTTTCTTTAGAATTTGAGTGTTCCTTAATTCTTGTGGGCCTAAACCTCACATTGAGTTATTCCAAGCATTGTTTGGATTAATTTGTGATGTGTTAGCTAACTTAGCATGTTAGCTGTGGCCTTCTTTCACCAAAGATCTTTGAATTTATTGCTATTGAGTTATTCTACATGGTTTGTGCAAGCACAATATTATTGAATTTAGAATTACATTGTTTATATGTATCACTTGGTATTAGAATTGGCTATATTAAATTTTAATCTAGTCAAGAGTCTAGGTACCACTTCTATCCTCACTCTTTTGTTCTTGCCACTTGCTTCACCATTTTCTTCCTATATTCAGAAAAGAAATCATTGGTGAATTTTGTGAATTCCAAAAATTATAAGTCTCTATTTGGTTGGTGAATAGGGAGAGTTGAGAAAAGTCAACAAAAAGAGAAAGAAAAAAAAAATAAGAAAAAACGAGACATCAAAAAAATTTTTGTAGCAAAAAAGGCAAAAAATAGTTTGATCTTTGGCTAGAAAAATGAATTGGAGAGGTCTCTAATTGATATAGAACATTACAAAATGAAAAAGATTGGAATTTGAGTGAGATTTGAGGAAGAATCAATATTTTTGCTAGAAATTCAAACTGGTAATTGATCTTATCACCTACCAAATTAATCATGATTTGCTAGCTTGAATAATCTTTCCAAGTTGAGTCCCAATCCATTACACCCTATAGCTAATCAATTGCACCTTACTATACGCCTTAGGAACACTTTAGATTGATTCAGGATCGATTTCTTTGCACCTAGATTAGTTCTCCAACCTATTTGTCATCCTGGATTGATCCATTTGTATCCAAATGGATCCCATACCCCAATGTTTTGTCCATTCACACACTTACACACTCTTAGGCGATGCATTACTTGAATGTTCAGGGATTACTTGAAATTCCAAAAGGTAGGCACAAGATTTGAGTTAGGGATTGTACTTATTTGAATGATTTATTAATTGATACATGGCGAGAGGTAAGAAACAAGAGATTACATCTTGTAAGGTCAGAGGACACTGACACACACCTCATGTTTCCTATCTTTCTATACATTATATTTTTAGTATGTTAGAAGATAATACATTCCACATGAGGGAATTGACAAGTATGTTAGCTAGCATCAACTAGTAATTAGATAATTTTGAGATCTCTTGCACTACCACATGGGATTGATCATTACCTCATAGAGATAGAGGAGTAAAGAGGGGTTAAGGCCTAAAATAGATGGTACTACATGTTGGGATAGAAGAGGAAGGTATGTAGATGATGATTGTGATGACTTTGCTGATGAGTTTAATCTTTATGACAAAACTGGAGGAATACATGGAGAAATCATGAGGATGGTGGCAAGTCATCAAAGAGGACTAAATTTACTAATCCACCATTCTAAGGATGCACTAACTTGGATATATACTTTTCATGGGAAAGAAAGGTGGAACTATTCTTCAATTCTTATCCTTGTTCAAAAACATAAAAGGTAAAACTTGCTGCACGTGTTTTTTTGGATTATATTAAATATTGGTGGAATGAGTTTGTTTGTAGTAGGAGAAGCAACGAAGGGAGTCAAGTTTCCACATGGAAGGAATTGAAGAGGATAATGAGAATAGGTATGTTCTAAATTCCTTTCAACATGAGTTGTGCACTAGGCTTGATAATTTAACTTGAGAAGGATATGAAGAGTTGAGGTATGCTATAAGGAATGCTAATATTGATGAAGGTATTAAAAAAACTATGAATAGATTCCTCAATGTATTGAATGATGATATTGTAGCAATTTTTCAGCATTGTTGCTACAAGGGTATTGAGGATATGGTGGGAGAGCCCAAATTAAGTGCAGGCTCAAGAGGAGGGGAGGCAGAAGGTCTACTTCGTTTGAGCCACATGGAGATATTGTCACAAGGTCCATACAAAATGATTGATCTTGCGAAATTAGAGTTCGCAATTATTCACAAGTACACTATGTTAAGTTATAGCACTCGGCAAGTACGAGTATCGTCCCATAGGGATCAAAAACCAAATTGTACCAACTACCATTACTTATTCCCTCTTCGAGTCAAGTAATCGTAACAAGGCTAGAAAAATTTAGATTGAAAGCAAAATAAAGTAAATAGGAAATAATTATGCAGATATTTTTGTTTAGCAAGTGCGCAAGAAATCAGGAAGTAATCAATGTTAAGAAATCTTCTAAGAAATCAATCTCACACCTTCTTGCCAAATATCATTACCTGACTAGATTTTAATGCTCATCTCATCTAAATTATTAATCAAGGATTTCAAATATAATTTCATTACCTCCCTCCTGCATCAAATGAAAATTTATGTGAATTAACTAGAAATCTCCTCTCAAACTCATCCCGTTCTAAACACATGCATTCAGTTATACCTTATTGATTCATTAAGATTCACTGGTCTGTCAATTCAAAGCTTCACTTAATGTGTGCTCCTTAGTTTTGAGCACAAAATTGGCTCTCAAGTCTATAAATCCATACATAACAAATAGTCCAAATACATAGACCTACTTGGAATTTAGTGCAAGAAACATAAATAATTGGATGAGAAATATTACATTAAAACCAAATTGAAATAATTAAAACATAGCTTGAATTTGTCCAAAAGATTCCTAGGCACTAGAGATATTAGCTGGATATTGTCTCAATTAATCCCAACATGAATTAAGAATCAAACTAATCAATTGAGAAAAGTAAAGAAAAATGAAAAAAGAAAACTCAGTTAAAATCTCCGAATTGCAGTTTTGATAGTTAAAATTTTAGAATTGTAGTTCTGATGCCTGGTGTGATTTGATCTCAAATTTTGCTCCTAATGGCTTCTTAGATCCCTTAATGGATTGATGAAAATCTTTCTATGGTAATTCAAGTGTGTTAGATTACGCTACACCCTGAATGACACTTTGGAGTCCTTATTTATAGGTACACAAGCGTTTGGCATTGTTTAGGAATTTAGAGTTCTAATGTTTCAAAAATTTTACTAGCACAATGACCCAACTAGACTTGTGCTCATGCGTTATCCTAGCGATCATGTGATATTACTACTACCTCAATCCTTAGCTTAATTGCCTAGATCCCTAAGTCGATCCTTGGCTCGAGTTTGACATTGTGCTCTATCATGACAAATGCAATCGCAAAGACAAAATCTTATCTTGATCACTCCATTTTGTGTTTCCTCTAGATTAATTTCCTCATGATCCTCTAGCTATACTCGATCTTAAACTTGCTTCAAATTGATTTGGTTCCTAGATTTGGTTATTTTTGCTTCTTTTGGCTCACTTTTTTACTTCAATCATCCTTATATATATACTTAAACACTTAGCACACATATAAGCCATAAATTCACTTAATTTTCATATTTTAAGCTAAATCACCACCCTAAATTGTATCATTACATGCAAATTATCAACTATCCCACACTTACGCCTGGCTCACCCTCGAGCAAGTACGTGTAACATGTTATGCATGCTTAATAACAATGAAGCCACTAACTTTTCTAAAGTATCATACATATATAAACTACCAATACTTCACTCCACAATACTTGCAACTCTAAATTCAGCCATGATTCGATCATATACAAGCCTACTACATGTAAGTGTGTGAAGAACTACTCTCACCCTCTCAACATCACTGAATAATAAGCACATAGACATCAACTCTCATTTACCACTCTACATTTATGAAGATCAAAACCAACCACCCCCATAGGCTTAACAATCACAGCCTCATATGCCTAGAACACATTTTTTTTATGTGATCAATAGGTTAATATGTTCAGCCTGAGCTATCATCTCTTTTTGTGCTTCTCTTTTTCCTTCCATTTTTTTTGTCTTTTCTCAAGTTTTTTAGGGCCTTTTTATGTGATAGTACACAAGGGTCACCACGTCCCCTCCCCTAATAACTCAACCTAGAACATACTTAAGCTACTAGTGCTAATTTATGTAAGTCCTGAACTCTTGAATGTTTATAGGATTGACATCTATACTCCATGGATGGATTTTAATGAGTTAATTTTATGATTTTTATTTGATTGCATTATGGATGCTTAGACCTTGTGATGCTTTGGAGGTAAATATGCTTATAATTATGACTAGTTTCCTAGTAAATGCATATCATGTTTGTGCTTATGATTCATGTAATTACTCTTTGTGCATGAATTATGTTGTGTTAGTTAAGTTTGATGCATGGGGATGCATGATGAATAATATTGGTTAACATGTTAGTTGGGGGTCTTGTTGTGATGGATCACGTGGATTAGTTGAATGTCTAATGCATGGTTGGGGAAACATGGCGCACTTGAACTACATTCTTTTATCACCATATTTTAGTTAAAATATTTGCTTGGTGCATTTATAAGGCGAGTTGGCTAATGGTTGCAAATATTACTTTGAATTAGATGAATGATAAATGTGGGGTAGGGACGGTTATGATCAAGTTTTCTATTACCATAAGAATTGTTTTTCTTTTTAGTTCAAGTATGTCGACTAGGAGACATCGGGAAAGACAACCCAAACTCAAGGAAGCACCCCTAGTACAAGTTGATAGGAGACAGTTTAGTTCAGCAGAGTCCCAACAAAGGTATGAAGCTTTTAAATGCAATCATCGAGCACTTCTTCTGCAGTGTGGGATGTCCGTAACTGTAGGCCAGCTCAATGGTAGGTGGGTAGCAGATTAGATTATGGTACAACAATGGCAAAAGTTCTCAACTAGCTAAGAGGAATGGGTTAGATAAGATTCAAAATAAAACCATAGACATTTGCCCACCAGCTATAAATGAATTTCTAGAAATTAACATGGAGGTGTAAGAATGTCAATTGACTCATCTCTACAAGTATATGCCATCAGAATTGATAATGTAGGACTTATGTGATAACCACTGTAAGGCCAGATGGAGAGTATTTGATGGCAGGCTTACATTTTTTCAACATGCGCATTTATTTGGGCATCTGAAGATTTGGTACCTTTTTGCATGCCATAACATTCACTCATAGTGCACAGGGCACACATTTCTCCTGAATGAGCTTACATTCTAATCCTATAAATTCTATTTGTAATCCATAAGCCATGATTTTACCACGACCTTTAATTTGTTCACATGAACAAGGTGTAAGTAAGGCCTCTCTAACGAATTTTCACGAATATTTTCATGAAATTCTACAAATTCTTGTGCTTAAATAATTTTACTAAAGAAAATATTATGGATGCTAGTGAATACTTGCTCTTCTGTGCAAAGTAGGGTAGATGACTAGTACCCTTCATGAATAGTACTCATGGTGTGAATAGTGCCTTAGGCTTCAGAACTCTTTCAATTATTTTATTTCTAAGACACAACCTAATATATGAAATTGGATTCCTAATCCTCCTAGAGCACATGAAATCAACTTCGTGGGCTTTTGCATAAACTTTAAAATAACTCAAGCCCATTCCATGTTTAATTATTAATCTAATTAATAATTAAAACCCATTAGAATTACATCGTTTAATTTTATTAACGTAATTAATTAAATCTAAGGTCCATTATATTTCTAACTAATATTCTCATTTAACAAATATAAGTGGTATCAAATAATATTACTTGTTTCTTGTCCTTTAATTTAATTAATCTCAAGTAATTAAATTAAAAGCTCATTATGTTTTAAGTTAATAATTATGTTATTAACAAACCTAATGAGAAATAAATCATTCTATTTGGTCTAATTGGATTGCAACCAAATTGATTCTACCATTAAACTTCCCAAGCCTCATTCATGGCCCAACATTGCAAAATCCATCTTGCCTTTGCCTTGCTCTTATATGTGTGACTCTTTATGTTCATCCTTAGTTAGAAATAAGCATTGCTCAAAGGACATAGAAAATAACTATCCTATGGCCTATACCGTATTTCATGAAAGGTGACGTGAATTGGTCACATGAACCCTCTTGGTTGTGAATATCATGTGGTGTATGTCTTTTATCTTACTTTGTTCCTATAATAGTGGCTCGATACAAACCTCTTTAGCATTTCGTGCTTTAATTCTCACCAAGTATAGATTATCCTCTCTCTGGCACATCTCTTATTGATATATAATTGATCCCACCAAAAAAATTGTGTAATTAACATGAGTGCCAGGTCATAACAAAGGATAAGTTGAAGATAATGAGCTCCAAGAAGTTAAGAAGAACCTTGAGAATGAATTTCTTATAGCTTTTGGTTGTTTTGAGAAGTCTTAGAGAACAAAATGTAGCTTATAGAACATCTTAGTGCAAAACAATGATGAAAATAGCTTTAGAATGGCATTAAGAACGATCTCAAAGAAGTCATGATCGATCCCAAGTTAAAGCCGATTAACTTAGATGAAATTGCGGACATCCTGTAATTACAATCGCACAGGGTCACACTCGATTGCAAGCACCCAAGATCATAAATTTAGCATGTATCAATTACGATCGGATTGATTTTGGATCATCCTAAATCAAGCTGAAGGGTGTGCGCTTGATCCCATAACATCTAGATCAAGCCTAACTATGGCTTGGAGCCCAATAATTGTAGTTTAATTAGAATTTCTTTCCAATTTTCATTCCTAATCTTCCTAAAACATTTATGGACAACTTGAGAAGGTTTTTAAGGAATCCTAACATTGTATAAATGAACTTTGGTTGTCCAGGTACCAACTTATCTTGTTTCTTTTCATCTCGTTGTAGTTTTGTTCTTCGTGTTCTTTATATGTCATCTGTATCTTTCTTCTATAGTTAAAAAAAAATAAAAAACCATTGCTTATTTGCTTGTATTTGTTGGGAGTTGATTTTGAAAAAAGACAAAAAAAAGTAAGAAAAATGAAAAAAGGAAAAAAATAGTTCACAAAATTGAAAGAAAAGAGAGAGAGAGAGCCAAAAAAAATGGAAGAAAACATAGAAAAAAAAAGAGAGGATGTATTGAAAAAAATGAGAAAAATAAAAGGTGCAAAAAAAATCATGATCTTCCTTAAATTAACATCCCAATTTGTCACTTATCACTTAGAGAACATTGGGAACTTGAAAGAAATTGAATTGGAGAAAATTTTTAGGAGTTACATTGGTTAAAATCATGATTTTCAGTTGCAAGATCAATCATGCCCTTCAACTGGATCGATCATGCATGTTTGTGTAAGAACCTAGGTCAATTTCCCTCTTCACGCTTGATCATGCCTATTTTCCAAGTGGATCGCACAGTTTTTTTTGATCTAGATTAATCCCTCTTGTTCTAGCATCTATCACAGTATGTTCTTTTAGGTCAGATCAATCTTTTTGAGTCTAGACCAATCAACAAACTTATTTTTAGCCCTTAATTGATCCCGTACCTTCAAAGCTTCATCCTTACAAACACTTATGCACTATTAGAGGATACATCATTTGAACTTTCAAAAATTACTTGGAATTCCAAGAGGTGGACATTAGATTTTGAGTTAGTAAGTGTATTGCCTATGTGAGACATGAGTGAGATGTAAGAAATGAGCGAATTACATCTTGTGAGGTAAGAGGGCACCTACACATACACAATACACGTTTCCTTGCTCTTTGTATTACTTATATTTTTAGGATGTCAGGAGATAATGCATTTTATATGAGATGGTTGTTAGAGACATTAGCAAGCATAAACTAGCAATTGGATAGCTTGGAGTATTCATACATTGCTACACCCAGTAGTCCATTACTACACAGGAGTTAGGGTAAGGAGAAGACAATGTGCTACACATCGAAAAAGGCAACAAAGGTAAATAAGTTATACTAAATTTGATGGTAGTCATGGAGTTGATCACTTTCCCAGAAGGAGTACTTAGAGACATCGCAAGGAGAATGTTGAGTCATCAAGGAGGACTGAATTTAATATTCCACATTTTATGGGACTAACTGATCCTGATGCATCCTTAGCGTAGGAGAGGAAGGTAGAAGAGACATTTAACTCTTAATTGTGTTCAGAGGTGTATAAAATACATTTAGCCACTTGATCTTTCATAGAATATACTAAATATTAGTGATATGAATTTGTGCATAGTAAGAGAAGTTGTAGAGGAAATAGAGTCACTGCATGAAAGCAATTAAAGAAGGTAATGAGAAATATATATGTTCCATATTCCATGCAGTATGAGTTGTGTGATAGATTAGATAATTTAGCTCAAGGTAGATTAAGTGTAGAAAAGTATTATGATCAGTTGAATTATACTATGAGGAAAGCCAATATAGAGTAGAGTGTTGAGAAAACAAGGAATAGATTTCTCAATCGATTAGATGACGATATTAAGAACATTGTGAAGCATCACAACTATAAGGGCATTGAGGACATGGTAGAGGGCCATCCAAATTGAGCAAAAGCTCAAGATGAGGGGTGTCGAAAAGCTTACATGACAAGAACTTCCTAGAGATGTTGTCGCAAGATCATATATACGATATGACCTTTACAGAGATGTTGTTGAGGGATATACACGAATTGACACTTGCTAAGATATTGAGAAGAGATCTTAAGAGGATATTGATCACACTAAATCTATGCCAATTAAGGTGAGTTATACATATTTGCAATTCAATAATTGTCGTGTTAGTAGTGTTATGGCCCATGAGAGGGATGAGACGATGTTAGATTCACCCATATCAAGGGCTTGCCATGGTAATAAAGAGGGGATTATTGATGAAATCACTAAAGAAGAAGTTTGTAAAATTGAGGATAAGTAGGATTTAGATGATGAGGCCATTAGTGAAGATGTTGAAGAATCAGCAATGATAGAGCATGAAGATAAAGCAATGGATGAAGAAATATGTACAACATCCATAGGAGAGAATGATTGCAGCTATGTTGAAGAAACTCTTGCGCATTACACTGCTCTAGGACCAATACTTTGATAATCTACTATATGTTGAAAATCAATGTGAGCTAGAGTTGGAGAGTGAACATGAGGTAGGAGAGAATAAGAGGAAAGAAACGAAAAAAGAGAGTGAAAAGGAAGAAAAAGAGTGATAGAAAAGAGAATGAGTTGACAATAACAATAGATGAGGAGAGTGCATTAGAGTTCAAGAGAGATTTGAGGGTTTGTGGTGAGAGGATTATTTACACAAACCCCTTATATTGCGTTATATCTTCTTTTGATAATTTCTTATAAGAGTACAAAGATATTGGAAAAGAGTTAACCATGGAGCTCTCAACTAAAGTTGGTGAAGATTCACAAATAAAGGAGTTGGTGAATCCTAGTACATTGAAGTCATGGAAAGATTTAATTAATCTTAGTTCCAGTAATTACTTGAGTCACTATTTACGTGAGGAGCCTAGTGCTATATTATTTATTAATCTTTATCTTAATGATGATTTTTACTTAATAAGCTTAGCAATCAATGGTGAGCCTATAGGAATTAAGGGAATTAATGGCATTAAAGGAATTGAGAATCTTACATGTGTAATTCTTGGTAGTTTGCAAGAAATTGGGTTAACAATATAAACTTGCATTTTATCATACGTGTTTGTGACCTTAGACAAGGACAATGGAAATTCCATAATTTTTTTTATGAAACTTTGTTGATTGTGTTGAGTTATCTAGAATTACATGTAGGACATGGCACACACATAATATGTACGGATCATATATCGAGCTTCCCCAAGTAAAGTTTGAAAGTGCATGTTATAACTGTGCTATAATAGTGGCACTTGATGAATTTGAGCATAATGCATTTCATTCTTTAGGTGATGCATTGCATATTCACGATGTTCATGATGTTGGATGGTTACAACACTTGTATTATTGGTTACATATGATAAAGGTGTTGATATTTTGGCATGATTTTCTTATAAAGGAGTTCATGATTCTTATGTTTAATCTTAGTTTAAGATATTAATGTGTTGAACTTTTTATGTGTGTCATGTTCAAACATAAGGCTGATCATGGTGTTAAATTATATGTCATTGCACACACACAAGGGCAAAGTAGCATATGTTTTATGCGCATTATTCATAGGTGCATGAATTATGATGTGTATGGTGTAACTAGGAATGCTAAAGAGCTATGCTATCACTTGCATGTATATGTGATTGGAGATAGCATGATAATGTATGTTATTCTAATTAATTATTCATTATGTGATGTGCATTGTCACGAGTTAATTTTGTGTAACCATTTTGTTGACAACATTTGATTGTTAGAATACATTACCGCTAATTTGTTGGAGCATGTGTTAACAAAGGATGTAGTTGCAAAGGAATGTCCCTGAGGAAGTTGAAATCACTTTTAGAGGGAGGAAACCTAAGGGGATTCCACGGATTGTGTATAAGCGTTAGCACAAACATGTGTCAACAAATTGTATGATTTTGTTGGAAAGGTTCATTTTTTAAAAAACTATTAAAAGAACCTTCCACATTACAATATTTGATTCAAGAATTAAGCTACAACGTGGAGGAATTTTTCTAAGCTTGCAACTTGTGAGGTCTACGTGTGTTTACATGTTCACAACAAAATCGAGTTGCAAGGTAGAAGTAAAAGGTAAGTATAATATTAGTATTACATTATATTATTTCTTATTAGAAATTTTGTTTTGTAGGTAATAGGAATCCTAATGAATTGTGATCAATTCGCATTTAAGAGGAAGGGAATGACGCAAGTGCCAGATCGAAACAAAGGATGTTTGTTAAACTTTGGATGCAAGTTGATGATTATAAGCTCTAAGAAGCAAAGAAGAATCTTGAACATGAGTTCCAACAGCTTTTGGATGTTTTGAGAAGTCTTGGAGGTTAAACTAGAGCTTACAGATCATCTTAGTGAACAACAATGATAAAAATAGCTTTGGAATGGCATTAAGATCAATCTCAAAGAAGTCTTGATCAATCCCGAGGGGTCCAGATTTATCCTAAGTTGAAGCTAATCAATTTAGACATGACTGTAGACATTCTATAAATACAATCGCATAGGGTCACGTTCATCACAAGCACCGAGGATTGTAAATTCAATGTGCAGCAATTATGATCAGATTGGTTTTGGTTCACCTTAGATCAAGTAAAAGGGTGCGCGCTTGATCCCATGGCAAGTAGATCGAGCCTGACTATGGGTTGGAGTCCAAGAATTGTATTTAGTTATGATTTCTTTCCAATTTTCATTCATAATCTTCCTAAAACACTTATAAATGACTTTAAAAGGTTGTTAAAGGTTCCTAACACTATGTAAAGGACTTTGGTTTTTTTTTTTTTAAGAACATTTTGATATTTTTGATGAATAAAATTCTTCTTTAGTTTTTCCTTGATTGAGTGTGCCGCAATTCTTGTAAATCCAACATTCCAAATTGAGTGATTCCAAGTGTTTCTTAGATTAATTCATGGTGTATCAACTAAAAAGACGTGTTGGTTGTGGTTGTATTAACACTAGAGTTCACCAAAGATTGGTGCAATGGGTTATTCTTCATGGTTTACGCAAGTAGATTTCAATGGCTTCTAGCTTATGATGCTATCTTTTATTTTTTATGCTACCACACACATGTTAGTAATCAGTAAATTCAACTTCAACAAGCTTTAACTTTTGTACCTCCAAATACTAATGACTATAAAAAATTAGTTGTCCTCTTCCCTCCCATTCTAAATCGAAGTTAAGATCTGAACGACCTCGGAATAATGGTATAGTAAATTTGGCCTCTTTAATGCCTCATCATCATCGCATTGCCTCCTCAGTTGTCCCATAGGAATATTGTCATCCTAGAATTCATTAGCAAAATCAGAATGCCTATCATTCACATACCTAGTTGTGTTGCTTATCGTTCAAGTATATCTCACCTAGGCACCTACTCCTCTCCACTCTAATCTCCTAGAGGTCATGAATTATTTATGTAGTAGCATGGATCATCTCCGACTAGTCTAACCTTTGGTCAATGCTAGCTAGTGTCTCTAGCAATTGCTTCATATTGAATGTCTTATCTCCAACTTCTAATTCTCTATACATTTTGGAAATGGTAGTGTAGCAAAAATACATGTGTTTGTGTGTGTAATGTGTACCTCTCTACCTATAAAGATAGAAATATCACTCATCTTTCACCTCATGTATCGCACACAATTCTTTTAGGAAATAATCTCGCCTCTCAATTTCTTATGTTCACCTTATGGAGATTCCAAGAAGTTCCCAAAACTTCAATTGAGCATTGGCGAAGATGTGAAAGTAGATAAGAATATGAAAATATGAGCTATAAAATTAATCACAAATGAGAAAAATCAATTTGGAGGGCAAAATTAGGTTGAGCAATTGATCACGAATAAAGGCGATTAACTTGAGATTGCATGGATTAATCATGAATCAAAATGATTAATCTAAAGCTAAAGAAACAGAGTGTGATTGATCACTTGTCAAAGCAATTGATCTTCCTAGGTTGTGCAATGATCAATTTGAATGTGATCACAACTTGCGATTGATTCAATTAGAAGAGCATTCAATCACAATGGTGATTTTAAGCTAAGTTTTAGATTTTTCTCACAAAATTCAACCTAAACTCATTTTCTTTCAACTGAAAACCTTACAAAACTTAACCAACACTTTTGCTTCAATATGAATTTCTCGATCTTTTTCCAATTTTTAGACTCTTCCAAGCTAGTTACTCACTTTTCTAACCTTTTCTAACCTCCTTAAAAATTCAAATACTCAAATTAATGGAATCAATAAAATATCCAAAAACATAATACAACAATTTTTTCGGAATTTAAGGAGAAGGAGAGAGAAGATGAAGAATTGAGAAAGAAATTAAGAATAAGAAATAATAATAATATGAATTAGAACCTAGATCAAGTATTAATCAGAATTTGATATAGTTGGCTTTGATGCCAATTGACACAATCATGTGAGTGTAAAGTAGAAAAGATAACAAGGTGACCTAAACTTAAGTGAACCGTGCTTATAGAAGCTATTGGAAATGGCCTAAACACAATGAATTCGAAGAACTCAAGTGAGGGCGGCCACAACAAACTCATTGGTTAATGTGTCATGAATCATTTAGGAACATCCTAAAATGACTTGATTTGGATTTGATCTCACAAGAATTGAGAACACACACAATTGCAAGGAAAATGAAGGGAAAAGTGTAGTTCTTTTAATCAATATGCAAAAGTTGTTTTAAGTATGTCAAACTCCCTATTTATAATGCTAAAACCTAGCAAAAATAATCCTAATTCATGTAGGAAATAATCCAGAAAAATCCTACATTAATTATATAAAGTATTAAAATGGATCTAAAGTCCTCTAATAGATCTATATTGCTTCAGATCAGTCTTGGTGTCTAGGAATCGATTTGTGCCATTTTTTCATGTTTAGATATATCAATCCTTCTTGGTTTGATTGATACATCTCTATCTTGAATCACAACTTTAAAATGTGGTACTTCATCCCTATCGATCCAACCTTCCCAAATCAATCTTGCTCTGCCCCAACCAACATTGATTTCAATCCGCTCATAGTGGGTCGATCCATCCATGTAGTGATTGTAAGTACAGAAAATTGCTAATCCATATAATATTGATCAAGTCTCGTTAGATCAATTTACTTGGGTTGCAATCAATTCGTAGTGACTTAGATTAGTCTATTCGGTCCAATTTCAACATATTCTTCTATGCAACTCACCAAATTGATCCAAAGGCTCTTTTTGTCTCCCAAAGCTTCTCCAAATGTCCAAACTTATCTTGAACATCTTGAATGAGCCCCATCATCGATTCTTTAAGCTTAGTTAGCATAATTAGCCCTCCAGTCAAGCTCTTTTATTCTTCATCCTTAAGCTTAATGCTCAAATCATGCCCTCTTCTTGAAATGGAATTGTCTGCAAGTAGCCTCCTTGTTCATCACCTATATTAAAAGGACTTAAGTAAATAGTACTCACTTGGAAGATTCAATTTATAGGCATAGTCATTTATTCTCTCTCTCACTTGAAATGGTCCACCTCCTTTTAGTATAAGCTTAGATTTTCTTTACTTAGTGAACATTTCCTTTTGTATATGCACCTAAACCTAATTTCATCACTCCAATGCTACCCTTTTCTATCCTTTATTAGCATGGGCTTGCTTTGTGTTGAAGAACATTACTAAAATATTTGGAAATATTAGTTTTGATATTTACATATTTGGTTTTCATATTAATAAGATTAGAATATTTTGTTTCCAACTTTTTAAGGTATCTTTTATTTTTAGTGTGATTGTACTCATTCCTTATTATAAATTAGGAATTCTTTCCAATAATAAAGTATGAAATAAATTTTCTTATCTTTCAACAGCATAATAGAGCAAGTTTTCTAGTGCCCCTTTCAATGTTTACAAACCATCCAAACAAATCTTAGTTTTGCCTAGAACCTATGCCCAAAAAAGCTTCGGCCCCAATTTCTCAAACCCTAGTTTCTAGCTAAACACTGTTTAAAATCTATAATTTTACCTTGAGTTGCTGCCCGTCTAAACCATTGGCTTTTGCCAAGACCTCACCACTACATCAACTTCCACTAGTTGTTGTTACTGCTATATAACTTAATCTTTTCAATTGCTAGGTAGACTTTAATAACCTTCACCACCATCTTTGTATCTGTGTCAAATGGCTGAGAACCACTACTACCTTTATTTCTGCTACGCGTGTTGACCAAATCTAAGAAATCACTAACTATCGTGTATGGCTTCTAGCCAACTATCTCCCTTGCTACATAGTTTAGTGCATCATTAATCCGTCAATCAATGCCACTCTAGACGCAACACCTACAGTTGCCACTGTCCTAAGCTACTAGCACTTGGATATGCACCACTACTGACCTACCTTTTTCAAAGTTTCTTCTTTTGGTTTACGTCTTAACTTGTTTTTTTTTTTTTTTTTGGTTGGTTTGATATTACTTGTGTAGCCTATTTAACTTTGACTTAGACTATTGCTAGGGTGATTCAGTTGTATTGTGTTAATTAGTTTTGTAGTTAAAAAATGGCATCTATTTGTGAAAATGAAATTGCTCTTGGAAGTACAGTGAAACGAAGTGCTCAAAACTATATTCTTTGGTCTCAATCCTTTAAATTATTTCTTAGGTCTCAAAATAAGTTGAATCGTATACTTTTTGCTCCATCGAATTCCAAAAGTATTGAGTTTTTTTGTCGTGGCAACAATCAAATTTCTATATTATGACTTGGTTACTAAATAGTATGAAAAAATTTATTGCTTATATTTAATGTTTTGGGTTCAACTAAAGCTATGTGGAATACATTATGAGATGTATTCTCAAGGGCAAATTGCACCTTGACTATTTGAATTATATGGAAAATTATTTTCTTTGAAATAATATGAACAATCGATAAATAATAATTTTGCCTAGCTCAAAGGATCTAGGAAGAAATTCTACTATGTCATTCATTAAATTGCAATGACCAAACTAGAAAAACCCAATAGGAAGAATCTTTAGTGGCTAAATTTTTATCTGGACTTAATTCTTCCTTTAGTTCTATGAAGGGCCCTTTGTGCGAAAACAATAGTGTGCCTACTCTATCTAATGCATTGTCAAGAGTTCTTTACACTACTATATTTAATTCAGAATCTACTTCCACCCCTATTGCTAAAAAATTTGCTTTGCCTACTATTGATCATAGTTATAAGGGTGGTGAAGGTAAAGGGTGTCAAAAGGAATATTTTAAAGGATTATGCTTGTGAGCACTATGGTTGAAACAATCATAATTATTATAAGTGTTAGATTAAATTTGGAAAACTTGAGTGGGCTACTTGTGCTTCTGGTAAAACTACCAAAAGAATGGCTAATCAAACTTTTGATATGAATTCTTTAATTGATCCAATCTCTGGTTAATACTAACTAGTATCTCTGTCAGCTGTATCATATTAAATGTATTGTCCCCAACTCTGAACTCTCCATATATCCTAGATGCAACAAAGCATGTATATGTGTGTGTGTGTGTGTGTGTATGTGTGAACCTTTCCAACTCACAAGATGTCACTCATTTCTTACCTTTGTTGGATTTCGTTGGGTTTTGGCTATACAAATCAAAGCTTTATCATGTAAAATAGTGATATATATGTAGCAGAATATAAGAAAACAAATCATATCAATTTTTGTTACAAAACACGCAAGTTATAAATTAAACAAGCTCAAGGACAAAAACTACACCTTTAAAATGTTACCAACCTTTTCATGCATGATCTTAGGAGTCATGGCCCTCAAACCTCAACTCTAGATCTTCCACATGACTGGGATACTTGTGAGCTCCTCCTACACTCTCAACCAAACTCCTTTTTCGATGTTCTAACTCAAACACCTTTGGACTAGGAGGATTTTATAACAAAAAAGTGACACATGAGGGTGGCTAGATTATATTCTCTCTTTTGCTTTGGATGCATGAATTTTTGTATCTTGAATGAATGTCTTGAACTCTTCAAAACTCTTATGTATAGTTTAGACACCCGGGTTTAGTGCATGGGCTCCATTGATCCTCCTATATATACCATTTTTAATTAAACAAGCCCTAGATTCTTATTTGTTAATCTGATTAATAATTAAAGCTCATTTATATCCAAATAATTTAATTTAATTAATCTCATTAATTAAATTAAATTTCTATTATAGTTCTAATTAATAATCTCACCATTAACATGCACCATAGTAATTTATTTAGTCTAATCCAATTGCAACTAAATAAGTTATGCAACCTAATAATTTAGCACTCACAACACCTCCTAATCTTATACGTGTGGCTCTCTAAATTCATTCTTAATTGGCAACGAGCATAGCTCGAAGGACATGAGTAATGTCTAGCCAACAATCCATCTTGTATCCTCATCAAGACAAAATGATTACGATCATAATGAACCTTTTCGATCATGACTACCTTTGTTTCCATTTGAGCGAGAGTCACAGATTTAGTCAAATTCACAAATTCGGTCATATGCTAATTTGTGTTTCTTCATGAGATAAATGTTCCTAATGGAAACTACTTTTTAATCACACATTACCTTAGCCAAGGGCTTTTATCTCATAAAACACTAATTACATAAGAGAAAACACCTTGTTTACTTGTTAGGAGACAAATCCATTATTGAATGTACTCACACCTCCATACACACCTAGGATATTGGCCCTTAATGCCCTAATGGCATGAGTTTTGTTAACTAGAAACCTTCTCATTTCCCATAAGCCATTGCATGAAATTCAACCTTTGCATTACTTAGAGATATAACTTGTTGTTTATTAGTCCTCAAAATGACTAGGTTCCCCTAAATGTAGGTACAACACCTAGAAGTCAACCGCTTATCTATTACTACACTCCTTACCCCATCTGCATGCTTAATGACTTCAACAAACCTAGTTTCACCTATCCTCTTCTAAGTGTTCCCTTTAATATTTGAGGATTCTATGGACTACCTTCATATGTTCTCTTCAGTGAATGCATGAATTGACTCACCATGTTGATTGCAAAAGTAATGTTAGGTAAGGCAGGAGAGATATACAAGTCTACCTACCATGCTTAATATCCTTCTTTATCCACATTTTGGTCATCTTTCTCCAAGCTAAGTTTCAAATTTAGTTCCATTGAAGTGTCTATTGGTCTATGTCTTAGCATGCCGATTTCATGAAGAAGGTCTAAGATGTACTTCCTCTGTGAAATTGATGTACTAGATCTACTCCTTACAAACTCCGTTTCCAAGAACTATTTGAATGACCTTAAATCTTTCAAATCAAATTCTCTACTTAGATAACCCTTTAGTTGTTCAATTTGTTCTTGATCGTCTCTTGTTACAATAATATCATCAGCATTGATAATCAGTATCATCTTTCTTCCTTCCTTTAAGAGTTTGACAAAGTGTGATCAAACTCAACTTGTAGGTATTCCTTGGATTTCACTGTTTTAGTAAACTTATCAAACCATGCCCATGGAGACTATTTTAGTCCATAGAAAATTTTTTTAGTTTACACACCATTCCTGTATCTACCAATTGCTCTCAAGAAAAAAATGAGATCTTACACGAAGCATCCTATTTCTAACTTTGTATTCTATGACAAGTTATCTCCAAAGTTCAGCTACTTTGTTGCTAATATTTCAAAAACAGAGATGCTCAAATCTATTCATGGGTCTCTCATTATTCCAACATGAAGATAGGCCATTACGAAAGAACAAGATGCTTTGAAGAGGAATGAAACATGGGAAGTTGTAAATTTGCTAAGAGATAAGAAAATGTAAGTAGGTTTTCACTATTAAGTAAAATGTTGATGATAGAACCATAGGAAGGCAGAAAGCAAGGCTTGTGGCTAAAGGGTTTAGACAAACCTATGGAATAGATTACTTGGAAACATTTACACCTATTGCCACTCTTAATACAATCAAGGTTTTGCTCTTAGTGACGGCTAATCTAGATTGGCTACTACAACAACTAGTGAGAAGAACACATTCCTAGATGGGGTCTCATATGAAAAGGTTTATGTGGACTTTCCTACCAGATTTGTTCTGGTGGGAGTAGAACTTTTATAAGTGCTTCATGACCTGAATCATTGATGGGTTGGTGGAAAGTTTTAATCTTGGAGCATTCCCTTGGATCAAACTCTTAACAAGGTTAAGTTTGGTGCATGTACCATTTATGGACGTTGTTTTATTGAGTATACATGAAGATTAGGAATATCTAACTAATCCCCACTCTTGGTTGCAAGGAACCCTGAACTTAACTTGTGAGGTTAGCTGAACTACACTGAGGTAAGTTAGAAGTAGATAGGATTGGTAGGGGTAGGGGTGTATTGGAATATATGGGTTCTAAGGTTAACTTTTGAGATTCTTCTTCAATTAAATTCTCCCTTTGCAAATGAGATGATGTGAAATACAGCTAAAACTTCAAAAATGTGTCATCTTTAGATTCAAATACACATTTTAGAGTAGATGAGAAATACTTGCATCCTTTCTAAGTAAGAGAGTAGCCCATGAATGCACACTTCATGGACTTAGGACTTGAGCAAATTTGATTTCGTCTCTTCATATTTTCTTCCCTCGAAAAAATTGCTCCCTTTAACCAGTCTTTAGTTAAGGAAAAAATAAGAAATCTCTTAGGTGTTATCTTTTTGTGCCAATCTTTGTTGATTGTGATTAGGCTTGAATAGCTTATTTGCTGATGTTGTTGATTCCGAATAGTCTTTCATCAAGTTACAATATCAACCACTCTTTTGGAGTTTGTCACCTTATGGCAGCTACCATGTTGTCGCCTTGAGACGACTACCTTGTTTTTGCCTTACATTAGTCTATTACATGTTGTCTTATGACACATTACAGAAGTTCTTTGATTGTCAAGCCATACTATAACTCACTTTTTATTTTTCATAGTCCAATTTGAATATATACAATTATATGTCTCAAATAATTCAACTTAAGAGAGAGTGTTAGAATATTTGATAATATTGATTTCATATTATTACCTAAATTATAGGTTTTAAATATTTAGTTTCATAGTTTCTAGAACTAGTTTTATGTTAAGTGTAAATTTATTTTTAGTATATTTTAAGGGTCTCATATTATGAATAGAGACCTCTCTTTAGCAATGAAACACGCCACAATTTTTCCAATTCCAACAACAAATAACCATATAATTACCAAGAGAAAGAAAACTATTACAGTGACCTAGAATATAGTATAATCCTTGTGGAAATAAGTGCAAGTTGTTTACAAGGCCTCACTGCTTTAGATGTGAACTTTGAGTATTTTGAGGCAGTTGCTTTGAGAAATGATGTTCATAACTCAAGGGTTTGACCAGATTCTTTACTTTTGGTATGGTGTAATTTGAGTAATTTCTTTGAATTTACTTGACTTAACAATAATGCATGTTAGAAACTGACCAGTCAATATTTAAGCTTATATATGATTAATCACCGCTATTATCAAATGCATTGTGAAACAATACTATACCATTTCTGGATATTTGGAATTTATTGGTGCTGTGAATTTCATTTGTGCACACTTTTAAAGTCTTTCTAAAAGAGGAAATGATGTATACATAGGGAAAGTTGTGTGCAATGAAAAATGCATGCACAGCTTAAGGAGTGCTTTTTCTTTATTTAATTAACATAACCAAAAAATTATCTACTCCATCCAACTTGCTCCAAGTTCGAATCTCAGGCAACCCACTATTGTGTGGATTACAATCTATAAATTTGAATAGATATAAATAATTATTTAGGATGGTTGCATTCCATTTTCTATTTCCACTTATGTATAAAAAATTTGTTCTTGGGAGACGTTGATGATTAAATAAACCAAGATTTAGCATGTTAATCCAATGACTCATATGTGCAGTTGCCTGAAAACAAGGAGTTCTTGGACTGTGTAGTATCTAGGACTCCTCTTAAGCGTCTAAGAGAACCACAAGAAGTCTCCTCGTAGGTAGCTTTCCTTAGTATTCCTGTTGCTTCTTACATCACTGGTCAAATTGTTTCTGTTGATGGCGGAATGACTGTGAATGCTTTCCCTTTATAGAATTTATAGGTATTTGCTACTTCTGTTGTCCTTCAGCTTAATATTGTAAAATAAAGCCATTAGAAGTTGATGCTCTATAGACTTCTCTGGGTGGTTGATTTGGTTGCCTATTTTTCTTCACTTTCAATTTAAGTTGCTCACTCTTAATGGACAGTTAGATTGTTTATGCACTCGATTTGCATATCTTTATGAAATCCCTTGTATTAAATGAGCTTCATAGTTGGATTCACATAATAGTTTTGCATATCTGTTATCATAAGGAGACTCATAGCTTATAAGGTGTGGTGTGTGTTTCAAGTACTTTTTTCTTTGAAGTGTCAAGATAAAAGTTGTATAATTTTAGTAGGATACATTATATTCGTAACGAGACTGTTGCTGTGAGAGATTTTCAATATTAACTTTAACATATATAAAGTCAAAAAATAAGCAATCGAAAATAAACTTTATATTTGTAAACTTGAGGATGGTCATGAAAGGGTCGAAAAGGAGTTTGATATTGAAAAAGATGGTTTTCATCTAATTTTATATTTGTTTTTGCTAAAGCAAGTTTTGGTCCTGTGCTTTCTTGTGGATCATCTAATTTTTCAGGAAGGGTCTTTGGACTTCTGGTGATTTAAGAAATGCGAAAAAGAGGTTTTGTGTTTTAGGTTATTTGTGAAATCTAGGTTTGTGGCAATTTCAGGTTTTGTAAGTTTAGATCAAGTTGTATCCTTGAGATCTTTTTTGATTGTTTTGTCATACCAGGATTGAGGTTTTATGGTGCTTGTATCGATTGTTTCTTTCCACGTGTTGGAATTTTAGGTATCATTGCACTTTCTTTTGTAGAAATTCAAATGATAGAAAATCAGGTCTTGAGTTTATATCTCCTTTGATAAATTCAATTTCGAAATCAAAAATATTTAGTAATGCTTATCATTGTGCAAAAATTTGTTTCGATTCAAGATTTTGAACTTCTTTTTACAAAACTTCTTTTGCATTTTTACAATCAATGTGAAGTAATAATTTTTTATTTATCAAATTACTTTGAAATTTTTGTATGTATAACAATTCTCAAAATTTATTTTTTAATTGTGAATACTTTTTCTGGATATCATTCCAATGGGTTGAGGTGAACTTGATAATAAGCTTTTTGTAACCCTATTTTTGTCTGAGAATCCTATGATACCCAATGCTTGAAGTATTGGTTTCTATGATTTTTGGAATACCTGAATCAGCTAAGTATAGGCAGAGTATTTCTATAATTTGTGACTTTATTTTTGGTATGATCAAGTTGTGTTTATCAGTTCAAGGGTTGGGGTTTTTTTTGAGTTTATTGTGGAGAGGTTTGAGCATTCTATGATATTTGAGTAGTAATCTAAGATGTAGTTTAGACTTCTTAGAAACCTTTGGAGTTGTTTTTTATCAACTATTTTGTCTAGAAATTTCTTAGCAAATTTGAGGGACCTTTCAATTGAGGTAATGATACCTTGGTATATGTAATGTTATAGAAATTTAATTTTGGCTTGGAAAAGGTTCATTTGGAATCAAATATAACTAATTCGTTTCTCTGTATAATATGAAGAAAGGTTTTGAAATGTTTGAAATGTTCATCAATGATTTTCAAAAAAAATGAGGACAATACCAATATAGACAATATAGAGTTTATGGTAATCATTAAATATGTCATTCATAATTCTTTGGAATTTTAAAGAAGCATTTTAAAAATCGAATGGTATTACATTCCATTTATATTACCCCAAATGGGATGGTGAAGGCTGTTTTGTACTTAACTGTTTTAGATATTTGTATTTGCCAAAATTATGACTTCATGTCGAATTTGGAGAATATAAAAGCATTGTGTAATTTTTAGAGTAAACCTTTTTTATTTAGAATCGGATATCTAATTCATCGTAAAACTTTGTTAAAGAGTTGTATAATTGATAACTAACGGGAGTACCTCACTCTATTTTAGACACTTTATTAACATAGAAAGCAACATAACTCTATGATGATCTTGATTTGGAAATAAGTTTTTTGTTTTATAAATCTTGTATTTCTTTTCTTTTGATAGTTGGTTCATAAGGGAGATTAATAACATGTTTCTTTTTATCCCAAAAGGCATTGAGAAGATTTCAAAAAGCTTGTTGCTTTATTAATTCTTGAAAGTTTTTGATTTGGTTTTGAACTTGTGTAGTTTGAAGTTAGGATGTAATTTTTGTTAGAGAAACATTTTAAGTATAGCAGGAATTAAGTTGTCTAGTCTTTATTTGGTAAAAGATTTAATATCTACTTGTATTAATCCTATATGGATATAATTGCTTCATTTATTTCTATGTTATTCTAAAGATATTTCAGAAAGAAGAAGAATTATTTTAAATGGTTTTGTGAGTTGAATATCTCTTTCTTTTGTTTTAATAGCTAGATTTGTATTGAAAGAAAGAATTTTGAAAGTTGTGTAGATTTGATCTTTTGAAATTTTTAGGATCTTCCAATTATCTATTAATTTGTTGAAATTTTGAATTATCATTTCTTCGATATTAATGATCTTCCTAGAGGAATTTGAAGAATTAGATATAGAGTTTGAAGCGTAAGATTTATAGAGAATGGAATCTATTTATCTAATACTCATACTTTTGATCTTAGGAATAGCTTACAATCCCAAGCCTTTTAATGTGAGATTAATTACAAATCACTAGACTTATTACCCTAGAAAATCTTAAGGCAAAAACACTCGACTATTCTTTAATCTAAACACAAATACTAGAAATTTAGATAATAAACAATATAAACACTACCTTGCCCCAGCTCTGATATTGGAGACCGCAAGACCGAAGGGAGATATGTTTAATACTAGAAAAAAATATTAGAAAATTTAATTTACAGTATTCTAAAGGAAAATATCAAAAAATTGCAAAATTTAAATGCAGTATTTAAAATAGAATTTAAATTTGAATGCAAAGAATGAACATTAGGCAGCTATGCAGAGTATATCATTTAAACAAAAAATAAATAAATATTTGTAAACGAAAACTTTTTGTAAATATTAAAATTGAGAAAATTATCTATTGACATAATATCTCAAATTTAGTACAATAGAGATATTAGAAGGGTTTACTAGGAAAGGGGGTTTGAAGACGATCCACTCTTCTCAAACCAATTACTCTATTACAATTTTGTGTGTGTGAGAGAGAGAGGGTAATTTTGTTTTCTAAAGGCTTAAAGTAAAAGATTGATATATATAAAATCAAAAGAAAAGGTATAAGAAAAATTGCTTGAAAGATTACGGTGCAAGACAGTTATTAGAGTCCAAGAAATAAGAGTTATATTTTGGTAAACAAAACTGTATTTTATCCTTTTTATAATTTTGTGAAAATTGTTGAGCTTAACTAGTATAGATTTAAAATGCATTTATTTACTTCTGTATGGCATATTATTGCTTCTTATGGTTTTACAAATAACCTGCTCAAATAAATGTCATTATCCTAGTAAAAATACATATAAAAAATTCAATTGCCAATCTTTAAATAGGAAAAAGAGTGGATTGTAAGGTCTCAAATGGATTGACTTATTTGAAAATGGCCTCATTCTTTATATTTAAGTTATATATATATATATATATATATATATCACTTTGATTTCTTTTTCTACTTAACATTTTTTTGTTGGCATAACTTTTCAATATTCATCAATTTAACTATTATTGATGACCATAAATAAGAAAATATAAAACTTGACAAAGGAAAATATATGATTCTATATTAATTTAGATTGGAAATTTCCATTAAAAATTCAGGTTAAAAAGGAAAATATATTTTAAAATTAAATATGCATTATATATTTAATAATTTCCTTGAATAGTTAATGCATTATTTTAGCACATTAAACTGCTTGATTATATTCATTAACTTTTTCTGTCATTAAAAATGATGTAGTAAGAAACCGTGAAACTTTGAAAAAATAATGAAAATAATAAAGAAAAATATATGATTCCAAATTCAATTTAGAGCAATAAAATTCTCGAATGAAAATCATTAATTCAATGATTCAAGGGGAGTGAAGGAAAGACTAAAAATAAAAGATTAAACTAAGTAATATTTCATATATTTAATTTAGTCTAGTTGACCAAAATTAGACATACGCCAACTAGGAAATCATAAAGCTAGAAAAAGAAAATTACATAATAATAAAGGAAAATGCAAGGTTTCAAATTTAATCTTGAACTGTAAATTGACATAATAAAAATCATTAATTTAGCAAATCATAAAATTTGTGACAATAGAGATTGAGAGTAGAAACTAAATTCTAAACTAAATTAAAATATTATGTCTTCTATCAAGTTTTATTTGGCATGAATAAAGATTTATTGTTACGGTCTAAAACCTGAGACGATAACACAACAGTACTCACAAACTCACTCGCCGAATACTAAAGCTAAATGTACCATAGAGCACTCTAAACCAAATGAATCCATTCAAATTACCATAATAATTTCAGCAGTTAGAGACACTTGCAATGAAAGATAAAATAGTGGCCTACTCTTATGTAAGAGAATACTCTCCAAACAGCAAGAAATCAAGTCTCATATCCTAGCCTAGTGTCCATGCTTTTGTTTCTACTATCCCTGAGTCTGATCATGCTCACTAGCATCCTCAGCAAAATGCATTGACTAAAGTAATGAGTAATAACTTGATCAATTAATGGGAACTCTTGCCTTTACTTACCAAATGGATGTGAGTAGAAATAGTTGAAAAATGGGCTTCGCACCAAACATGATATTTTAAAAGAGTAAATAGACATAGAAACATTTGAAAGCATTCAAAGATCATTCAAGAGGATAAATAGCACTTAATAGATATTTACTTATGCATGTAGTCCTCTTGTCTTTCTTTCTTCTTTTTTTTTTTGTTTCCATTTCATAGGCAACTTATAGTAATATCCATGGTGCGTGTTTACTACTGATCAAGGCCATAGTCTGTTTTCCCTCGATTACGGTGGATACGTTGAATTTTTGGATATGCCGCTATGGCTCTAGAACTTCAACCTCGCCTAAGAGGTGTTCCAATCGATTGTCATTCGATTGGTAGGGCTAAATGTTAGCTCTCACCTGTTGTCAGTTCCAATCTTCTACTCCAACTAGATGTGTTCTAATATATTACTTGATTGGTAGGATAAAACTCATTTTTCATGCTCATAAACATTACATGAGTGGCTTCTCTATAATTAAGTTCATTCATGGCACGTGACCATAATTTCAAAGCATTTGCAATAAAATAGTTACTTCATAGAGGTTCGCATCCAGTTTTCAAAGGGGTATATGATTTTCATTAGGGTACACATTAATCGATGCTTGTAGTTGAAATCTGGCTTGCAAGTAGTAGAAGAAAATAGCTGCAGCAAAATAAAATCATAGAGTAGTTGAAACCATTTGCAGGATGGAATCGCTTATGTAACGAAAGTAGAAGTCATTTTAAGAAAGGAAGTACAAAGATTTTGCCGAGTTTCACTTACAGTTACTTAGCTCACTTCAACTTTGGGTCTCCTTGTCTATAGTCTTGAGATCATATAATGATTTACATAAGAAATCCTCATTCAATATTCTATTCATCTAATGTTTCATGTCCATACATGTTTCGTGCTATGACCTCTTGCGTTCAAGCTTACCCAATTCCCTTCCTTTATGTCTTGCATTCAATTCTACCTCGATAAATTCATACCTAATAGGGTTCCAACTTAGATAGTTCTTATTAATCCTCACTTCACATAATTCAAGAAATAATGACAATGCACATGTAGGGATTTTCAGATATTTTTGAACATTTAAGTGGGCTCAATAAGCAATAAGAAGTGTACGTGGGTGGATTTGGTGCAAAAAAAACATGGAACTAACTTTGAGATCGCCTCAGGATCAAGCCCAAGGGTCAGGCAATCTATCTTAGTCCTATTTGATTGATCTTGTAGTTGCACCATCGATTGCAGGGTTTTGCATTTACGATCACGAGGGATCGCGCTCGATCTTGTGGGGTTACGATTGTATTTACTGGTCCCTCATGGTGCTGTTTTTATGGTCCATGCATGCGTTCAATTTGTTAAACCCAATTTCCTATAGTTTTCCCAAGGTCCCTAGGCATGATTCTACTCATTTAAACATGTAAAAGTCATATCCTATAGGTTTTACGAGATTTTGAAGGTCTTAGGACAAGTTTCGAATCAAACACATAATGCGTTAATACTAGGTCCTTACAATTCTTACGCAACTGCACAACGCTTAACCAATTCCCCATCATTCAACCCATTTTAAACCATCAAACCCGTGGGTTTTACATGCCTATTCATGTAGGATGAATTATCTCATGTACATGCACGAATAATGTGCAATTTGAGATTGAAATTACTTTGAAAATGTTGCGTTGAGACAGCTAAACATGCTGGAGTGATGTCACCTTGTTCTTAGATGTGGATAGGGTTTTCAACCCTTTAAAATGCTATTTAAACCTTAGGCTTAATGGGAATGACCCAGGTATTTAATTTTGCAATTTTTTGGATCCTTGAACATAATTTCTACTTTTTTTTATTTGCCCTCTATTTTCACTTAAAATTTTCAACAATTTGGCATTCCTTTATTGTCCCTGGGCATGGATAAGTTCTTCCAATATTTACTTAAATAATGTGATGAAATTTCATTAGCCTTAAGTAATCATATACTGTTATATGTTTTCACATTTAATTTCCCTTACTTTTCACATGAAAATAATATAAGCCTAAAAACTAATTTCCTTCAAATTTCAAAGTAATTCATTTCTCTCAAAATAATGAGTTGCTAATATCTAAAATTTTGGATATTGCATTCATCCATTACAAGTTCTCGAAGCTTGATAAAAGAAAAACCATGGAATTTAATGCAAAGAATAATTGATAAAATAAAAAAAAATTAAAACTACGCATCAAAATCTAATATTTTACACACCAGTTAAGAAAACACAAAGATTGAAAAAGGAAATTATAAATTATTAATGGAAAAATGAAAGGTATTAAATTTAATCTTGAACTATGAATTTTCCTAATAAAAATCACTAATTTAGGAAATCACAAATTCTAGATTATATCTTTAATCAAATTTAACTTGGCATTATAAAAATTCATCACTTGAGAAAGATAAATTAAAACAATAAAAAACACTAAAATATAATGGGTATCCATTTATTTAAAGTAATTAATTTCCTATATTAAAATGAATAATTTGATAAATCATAGAATTCAATGAACAAATATTAAAGGATAAAAAAGAAAATAAGTTTAAAATCATGATATACTTATTTAATTTTAATTTAATTGATTTATCTATAAATATCATTGACAATCAACCTATAACTAAATTTTTTTTAATAAATTCTTTTTTAAATTGTGGATATATCTTGCTTTAGTGAACATTTTCTTTGCCAGATCAATCAAAGCTACCTTAATTAACACTGCTGTTAAATAATAAATGCTACATAAAACTTTCAATTAACTTTTTTAAATTATGCTTGAAATTGATCATGATTCAAATTGATGATAATATATATTGAATTAATCAAATTAACAAATTATTACATGCATTTACCTTCATTTGGCGTTAAAAAATTAAAAGAAAAAGAGGGTATGAGGAATGACGGGTTTGACACCTGAATACATAGAAGTATGAATAAAATTTTAGGGAACATCCACCTTTTAAAGATATTTCATAACCGGGAGTTTAGGGATGTTTTAAGGATATCTTAATTGTCGCACTTGATTTATTATGAAAGTACTCTTTTCTTACCTTCTCAAACTTAGTCAAAAGTTTTCTATTTACTTTGTCTTATTTAAAATACTTTTAATTCTAATTTCCCTTTTCTTAGTTCTCTTCTTTTCATTTATATATGATGGTAAATTCTGGTATGATCTTATGTATCTATTTTTAATTTCATGATATATGTTCATTTTAGTACATGATTTCATCAAATTAAAATAATCATCATGAATCTATTTATTTGAACCGTATATAATAAATAGGGTCTAGTTCATATTATAAAAGTGAGTTGCAGGTTTTTGTTAAAATGTTTAACGAAAAAATTATTAAATTAAATGAACAAATAGCAATGCAAAAAGAAAAATAAATAATATAAAGTAATAACATGTAGCACGGCTTTAATTCTACCATAATATAACTTTAGTCCATATCTCGATTTAGTTGTTCAAATTTGAAAGAAATGGATCGCTCCTGCCAAATTGCTTTTGTCTGTAGTAAAAGCTGCAAGCAATTCCATGACCTCATTAACATGCAAAAGGAAGATAGTTGCTTATATTCTAATCCCATTTTTGGTGGGACGAGTATGGTGCAAGTGTGTTGCCTTCGATTTAGCTGTCAACAAATACCTCTTATTTTTCTTAAAATGTTTCCATTTCTTACTACATATTGCTGGAGGCTGAGGTTATCTTGTATTGTTTTATCCACCCACGTGGGAGAGATCCAAGATTATAATTTATGAGTTGTTGAGGAATGACAAAAAAATCAAAAACAAAATTGGAGCAAGCAAAAGAGAGAGGGAAAAAAGTGAAAGAAGCCTGAAGAAATATTTGGTAATGTTTTTGATGTTTATTATTCTGTTTTGGGAGATGAAGTAATATCTTATCGTGACTATGGAAATGGGGTACTGCATAAAATTTTTATGATCCAAATGCAATATAAGTTGATGCCATCTTGCAAACTAGCAAAATAAAAGAACCCAATTGTAAGTAATTAAATATGCCATTAGAATACAACAATGCAAAACAAAATAAAATCCACCACACTACATGAAAAAAAAATTTTGGTACAATATAACTAGCAATTGATTAAAATGTGAAGTAAAAGATTTTTTTTTGACAAATTTTGAAATGCAGCAAATTTTTCCCTGGCCAAAGCTTGACCGCGTAATAGCTTCATGGCAAATAGGTTTTTTTTTACTACGATAATTTTGGCTTCTAATGTAGTATTTCTATTGTAGCAAATAAATAGCCAATACTACAATTTTTATGGCATTAATGAAACCTAAATGTCACAGCAAATAAGTTACAAATACTACAATTGATAGCTTTTAGAATCACTAAATTTTCATCCTAAATATGCCACAATATTGAATTTTAGGGGCTTTATAGCATGGTTTAGAGTTTCATGTGACTTGTTGCTCAAGCTATTGTCGAACATAAAACATTTTCACAACTAGTATAATCATTTTCAGATAAATAAAGTTAGCCAAAATTTCTAATGCACATGAATTTTAAACCAAAGTTGGGTATAAAATGATAAGCTCAACTCAAATGAAAGAACAAAAATACATCTCCAATCCCAACCAAAACCATTATAAATACCAAAAAGTAAAATCCGCCATAAACTTCATAAATAAAAATGGTTTACCATCAAAATATAATATAAATAAAAATAACTTGAACATCAAATGTCAAATTTAAAAATATGGGAACACTCTATTAAATTTCCGAGCTACGTCATGATATAATTCATATCCAAGAGAACAAGTTCTAAATATTCGAAATACAAATGCTACAACATTTTAACTGTAAATCAGTCTTCAAGCTTTACAAAATTCTTCTACTTACAATTAAAAATAAGCTAACATGATTTGTATACAACTATCTTACCATATCGTAGCTTTACAAAGAACATAATTTCTCAAAACGTTAGCCTGTGCAATATCTTGTCTTCTGAATTTGGACAGTTTGCAATGCAACATAAGTAAAACAGGTTGTAGATTAATAAAGTTTAATGTTCTTTCAAAACAAATGCAAGTGTAAACTTAAAAGCTTAAGGAAATGTTAAGTTCCATACATACATTCATAAATTCCTAACCAAAGGGCTTGTGAACTCTTTCTCCAATGGTCTCAACACCTTTATGAGATTTATGTAACTTCTCATTATGTAATATTATCTTTTCAATATACATTTAGCAAATTTAGGAGTAGTTCTTTCTTGTGGGATTATTATAGAACAACAGTACCTTCTACTATAATAATTTTTGGGGTTCTGTGGAAAAATAACTTTACATGAGATCCAACCTTAAGAACAAAAACTATATATATATATATTTTATTTATTTATTTATTTATTTATTTATTTATAAATATTTTAGTAAGTGAAATTATATTGTTGATACATTTTAATCAAGTACCTAAGAAAAAACTACTCATTTTAAATAAATTACGCAAACCTTAATTGTAGGATTAATGAAGTTTTCAGGTTTTTTCGTCCTTTCTCCCAAAATCCACCTCTAAAAATTATTTAAACATCTAAATATTTAAAGTACATAGATGATGACATATTGGAGTAGAAAAATAAAATTAAATATATGAAGTGATGAAATTGATATAGAAGTGATTAATATCAAAAGATCAAATCTTACAAACTAGAATCTAAATACGTTAAATATATTTAAACAATTAAATAAAGATTATATGCTATTATTTGTCTCAATAAGAAAAAATAGAAGTTCCAACGTCATTGGAACAAATTTAATGCTTTAAGCACTTTATATCAAATAAAAAATTTATTATTCGTTTATACAACATTTCCAAACAAGGAAAATTATTTTAAAGAAAGTAATAGTGAAAAAAGTGACATTGAGTATGAGTCATCTAAGAAAACAAAGCATGTCTCAATAGATTCAAAGATGATCCTCTTGGATTTCACCAAGTTAGGGATGTAAATTTTTTATTTTAGAACATCACATAATCATAATATACTTAGCGGAATAAAATTCCAAATCTAATGCATTTTTTCATATTACATGCTTAGAATAATATTTCAGTATGTTAAATAAAATTACCTCTTGGAATCAAATTTTCGAGAAGGCGTACACGTAATCGAAAAGTCACAATGCTCGAGCTGCAACCTCTAGTTTGTCCGCATAGAAGAAACATGAAAAACTGCCTCCGAATCCTCCATGAACTCCTCCATTAGGATTTTATGAAAACACCTTTGTCTATGGAGAACTAATGGACAAGAAGAAAAACAAGAAAAAGGGCTAGAGAGTGTTTTTCTCTTGCTTGGACGACATCTCATGAAAATTATTTTGATCATAATTTAATTTGAAACTCTTTTGAATCTATTTAGTTACAAGATACACAACCTTACACAAGATAGGATTCTCATTTCTATATATAGCACATAGGGCAATTACATGGAATGGGCTCTTGTAGGTTTTCTACGAGGAACTTTAATTAATTTAAACTCATTCATATTTAATTGTTAATCTAATTAATAACTAAAGTCCATTAGAATTATATTTTTTAATTTAATTAATCTCATTAATTAAATCAAAGATTGGTTATGTTTTCAATTAATAATCTCATTATTAACAAATATAATATGAATAAAATAATTTTGTTTGTTTTTTCCATTTAATTTAATTAATCTTTACTAATTAAATTAAAAATATATTATGTTTCTAATTACTAATTTCATTATTAAAAATATAATTAATCAAATTAATTTCATCAGAAAACTTTTCATGTCTAGTTTAAGCCCTAAACTAATTTTCTAATTTGTTCTTATTCTATCTATTTATGTGTAACTCTTTATGCTCATTCTTAATTGACAAATAATATGGCTTGAAGGACATGAATAATGTTTAGCCCACAACCCATATTATAACTCAATTAAGATAAAGTGAGTTGATTACATGAATCCTCTCGATTGTGAATACTATGCTGTATAGGCCTTTTATCTTCTTTTGTCCCAATTGAGTGAGAGCTACAAATTTAGTTAAACTCACTAGTTTAATCATATGACTAGATTGATATTAAGTCATGAGACTAATATATGTGGATAACTTTTTTTTGATCATACACTATCCTGAAGAAGAATTTCTATCTGATTGTTTATTGACTACATAAAACATGTGCTTTGCTTATTTGTAAGGAGATAAATTTTTTATGATCGTATGCATGCCTCCATATGCATCTAGACAACAACATGTTATACTCATATCCCCATCTCATATCAAAATAGACATTGATTTTTATTACTCTAATGACATGCTGATCATTATGTGTAAAAGATAATTATGTTACTCAAGTCCAAGGCTCACACGCACTTAATACAATCATAAAAGAAGACATTGACAGTAAAGAATGAACTCTATGTATTTGTTTCATTCTTCAAACCAGTGTTTAAATACTCTTTCTTCAATGATGTATCCCCACACGTGTTTTCAATATTTTATATTGAATAGCATAACACTCACGATATAAACATATAGTGTGCAAGTTACACCAAAACTCCAATGCCCATTCAGAGACTTTGTAACTCATGAATAGGTTTCAGTGATTGCATATTAAGAAATCTTACGTCTATATTCATAAACTCTTATAAGACTCCTTGATCACATGGATACACGCACAACTTTAGGTCACACAAGATTTACATATATGATAAACTACTAGAATATTGAGATGAAGAAAAATCAATATTTTATCAATTAATTAAAGTATTACATTTATAACCAATATCACTCATTTTCTATTAGTGTTTGAGGGTATATAATTAACAATCTCCTGCTTGCACTCTAATGCCAATAATCTCAATTCCAATCGCTACGGTATTTGATATTCATTTTCTCAAGATGGTGATCTACTTGTACTTGTGTCATTTGTTTTGTAAGTGGGTTGGCAACATTATCCACTAAGCTATTTTCTACATGGTGATGTTGCTCCTTCCATTGATTTCTCAGATAATGTGATAAGACCTTATAATGTGTTTTGGATTTTCGATGAGATCTTAATTTCTTTGTTTGTGCAATCATGATATTGTTGCACAATAAAATGATAGTAGTTGATATTGTACAATAAAATGATAGTAGTTCATCCACATCCAGAACCACTTGAAGCTCAATGACAAACTTCTTCATCTAAACAACCTCCTCCACAACATGACTCATCCTCTTTGTTGGAATTTGCAGTGGCACTCTGTTTGGTTATCTTTCAACTCACTACTCCTCCGTTAAGGGTGACAACGTACTCAGACATAAACTTCCTATTATTGATATATAATTGGAAATCAGAATTGGTATACCTATTATCCTTAGTTCTCCATCTCTATACTTGAGTACTATATTTTTAGTCATTCTCAAGTACTTAAGGACACACTTGACAATATTCTAATGCTCTCTGTTAGGAATCACTTGAAACCTGCTCGTATCACTTATGGCATAGGTGCTATTTGACGTCGTACATAGCATTGCATACATCATATTTCCAATAGTCAAAGGGTATAGAATGACTTCCATATGCCTCCTCTCATCGTTTAACTATAGGCACATGGACTTTTATGTTCATCTATAGGCACATGAACTTCCAGAGATGGATGCCATGCTTGAATAATAGTAATCAACTATTCGAGGCATTTACTTTAAACCTCTTCATGATCTTATCTATGTACAAAGATAGGAAGAGATCCATCAATATGCTCACTCTATCTATATAGATGTAAATGCCCAAGATATAGATTATTTCTCCTAAGTCTTTCATAAAGAACATACTAGATAAGTAGGTATTGACTGAGTTTAACATCCCATTTTATTCTCAGTCAATAGTATGTCATCTACATATAGTATCAAGAATGAGATGAGACTCCTACTAACCTTCTTTTAGATGTAAGACTTATCTATGTTCATGATGAAGCCAAACAATTTGACTGCACTATCAAAAGGATGGTTCCATCTCCTCAATGCTTACTTAAGGTAATAAATAAACCTCTTAAGCTTGCAAACTTTATGAAATTCGTCTTGGACTTCAAAATTGCACAATTACACTATATAAATGTCCTCCTCAAGAAACCTATTGAAGAAAGTATTTTTGACATCCGTTTGTTGAATCTCATAATTCAGTAGGTGGATATCATAAGGAGTATTCAAATGGATTTGATCATTGCTATAGGTGAAATGATCTCCTTATAGTCAATTCCCTTATTTTAATTGTAACTTATTTGCCACAATCCTAGCTTTCTAGGTTTCTTTCTTTCTAGTTGAACAAATCTTCATTTTATAGACCAATTTGCATCTAATGGAAATTGTTCTCTTAGAAGGATCCACTGGAGTCTATACTTGGTTCAAATACATAGAATCCATCTCGGACTAATATGTGTGGGAACCTTGACTTCACTAAAACTTTGAATTGGAATGGAAAGGATCAATTCAAGAAAGTGGAATATGAATGAGACATGATTATGAATGATTTCAAGGTAGTGAGATCGATCCTAAGGTAGGACCCAAATTAAAAATACCAGGAACTCAACTTCAATTCACTTTTGAGAAGACATTTGATGAAAAACTCAAACCTGACTCAAAATATTTTCTTTTGTTTCTATTACTTGGTTGGCGCATCTTTCCTCTTTTTTCTTTGGTCTTTATTCTCTTTGTTTCTTATTTCTTTGTAGTGCTTCTTTGTTTTTTTCCCTCTTCTTGTAAGCCCTTTTTTGCTCTCCCTTTTTTTTTGCCAAACAAAATTCAAAATTTTTTAACAAAATGATCAATAACTCAAAAACACAACAAATCTTTTCTTATTAATTCAAAAACTTCAACTATGAATAAAGAGAACTCTAAATGTCTCTTGGAGCTGTAATACTATTTCCAAAACTTCCAAAGACACAATTCTTGGGGTTTTTTTTTAAATTTGAGAAGAGCACACATAAGGAGGAAAAAAAATAAAAGAAGACATGATGTGGAAGACAATGGAATAATGTGAAAGTAATTAACGTAAATGCACACGAGTGGGAGAAGAAGTAGACACAAAAACAAGGATAGTATCATGAACTCCTGAACCAAGCCACCAAACTAAGAGGATTGATAAACTTGATTCTATTGCCAACTTAATGTGATTTTGGCAAGGACTCACAAAAATTTGTCTAATGATCATTAGGAGGATTCGAATAATATGTTTAATTAAAGTGGAAGCTTTAACCAACAATCAAATATAACAAAAAACCATGATCCACACCCACCACCTAAAGTTTAAAACTTGAATTAAAGCAAGCAATGTGATAAGCATCAAGTTATCTTAGCATTGATTAATATGTAAGATTGGACACTCAAAGACTTCACTTTAAATCACTCAAGAATTCACAATAAAAAGAGCTAGCACTCTTAGGAACAAAATACAAGAATTTTAGAGATACTTCGATGCTTGAATTCATGTACAAGAGTGCCCTCTTTATAGGCATGAAGTTTGGTGACATACTTGATACTCGATATTTTCTTCCTCCAAATTTATGTCCAAAATATATAGATACATCTAAGTTGAATTTCTATCTATTTCTAAATTAAAACACTATCCATTATCTTAAAACTTTTTTTTTGGTAATATTCTAGTGTATTTTTCGCATAAGGAATCTATATAGGAACTTCACATGCAATTTTCTCTACGATGCTGGTTGAATCTTAAAACTGAAAAAATGAATTGAAAGTTGTAGAAATTTTCTTGGCTTAAAAACACAACTTGAAGCATATTAATTAGAGATGGTATAAGCAATTTATGTCTAATTTTCCTAAAATGCCAAAATCTAGTCCAGATTTTTTACATTCTTTCAATTTGGCTTTCTCTTCTTTGATCAATATAATTCAATATAATTTATTAAACTTCAAAGTGATCAAATAATTACTATTCTTTATGCTAGAACTTATTTTCCAAATAATATGCAAATAAGACTTTAAATAGCCAAGAGACAATTTTTGGATGCTCTAATATTCTCATAATTTGTGCTTCCTTCAAAATCTTAAATGCACCATATAACACACACAAAATAATATATACATGAAAGTGTTTTAATTGTACCTTAAAAATCATATTCTAATTTGAGCAAACTTGTTATCCACGAATCATATCTCTCAAACTTAGACATCTAGTTCATCCACATCATTGAAACGTAAACAAGTGCCGCTACTCCCTCTACAAACTTCTTTGCAAGGAGGCTTCTTTTGGGCAATGGAGCTTTAGGATAAGAAAGAAAAGTAAGAGGGTGACTAGAGAACTTTTCTTTCTTGCTTAGGAGGATGGACAAATTTTTATTAAGTTTCAAGAATAATTCTAATATATTATGATTTGAAACCCTTCTAAATTTGTTTATTTTCAAGACATAATATCCTATACTTGGTAGAATTCTTATTTCTATGTATTACACCTAAAGCACACATGACATGGGCTCTATGAGCTTTCTACATAAACTTTTAATTAATTTTAGCTTGTAGATCATTTAATTATTAATCTCATTATAATTAAAGATCATCAATAATTAATGTCCAATGGCATTATATCCTTCAATTTAATTAATTTCATTAATAAAACAAATGCCTATTATGTTTCTAGTTAATAATCACATTCTTTACAAATATGATAGGAACCAAATAATTCCACTTATGTCTTGTCCTTTAATTTAATTAATACCTATTAATTAAATTAATGGCCCATTGTGGTTGCAATTGATAATCTTATTATTAATAAGCACCATAGAAAATTTACTTTGTCCAATCTAGTTACAGCCAAACTGATTTTTCCACGAGACTTATCAAGCCTCCTTCATAGCCAACCAATTTACCGCTTGTCTTTTATTCTAACCTTTTGTGTATCACTTTGTAGGTTATCCTTAATAGCAATGAGCATAGTTTGAATGATATGAATAACATTTAGTCAACAATCCGTATTGTAACTAAATTAAGATAAAATGAATGGATCACATAAATTCTTCCTATCGTGAATATCATGTGGTATAGGTCTTTAATCATATTTCATCTCGATCAAGCAAGAGCAATGGATTTAGTCAAACTCATTAAATTGATCATATGACTAATCAATATTGCCTCATGAGATTAATATTCTGTCGAAAACTCTTTTTAATCACACACTATAATGGCCAATGATTTCTATCTTATGGAACATCAATTACATAGAACAAATGTCTTATTCACTTACAAAGAAATAAATCATTTATTTAACATAAACATACCTCCATACAAACCTGGATAACGCACGTTGGGCTAATGGCCATATCTTATACTAAGATAGATGTTAGTCGTTAGTGTTCTAATGACACGTTGACTGTCTTATGCACGAGACAACCACATTGTCTTAGGTTTAAGGTCCATCACATCTAACATGTTCACAAAGCAAGGTATTAACAGTAGAGAGTGAACTCCATGTATCAACTTTGTTCTTTGAGATAGTGTTTAAATGCTCATTTTCTAATGACATATCTAGACACATGAGCTTTTAATATCTCATATTGACAAGTATCACACTTACCATATAAACACAAAGTGTGCAAGTAATACTAACTCTTTAATGCCCATTTAGAGAATTGGCGACTCATGATTAAATTTTAATGATTTTCTACTAAGACAATCTTGTGTCTATACATGGCACATGCAAAACTTTACGCCAATCAAGATTTGCATGCATAAAACACTGTTATAATATTGATATTATAGAAAGTAATATTTTATTAATATGTAAAAAGTTTACATATACAACCAATATCTCCCACTTCCTATTAGCATTAAAAAGCATATCACTAACAGATAAGAAGGCCACAAATGACATGTTAGGGTTGATTGATAATAAAAATCTCTCTTATTGAATTGATTTAGATTGTTCAATGAATTTGGAATACTGACAAATTCAAGGAATTGAAAGCGACAAATTTTATTCTCGGGAAAACTTAAGATTCCATAATTCCAAAATCTTTGAAATGAATAACATATGCATTTATATACTAAAAAAGCTATCAAACCCTAACCTTATGACCTATTTATCCATATATATATATACACACATACATATATATATATATATCCCAAAAAAAAAATTGTTGGATCCTAGATCATACATTCGCTTCTCTTGAGGGAAAATTATCCTTCATTCAAGCTTGAGTCCACTTAGATTAAATATGAATATCTGATAACCTTCAAACATCTCACATACACTTTCTCCAATACTTAAGGTTCAAATACATGGACATAAAATAGGCTTTCAACGACTTGAATGTGTCAATCCACCAACTCCTTCTTCACAAGGGTTGTCCAACAAGGAACTGGTGAAGTAATATGAAGATCCATCAATACACGCGAACGCAAATATTCTCTAGCTATTAATGTCTCCAAATCTTGTGAAATAAGAAAATAAAATGAAGGCAAGTAATACAGTGGATCAACACATGTGTAGTCCTTTCCAATTTGATTTTCAAGCTCAAATTCTTTCCCCTTGTCCTTCCTCTCTTCTTCTTATAAATTTTATGTGAATGTAATAAGAGGAATGGGTTAGTTAAGATTTAGAATAAAACCATAGACATTAGCCCACCAGCTATAAATGAATTTTTAGAAATTAACACGAAGGTGTAAGAATGTCAATTGACTCATCTCTACGAGCATATGCCATCAGAATTGGTAATGCAGGACTTATGTGATAACCACTCTAAGGCCAAATGGAGATACATGGAGAGTATCTGATGGCAAGCTTACATTTTTTCAACATGCGCATTTATTTGGGCATATGAAGATTTGGTTTCTTCTTGCATGCTATAACATTCACTCATAGTGCACAGGGCAGACATTTCTAGTGAACGAGCTTACATTCTAATCCTATAAATTCTATTTGTAATCCATAAGCCATGATTTTACCTCGGCCTTCAGTTTGTTCACATGAACAAGGTGTTGGCAAGGTCTCTCTAATGAATCTTCACGAACACTTTCATGAAATTCTACAAATTCTTGTGCTTAAAGAATTTTACCAAACAAAATATTATGGATGCTAGTGAATATTTGCTCTTATGTGCAAAGTAGAGTAGATGACTAGCACCCTTCATGAATAGTACTCATGGTGTGAATAGTGCCTTAGGCTTTAGAACTCTTTCAATTATTTTATTCCTAACAGACAACCTAATATATGAAGTTGCATTCCTAATCCTCCTAAAGCACATGAAATCAACTTTGTGGGCTTTTACATAAACTTTAAAATAATTCAAGCCCATTCCATGTTTAATTATTAATAATTAATAATTAAAGCCCATTAGAATTACATCGTTTAATTTAATTCATGTAATTAATTCAATCTAAGGTCCATTATGTTTCTAACTAATATTCTCATTTAACAAATATGAGTGGTATCAAATAATATTACTTTCTCCTTGTCCTTTAATTTAATTAATCTCAATTAATTAAATTAAAAGCTCATTATGTTTCAAGTTAATAATTATGTTATTAACAAACCTAATGAGAAATAAATCATTCTATTTGATCTAATTGGATTACAACCAAATTGATTCTACCAATAGACTTCCCAAGCCTCATCCATGGCCTAACATTGCAAAATCCATCTTGCCTTTGCCGTACTCTTATATGTGTGACTCTTTATATTCATCCTTGGTTAGAAATAAGCATTGCTCAAAGGACATAGATAATAACTAGCCTATGGCCTATACCGTACTTGATGAAAGGTGAGGTGAATTGATCACATAAACCCTCTTGGTCGTGAATATCATGTGGTGTACACCTTTTATCTTACTTTATCCCTATGATAGTGGCTCGACATAAACCTCTTTAGCATGTCGTGCTTTAATTCTCCCCAAGTATGGATTATCCTCTCTCTAGCACATCTCTTATTGATATATAATTGATCCCACCAACAAAATAGTGTAATTAACATGAGTGCCAGGTCAGAACAAAGGACAAGTTGAAGACTATGAGCTTCAAGAAGTTAAGAAGAACCTTGAGCATGAGTTTCTAAGTGCTTTTGGTTGTTTTAAGAAGTCTTAGAGAACAAAATGGAGCTTACAGAACATCTTAGTGCAAAAAAATGATGAAAATAGCTTTAGAATGGCATTAAGATCCATCTCAAAGAAGTCATGATCGATCCCAAGTTAAAGCCGATTCACTTAGACAAAATTGTGGACATCATGTAAATACAATCACACAAGGTCACACTCGATTGCAAGCACCTTGGATCATAAATTTAGCATGTATCAATTACAATCAGGTTGATTTCGGATCATCCTAGATCAAGTCAAAGGGCGCGGGCTTGATCCCATAACATCTAGATCGAGCCTAACTATGGCTTGGAGCCCAATAATTGTAGTTTAGTTAGAATTTCTTTCCAATTTTCATTGCTAATCTTCCTAAAACATTTATGGACAACTTGAGAAGGTTTTTAAGGAATCCTAACACTATATAAATGAACCTTGGTTGTCCAGGTACCAACTTATCCTGTTTCTTTTCAACTCATTGTATTTCTGTTCTTCGTGTTCTTCATATGATATCTGTATCTTTCTTCTATAGTTAGAATAAAAAATAAAAAAACCATTGCTTATTTGGGTAGCTTGTTTTTGTTGGGAGTTGATTTTTGAAAAAAGACCAAAAAAGGTAAGAAAAACGAAAAAAGGAAAAAAAAATAGTTCACAAAATTGAAAAAGAAAAAGAGAGAACCAAAAGGAAAAAAAGGAAGAAAATGCAGAAAAAAATAGGATAGGGTGTATAGAAAAAAATGAGAGAAAAAACGGGTGCAAAAAAAATCATGATCTTCCTTAAATTTGCATCCCAATTTGTCACTTATCACTTAGAGAACATTGGGAACTTGAAAGAAAATGAATTGGAGAAAATTTTTAGGAGTTACATTGGTTAAAATCATGATTTTCAGTTGCATGATCAATCACGCCCTTCAACTGGATCGATCATGTGTGTTTGTGTAAGAACCTAGGTCAATCTCCCTCTTCATGCTTGATCATGCCTATTTTCCAAGTCGATCGTGCAGTTTTTTTTATCTAGATCGATCCCTTTTGTTTTAGGATCCATCACACTATGTTCTTTTAGGTTGGATCAATCTTTTTGAGTCTAAGCCAATCCATAAACTTATTTTTAGCCTTCGATTGATCCCATACCTACAAAGCTTCATCCTTACAAACACTTAATGCACTATTAGGGGATACGTCATTTAAATTTTCAAAACTTACTTGGAATTCTAAGAGATGGACACAAGATTTTAAGTTAGTAAGTAGTGCATTGTTGAGTATATTACCTATGTGAGACACGAGTGAGACGTAAGAAATGAGTGAATTACATCTTGTGAGGTGAGAGGACACCTGCACCTACACAATACACGTTTCCTTGCTCTTTGTATTACCTATATTTTCAGGATGTGAGGAGATAATGCATTTTACATGAGATGGTTGTTAGAGACATTAGCAAGCATAAACTAGCAATTGGATAACTTGGAGAATTCATACACTGCTACACCCAGTAGTCCATTACTACACAGGAGTTAGGGTAAGGAGAAGATAAGGCCTAGATTAGATGGTGCTACACATTGAAAAAGGCAACAAAGGTACATAGGTTATAATGAATTTGATGGTGGTCGTGGAGTTGATGACTTTCCTAAGAGGAGTACTTAGAGACATCACGAGGAGAATGATGAGTCATCAAGGAAGACTGAATTTAATATTCCACATTTTATGGGACTGACTAATCTTGATGCATCCTTGGCATAGGAGAGGGAGGTAGAAGAGACATTGAACTCTTAACCGTGTTCAGAGGTGTATAAGACACATTTAGCCACTTGATCTTTCATAGAATATGATAAATATTGGTGACATGAATTTGTGCATAGTAAGAGAAGTTGTAGACGAAATAGAGTCACCACATGAAAGGAATTAAAGAAGGTAATGAGAAATCTATATGTTCCATATTCCATGTAGTGTGAGTTGTGTGATAGATTAAACAATTTAGCTCAAGGTAGGTTAAGTGTAGAAAAGTATTATGATCAGTTGAATAATGCTATGAGAAAAGCTAATATAGATGAGAGTGTTGAGAAAACAATGAATAGATTTCTCAATCAATTAGATGACGATATTACGAACATTATGAAGCATCAAAACTATAAGGGCATTGAGGACATGGTAGAGAGGGCCATCCAAATTGAGCGTAAGCTCAAGATGAGGGGTATGGAAAAGCTTACATGACAAGAACTTTCTAGAGATGTTGTTGCCAGATCACCTATATGATATGACCTTTACAGAGATTTTGTTGAGGGATATACACGAATTGACACTTACTAAGATATTGAGAAGAGATCTTAAGAGGATATTGATCTCACTAAATCTACGGCAATAAGGGCGAGTTGTACATATTTGCAATTCAATAATTGTAGTGTTAGTAGTGTTATAGTCCATGAGAGGGATGAGACGACGTTAGATTCACCCATGACAAAGGCATGCCATGGTAATAAAGAGGGGATTATTAATGAAATCACTAAAGAAAAGTTTGTAAAATTGAGGATAAGTAGGATTTAGATGATGAGGCCAGTAGTGAAGATGTCGAAGAATCTGCAATGATAGAGCATGAAAATAAAGCAATGGATAAAGAAATATGTACAGCTTCCATGGAAGAGAATGATTGGGCTGAAGAAACTCTTGCACATTACACTCTCTAGGACCAATACTTTGATAATCTACTATATGTTGAAAATCAATGTGAGCTAGAGTTGGAGAGTGAACATGAGGTAGGAGAGAATGAGAGGAAAGAAAATAAAAAGGAGAGTAACAAGGAAGAAAAAGAGATAGAAAAGAGAATGAGTTAACAATAACAATAGATGAGGAGAATGCATTAGAGTTCAAGAGAGATTTGAGGGTTTGTGGTGAGAGAATTATTTACACTAACCCCTTATATTGCGTTATATCTTCTTTTGATAATTTCTTACAAGAGTATGAAAATATTGGAGAAGAGTTAACTATGAAGCTCTCAACTAAAGTTGATGAAGATTCACAAATAAAGGAGTTGGTGAATCCCAGTACATAGAAGTAACCTTGGTTCCAGTAATTTCCTGAGTTACTATTCACATGAGGTGCTTAGTGCTATATTATTTGCTAATCTTTATCTTAATGATGATTTTTACTTAATACGTTTAGCAATCAATGGTGAGCCTATGGGAATGAAGAGAATTAATGGCATTAAAAGAATTGAGAATCTTGCATGTGTAATTCTTGGTAGTTTGCAAGAAATTGGGTTAACATTATAAACTTGCATTTCATCATGCGTGTTTGTGACCTTAGACGAGGACAATGGAAATTCCATAAATTTTTTTTTATAAAAGTTTGTGGATTGTGTTGAGTTATCTAGAATTACATGTAGGACATGACACATACATAATATGTACTCTAGGATCATATACTAAGCTTCCCCAAGTAAAGTTTGAAAGTGCATGTTATGCCTGTGTTGTAATAGTGGATCTTGATGAATTTAAGCATAATGCATTTCATTCTTTAGGTGATGCATTGCATATCCACTATGTTCATGATGTTGGATGGTTACAACGCTTGTATTATTGGTTACGTATGATAAAGGTGTTGATATTTTTGCATGATTATCTTACAAAGGAGTTTATGATTCTCGTGTTTAATCTTAGCTTAAGATATTAATGTGTTGAACTTTTCATGTGTGTCATGTTCAAACATAAGGCTGATCATAATGTTGAATTATATGTCATTGCACACACACAAAGGCAAAGTAGCATATGTTTTTTGCGCATAATTCATAGGTGGATGAATTATGATGTGTATGGTGTAACTAGGAATGCTAAAGAGCTATGCTATCACTTGCATGTACATGTGATTGGAGATAGCTTGATAATGTATGTTATTCTAATTAATTATTCATTATGTGATGTGCATTGTCACGAGTTGATTTTGTGTAACCATTTTGTTGACAACATTTGATTGTTGGAATACATTAGCGCTAATTTGTTGGAGCATGTGTTAACAAAGGAAAGTTGCATTTGCAGGGGAATGTCCTTGAGGAAGTTGAAATCACTTCTAGAGGGTGGAAACCTAAGGGGATTCCATAGATTGTGTATAAGCATCAGCACAAACATGTGTCAACAAATTGTATGATTTGTTGGGGAGGTTCATTCTTTAAAAAACTATTAGAAAAAATCCAAGAATTAAGCTACAACTTGGAGGAATTTTTCTAAGCTTGCAACTTGTGAGGTTTACGTGTGTTTACATGTTCACAACAAAGTCGAGTTGCAAAGTAGAAGTATAAGGTAAGTATAATATTAGTATTATATTATATTATTTCTTATTTGAAATTTTGTTTTTTAGGTAATAGGAATCCTAATGAATAGAGATCATTTCGCATTGAAGAGGAGGGGAATGACGCTAGCACCAAATCGAAACAAAGGATGTTTGTTAAGTTTTGGATACAGGTTGAAGATTATAAGCTCTAAGAA